>JAHWGI010001299.1:0-47556 GCA_029379305.1 Frankliniella fusca | reverse complement strand
TCGGCAAGCGACCGCCAGACCGCCGGAGCTAACGTAAGTAGACAGGACCCAAACGGCAGCCGAAAAAACGGATGTCATACGTCGTTAGTAGATTGTTAGTAGACATAAGTAGACATAAAATTCAGGGCCGCGATTGTATCTGTACACAAGTTACTGGGTCCTGCCAGCGACCCTAGAAGTTGACAGGACCCACCCCATATCCCTCTGGCAAGCGGAACACAAGTCGCATGTAAACTCGTAGTTTTCCGTTAGTAGATATTAGTAGGCGTAACAAAAAAATTGACAGAAAACATAATTCAGCACATAAAATAATTATAGAGCTCCCGGGTCCCGCTAACATCTTAATTTTCAGCAGATAAGTGCCATTGGACCAAAAACACATTTTCCTCACTTGACTTCGTTAGTAGATGATAGTAGACACGTTCGTTATGATTGTGACCCTCCCTGACCCGCTGTCGGGAAACAGAGGGCAAGTGGGTCCTGCCAACTCCTTACTTTTTACCAGACGAGTGCCATTTCACCAAAACCACATTTTCTTCACTTGACTTCGTTAGTAGATGATAGTAGACACGTTCATTTTGATTGTGACCCTCCCTGACCCGCTGTCGGGAAGCAGAGGGCAAGTGGGTCCTGCCAACTTCTTACTTTTTACCAGGTAAGTGCCATTTCACCAAAAACACATTTTCTTCACTTGACTTCGTTAGTCGATGATAGTAGTTACGTTCATTTTGTTTGTGACTCTTCCGTAGGCACTGAGAGTGAAGAGAGGGCACCTGTGATAATCCACTGTCTTACATTTTGCCAGGTGAGCGCCCTCCGCCTATCGGTGAGTGCATGCTTGTTTATGCTTGTCCTTTGGTTTCCACCACCAGGTCAGGGAGGGTCACAATCAAAATGAACGTGTCTACTATCATCTACCTACGAAGTCAAGTGAAGACCCAGTCCAAAAATCCCATGGACACCATGGAATTCAATGATCTCTTTTCCAAGGATAGAGGTCTGTTTTCCATGTAAGATGCATCATATTCCATGTGGTGTCTGTTTCCATGGGCGTTCTACCATGGAAAAGTGTTTTCCTTGGAACAAGATTCCATGGAATATCGCTTTCCATGTGAGGACTCCTAGGAAAATTTCTTACCATGGTTAAAGGCTCCATGGAAAAATGATTGCCATGCGAGAGGACTTCATGGAACGGTTGTCTTTCCATGGGGTGACCTATCCCATTGGGCACTTGCCTATCTTTACCATGGAAACAATTTCGCATGAAAATTAAAAGGGCTGTAAAATCTATAATTATTGAAATTTCGATCTGAAATTTGGTATGTAGCATCTACGATGAATTTTAGTAGGGCCATTTACATTTCATTCAAATCTAAGAACTTTTTTGTGGCAACTCGAAAACGGCTTGAGCTAGGCAAAAACGGCTACCAGATTTGGCTCCGCCTCGTTTCCGACACCCTATATCCGTGCTTCATTTATTTCGATCAGTCTTCTCTTTGTCGTTTTGTGGACTTAAACATTTTGTTATTACTCCATGGAGTTAGTGCTCTATTCCATATAGAGACGGTCAGCTGCCAAGGAACCTTATTTCCATGGAAAGTACCTCACATGGAAGTAGGCAAAAACTACATGGAAAGTTATCCTCCATAAGGAAATGTCTCCCATGACATTCCTTGATGTCCCATGGCTCATGGGAACGATCATGGGATTTCTGGACTGAGGAAAATGTGGTTTTGGTGAAATGGCACTCGTCTGGTAAAAAGTAAGGAGTTGGCAGGACCCACTTGCCCTCTGCTTCCCGACAGCGGGTCAGGGAGGGTCACAATCAAAATGAACGTGTCTACTATCATCTACTAACGAAGTCAAGTGAAGAAAATGTGGTTTTGGTGAAATGGCACTCGTCTGGTAAAAAGTAAGGAGTTGGCAGGACCCACTTGCCCTCTGTTTCCCGACAGCGGGTCAGGGAGGGTCACAATCATAACGAACGTGTCTACTAGGCCTGTGCGATTATTCGATTAATCGACATCGTCATCGATTTTTTTTGCCATCGACGATGAATTTTGGAGTTCCGATTACGATGACCAACATCGATCATCGATTCGGTCTTGGGCGATGACCGATTTTTGAAACGATGATTCGATGATTGTCGATGACCGATTGTTATTCGATTACCGATGATTGTCGATGACCGATTGTTATTCGATTACCGATGATTGTCGATGACCGATTGTTATTCGATTACCGATTATTTCCGATGACCGATTTCTTGGCGAGTACTAATAAGCGTTTACTGACTTGCGGGCGAGCAGGCGCTGGGCTGGCCGGAGCCGGGCGCCGGGCCGGGCTGCCTGCTGCCTGCCTGCGCTATTGCCACTGCCAGCCAGGGGAGGGGAGGAGGTGGGGCGGGGCGGGCAGGGCAGCGGCTAGGCAGCGGTGGCGGTGGGAGACACACAGAGCGTGGCGTGGCGTGCCGCAGCCGCAACACCACCAGGCGAGCGACCAGTGCTTTGTTTTGACCTGTCGAGGTTTGGAGTTTGTGCGCACGCTGATGAGATAAGTCTTTTTTTCAGTGAAAGTGAAAGTGCGTTTGTTTGTGCTGGTGTGCCGTACTGTGTCCTGTGTCTGTGTATCAAGATTCGCGATTCGCTAGTGCGCAACGCGCCTGTTTCGTGTGTTTATTGTTCGGCCCGGGCCCCGGGCCGGGCCCGGCGAAGCCGGCGAGAGTGAGGTTAGGGAGCCACAGCAGCCACAAGTCACAATGAGGAAGAGCCGCAAGAAGTCGAAGCTATGGGGTCACTTTGGGCCAGCAAGCGCTGATCATCGCGTGAAGTGCAACTATTGTGATATCACGGTGTCGGTACAGGATAGTACCACATCTAATATGAACCATCACCTGAGAAGCAAGCACTTTCCGATATGGAATGCGATGACAAACCACACTCCAAGCAACATTGACAATGCAGATGCAGAAGAGGCGGAAATCGAGGCGTTGGAAAGGGAATCTGCACTTTCACCGGGTGTGTCCGCTACCAGCCCACCCCCGACCCCGACCCCGACGCCCTCACCATCGTCATCGTCGGCACCGTTCTCTCCACCAGCTTCGCCCGCTCCTTCGGCAAGGTACGATTTAAGTTGGAATATTGAAAGGGGTGGGGGGGGGAGGGAGGGGGAGGGGTTGTTTGCGCCTTTCGCCGTTGGCCTTGGTCCCGCCCCGCGGATTGCACTGCATGTTGCCTAGATATGCGGCGACTTCACAAGCGCGCCCGGCGGCGTACGGGACAGGGGGATAGGCGGTGTGTTATATTTTCACGCACGTACATTATTTTGCAGCGGGGGTGCTTCTCGACGTAGTGTGACTCCCACTCCCACTCCTACGAAAGGAGGCGCCCAACAGACCTTGAGCGCGTACAGTTGTGATACAAAAACAACAGAGAGGCTTCATTACGCAGTGTCTTACTACATCGTCACCAGCAACCGTCCCCTAAATACGGTGGAAAAAGATGGCTTCAAGGCGATGCTCCATGCCTTTAAACCATCCTACAAGTTGCTTTCACGGCGAACACTCACGGACACATACGTTCCCAGGTGTGTCGAACAAGTAAGTTTTGGTGAGAGATACCTAAGGAGAGGGGTGTTGGAGGGGAGGGAGGTCTATCGCATTTTTCACACGTTTTCTGTCTTTTACAGGTTCGTTCTCACATCAAGTCACTCCTGAATGACGCAGAAGTCTTTTCTATGACGTCCGATAACTGGACTTCAGATGCAGGAGTGCCGTTCACTTCTCTAACGGCTCATTTCTTTGACAAGGAGTGGGTGAGCTTGTACGCGGTGACTCTCTCCTGCCGCGCCACTCACGTGCGGCACACCGGCGCGAACCTCAAGGACTTCTTCACTGACGAGATGAACTCCTGGAATCTGGACCCGAAGAATTGCGTTGCACTCACCACCGACAACGCTTCGGAGATGCGCGTCGCGTCCGAAATGCTTGGTGTCCCTCACATGCGCTGTATTGGGCACACTATTCAGAACGGCGTTGAGGAACTGCTGGGTTTGCCTTCTATCAAACCCGTTATTAAAGTCGCGAAAGATTTGCTTGCTTGGAGCAACACCCCCAAAGTGCGCAGCGCTTATGTGGCCTGGGCGCAGAAGACCCACAATGCTGTGCCCAAAGTTCTCCCATCTATTTCCCCTACAAGATGGTGGACGGAGCTGACTCTGTTGAAGCAGATTTGCGAGAGTCATGACTACTTCAGGGAATTTGCTGCCTCATACCAAAGGGGAAAACACCAGAACGTGATTCCAGGTAGTACATCAAACCATGTAACTGATAAAAGGTTTTATATTAATTTTAAAAACTTCATGATTATCGACACACATTAATTTACTTTTTTAGGAGAAAAAACAATGTTTGTGATCCGTGCCCTCGTAACAGCGCTCCGCCCATTGGAAGCCATAGTAACTGACCTATCAGCTGACACCTACGTCACAGCAAGCGCTGTACTGCCGGTTTTGCACCTATTAGAGGCTGGTTTTGAAGGGGATGACGACGTAGCTGACGCAGACGCAGAAGACCTCGCTTTTGTAAGTCAACGCATTTTTTTTCGCCAAACATGCAGCCGTTTTAAACGTTAGATAATTTTGCATGCCTCATTTTTTGTATAATTATTTTTGACAGGATTTGGATTTTGATACTGATGATTTTAAGCCAGCTGTTCTTCGCCAACATATTGTCAAAAAACTGAGAAAGCGGTTTTGTCCTGAGCCTCTTGATGAGGACGAACTTGCAGCTCTATCACCTCAGATGCAAAGCCAGGTCCGGATCGACCACAAATCTGCCGAGGAGTGCCATGGCCTTCTTGTAAAATGCAGTTTTCTAGACCCACGCTACAAAGGAGAACTTCTAGATCAAGAGGGGGAGAAGGCAAAAAAACTCCTAACAGAGGAGTACCGGCTTGCACTTGCAGGTACGTGACGTGTACGTGTACGTTACGCGCAGTTATTGTACGTGAGTCTTATTATATGAGTACTTTACATTTACTTCTCTCCCTGCTCCAGCTAATGGTGATGGTGACGGCGATGGTTCACTCAGGGACGACAACCAGGTGCAGGCGTCCACCACGTCGCGCAAGAGGTCAGCCCTGCAGTCACTCTTTGCTAAGAAAAAAAGGGGACCGGCTGGAGAAGGTGTTCACGCTGCCGCCACGTTGACTCCGGAGGCAAAGTATGAGGAGGAACTAAATAGGTATGCCAACTGCCCCGCCGTCAACATGGAGGTCGACGTCAGAGCGTGGTGGAAGGAGCGGCTGGACTCGTATCCCTTTCTCAAAGTCCAAGCGCGACGTTACTTATGTGTGTGCGCCTCTAGCACCCCTTCTGAAAGGCTTTTTAGTGACGGTGGAAACGTCGTGACGGACAGCCGATGCTGCCTTTCCGACAAGAATGCTTCAAATCTTATTTTTCTTTCGAGTAACAAGAAATATCTGAAGAAACCTGTTTAGAATAGTCTGTCTCCTATTTTTTTCCTTCCTGTATAGTATCAAGTAATAAACAAGTTCAATAATCTACCTCCGTGTTTGTATTATATGATAAATAAATCAATCAATCGCCTTTATTTGGATTAAATCAATTAATCGGATTAAATCGATTAATCGGATTAAATCGATTAATCGGATTAAATCGATTAATCGGATTTAACCGATTAATCGGATCTAATCGATTAATCGGGTTATATCGATTAATCGGGTAGCAAATCGATGGTCGATGCAGGCGCATCGCAATCGACAACAATCGCGATGATCGCAGTCATCGACCGATTACGATGATTTCCGATCATCGCACAGGCCTACTATCATCTACTAACGAAGTCAAGTGAGGAAAATGTGTTTTTGGTCCAATGGCACTTATCTGCTGAAAATTAAGATGTTAGCGGGACCCGGGAGCTCTATAATTATTTTATGTGCTGAATTATGTTTTCTGTCAATTTTTTTGTTACGCCTACTAATATCTACTAACGGAAAACTACGAGTTTACATGCGACTTGTGTTCCGCTTGCCAGAGGGATATGGGGTGGGTCCTGTCAACTTCTAGGGTCGCTGGCAGGACCCAGTAACTTGTGTGCAGATACAATTGCGGCCCTGAATTTTATGTCTACTTATGTCTACTAACAATCTACTAACGACGTATGACATCCGTTTTTTCGGCTGCCGTTTGGGTCCTGTCTACTTACGTCAGCTGACCGCCGGCTACTGCTGACCGACCGAGTCGCCTCCGCCTCCCGCCCCGCCTCGCCTGCTACGGCTGGCGGCGGCGGCCGGCGGAGCTGATCCGCGCTCCGCCGGGCAAATTGCCTACCTACCACTCATCAGGCGTTTCGCCGTGCCAATTGCCTACCCACCACTCATCAGGCGTTTTTAGACAGTCTATTGCGAATTTTGGGCATGGTAACGATATTTAAATTTATATAGAAGATCAGAATCTAGGTTGAGCGTCTTCCACGACGACTAGGTCGCTGTGTCTACGATAAAATACAACACGTTTTTGATCAGATATTATTAAAGATTCGTACTCAAAGAAACAATTTTCATCTCTGTGACAGCATAAAGTATACTGTATAAACTATATAAACAATTAAAAGATTACAAGATAAACGATACTGACAACAAATTTAACAAAAAAACATATGGTAGATTATGAGACAACAACTTAATGCATGTTGCCAAGTGCCCTTCGTTTGTCCTTCAAGAAGTAATGCAGAAGGAGGGTGCAGTCGATCGTTTCAGGATCCAGTTGAGTGCGCCTTCCATTCGCAACAAATCCTGCAAAATTATGGACGTCTATGAGTACGACTCATTTTCGTCACGCGACACCTAAGAAGATAAGACGAATCGACGCGTCCGTGCAACAATAGCCTATCTGTTTCGCTGCCCCGAAAGACTAGCCTATTTGTTTCGCTGCTCCGAAAGACTAGCCTATCTGTTTCGCTGTCCCGAAAGACTAGCCTATCTGTTTTTCGGCGCTCTCTGCAGCGCTGTCTTCTTCCTATTCTGGGTTTTCCAATATTAACGGTAGAAAAAAAGTAAAAACTGCCATTTGTTGCTTGATCTTTAAGGAACACGCAGCAGTGTTTACTTTTTTTCTAACGTTAATATTGGAAAACCCAGAATAGGAAGAAGACAGCGCTGCAGAGAGCGCCGAAAAACAGACAGGCTAGTCTTTCGGGGCAGCGAAACAGATAGGCTAGTCTTTCGGAGCAGCGAAACAGATAGGCTAGTTTTTCGGGGCAGCGAAACAGATAGGCTATTGTTGCACGGACGCGTCGGAATAGATAATACCAGCTGTGCTGAAAACACTTTTACACGGCGAGCTTGAAGCTGTAGTAGCAATTATCATCCTCACCACGTTCCATAGATTTGGATAGGTCGTTCTCTAAAACAAAAGAATGTAGTAAGTTTGCCGTACTTAGTGTAGCCCCAGAAGTAGTATGCATGTATGTATAGCCGACGCGTTATCCCCACCGTCTGTTAAGCATGACTGCGAATCCTTTCGTCACTTCGCGACTACCTCTACCCCACCGAAAAACAGATGGTAAGCGGAACTGCTGCGAAATGCTAGTGTTGCGGATCCGACTACACGCTGGGCGTGGAAATGAGTAAGGCCCGTGACTTACACGTTCTGCCCACCACCGCATGATGGAATCACTGTCCACGTCCTTTGTGACGGCTGCCAACTCCGCAAGATAAGTGGACACTTCGTCGAGAGTCTCAACCTCCTCCACAAACTCGTCGTATTCCTTACGAGATTATTTTTTTTTTTTTGGGGGGGGGGGGGGGACTGGTTCATCGTCAGCAATAGCAGACCCGTTGCCCTCCCCTGCCTTCTTAAAAGCTTCGATTTAGTCACGCAATTGTTGATGAAAATGAAACAAAGTAATGTAAATAATACGATTGCAGACTGCAAAATTTGTCCCACTCAAGATTTTCTGCGAATTCGTAACGGTAACTTTAACAACGCGCACAGTAATTTTTTTTGGGAGAGATTTGACCGAAAAAGTCTTGGCATAGTTAGTGCCAATACTTCTACCGGTAAAATTACCATAGTCTGTAAAATCACAGAAACCTGTAAAAGTAAGTTAATCCAGTAAATGTATGGAAAAATAATTCTACTCTTTACCCGGAAAAACATTTACAGAGTTTTACTTGTAAAATCCGCGAAGAGAAGAATAACCTAAACAAACAAATTTTTTGACGGGTATATGCTTCCTGTCTAGTTCACCCTGAAATAACTTTATCCTTCGGATGAAAGCGTATTTACTCTGGGTTGTATCGAACTCCGGACCTTCCGGTTGAGAGTAGTAAGGTAGCCTCTAAGTGGCGGCCGGGTGGCGGGCGCCTCCAGGTGGCGGGTAGGTTGCGGCCCCCCTCTCCCCGGGTGTGAGTGCCGGACACGTCAGGACGTGTAACCCAACCTAAGTTGCGGGCGCCTCCAGGTAGCGGCCCCCCTCCCCCCAGGGTGCAAGTGCCGGACACGTCAGGACGTGTAACCCAACCTAAGTTGCGGGCGCCTTCAAGTTGCGGGTAGGTTGCGGCTCCCCCTCCGCCATGTTGCGGGTAGGGTACCTAGCGGGTACGTCAGGATGGCCGAGTGGTCTAAGGCAACAGACTTAAGATCTGTGAATCGCGGGTTCGAATCCCGCTCCTGATATTTTACAGCACTGCTATTTATTCGGTGTCAGGATAGCCAAGTGGGTTAAGGCGTCTGTTTCGGGCCTGGCGCCGGTCTTGAAAAAGTCCCGGGTATACCTGGTGTGTGGGTTCGAATCCCACCCTGACATTATGCACGGATTTTTAAAAACTCGCGCCGTTGCCGCCCGCCAAGGGTGGGGGGTGCTCATTGGTTGCTGACGATTTCGCGCAACAATTAGCCTCCAACCCAAAGCCGATCTGGTAAAATCTTTGATATACTCCCAACGCCATACGACACACCCTGGAAGAAATTCAAAGTCACCACAAGTCATGAAATAAAAATAACAATTTTCAACACTTAAACATGTACTCTGCAAACTCAAGTGTGAGACAGTATCACACTTTTTACTGCAGTACCACTGCGTCTCACACTTTCAAAAGCTATTTTCTGTCGTTGAATAGCAGTCCCGTTTTAGAGAGCAGCATCAGCTTTGGTTGAAAATCTCCGTTAAAACGAGCTACCATGTGATGGGGTTTGGAACAACAATACATGGAATAATCGGAAATTAATGGTTTCGATAATTTATAGGAACGTTGTTGTTTGCGATCAGAAACCCATCACATGGTAGCTCGTTTTAACTGGGATTTCGAACCAAAGCCGATGCTACTCTCCAAAACGTGATTGCTATTCAACGACCCAGCTGAAAATTCCGGTCGGAATATTTCCGACCGTATTTCTTTCGGCCGGAGATATTCCGGCCGTAACTATTCCGCCCGTAAATTGGAACACTTTCCGCCCGTAGTTTTTGACGCCGCTTTCCGGCCGTAGTTTTTGACGCCGCTATCCGGCCGTAGTTTCTGACGCCGGCCGGAAGAGGTTCCGGCCGGAGGGTGTTCTGGCCGGACTTTGTGAAAAGTCCTCTGGGCACCACCTGAGCGGTGTCCAACAGGCCTCTGAAGAGCATGTCCCCCGGGTAAAGTTTGTGCGCTGAGCACGATAGTGGTGTTTAAAATGCCCTATCTAGAGCCGTTCTCTTAGTAGCCCTATGGTCAAAAAAGGAAATATTTTTTTATCTCATGCATAAGTACAGTTTCCTGTCAACATGTGACACACGAAGCGATTTTCCCCGGTGACTCTTAGTTTAGGTGCTACAAGTAACTTACAGCTGGCCGAAAAACGTACGGCCGGAAAAAAAGGCTCCGGCCGTTAACCGTATCGATTCCGACCGTAAACCGGAACCCCTCCGTCCGGAAAAGGCTTGACTACGGTCGGAAACTCTGACTTCGACCGGAACAACGGGGATACGGTCGGAAATCGTGACAGATTCCGGCCGGAGTGCCAAATTACGGCCGGAAAGATGGAATACGGTCGGAAATCGTATACATTTACAGCCGGAGTGCCACTTTCCGGCCGGAAACCTGGCCGGAATTTTCACCTGGGGACAGAAAATAGTTTTGGAAAGTGTGAGACGCAGTGGTACTGCAGTAAAAAGTGTGATACTGTCTCACACTTGAGTTTGCAGAGTATTAAAAACGTCTGAAATAACTAAAGCGATTTTGCCGCGAGCCGGGCCGTGGTGAACCGCCGCCGCCATCTATCGGCCAGGTTTGAATCCGTCCGCCGGCAGGGTAAAATGTAGACCGGGTGATAATTCACACAAAATAACACCAATATGTGTAAAATAAAATATTAAAAAATACGCCGAAAGTGTTTCCGACATCCACAATTCATCTCCGTACACGCATCATGAAGAATACTTATTTATAATTTTGAACCGTTAACCGTTTGAATTCACCAAGCCCTATGATTGGTTACCGCTCCGGGCGAAGTGATTGACGCGCGCTGGAACGTCACTTGTCATCGTGACTTTTGAGAGTGCGAGTGTTAGTGCCATAGTGAGAAAGAAAAAAAAATGTCGACCTCAGACGAAGATATTTTGAGGATTGACGCCTCAAGTGACGAGTCATTCGAAGCCATGGTGAGTATTACGTGATGTTAAAGTGTGCTGTGAAATGGAATCGGATTTAATGTGCTTAAAATCGGAAGGGGTTGAAATGGGAGGGAGGTTAATGGCCGCCATCTTTGAAACCGCGAGAGAGTGCCGGGAACCTGTTGAGCTGATCGCGATGTCTCTTGCAGCTGAATTCTGTGAGATATGGAATCGGTTAAAATGTGCTTAAAATCGGAAGGGGTTGAAATGGGAGGTTAATGGCCGCCTTCTCTGCACTTCTCTGCAAACTGTCCGAAATTAGGGCACAAGTCCGAAATTAGGGCATTTGACTCTAATACTTATAATATTCTATAATACCTATAATATTCTATAATACCTATAATATTCTATAATACTTTTATAATACCTATAATATATAGTACTGGGTACACGGCACAGGCGAGTCGTTCACCCCTCGCCGCCATCTTTTGAAACCGCGAGAGTGTGCCGGGAACCTGCAGGCGGATTCAGGGTATCGTTCAGTAGTGTCTTCTCTCTCACTCCTTATGGGTCAACCCCGTGAGTGCAACAAGGACAGAGAGACGAAGTCGGCGCGCGGAATCGCCCTGCTGTTGAGCCTTTTGACCGTAGCACATTACCCTTGTCACTTGCCCTCACAGGTTTGTGACTTTTTGGGTTTTCGGTCTTCTATTCAGGTCTTACGATGATGTTGTTAAAATTGTGCTACGGTCTGCCAGGAAAAAACCCTTGCCGGCTACTCGTCGTAGGGCAGTTCGGTTGAACCGCTGCCAGCTCCTGCCACTGGAGCCCCGGGTAGGCACCCCCTCATGCTTCGGTACTTTGCAATGAGGTTGGGTAGTGGGGGATTTGCACCGCCCTAAAAAAAACCTGGTTTTGAGCGAGGATGGTTGTGCTGTTTACTGGTCTTCTTCTTTTTTGTTTTCGTTTTGCCCCTGCGGCTCTCACTCCGCTGTTCTTCTGGGGTCCTTTGAATATATTAGCCCCAGCGGTGATAGGATTTCCGCCTAGGAAATGGGGTCCTTTCGTCAGGTGATGATGGTGTCTTTGAGTCGCTGTAGATATGTTAGTCTGTCGTTATCTTCTTCGTTGTCTATGTGGGCTATAAGGTCTTCAAGGATGAGTGTCGCGTCGATGGGGTATTGATGTTTTGAGGGCTTTGTGGTGACGAGGATGTTCTTGATGAGCGGGTTGGAGTGGTGTCTTGAGAAGAGGAAGAACTTACCGATAGATGAGCGCAGGTAGTCGTCGAAGGTGGGCGAAAATTGCATGTTGCGGAGGACTTCTTCCGAGGATGTTAGTATTGGTAGGTACTGGACATATTTCGCCCAACCTTTCTCCACATGTCGTAGTTTGTCTAGTTGTGGTTTTGTAGCTGTCGACCATGCTGGAAGTCCGTAAGTCATTGTTGGTTGGATGAGTGTTTTGTAGAGGATGATTCTTGTTTTGACGGTTGTGATCTTCTTCTTCTGCAGGTATTGACGGAGGCTTGCGGTCTTGATTCTTCCGGTCTCAAGGATGTTGGTGATGTGCGTTGTGAAGGTGAGTTTTGTGTCCAGTGTTATTCCGAGGTATTTTATTGTAGTTCTTGTCTCTATTTCTTGGTTGTCGTATATTAGTTGAATGTCTCTTGTCCTCTTGAAGCCTGTTAGTGGCAGAGCGACACTCTTGCTGGCGTTGATTTTTGTCTTCCAGTTGGAACACCACGTTTGTAGATCCTTTAGTTGGTTGTTCATAATGTCTATGGTGGATTGTGGATGGTCGGTGGAGGCTAAGTAAAGAGTGTCGTCTGCGTATTGGTAGGTATTTATTCCTTGAACGGTTGGCATGTCAGATATGTAGAGGCTGTAGAGGGTCGGTGAGAGTACTGCACCTTGGGCTGTTCCTGCTCTTATTGGGTGGATTGTTGATGTTTTGTTATGTACTTTCACGTAGAATTGTCTGTTGTTGTAGTAGTTTTGTAGTAGAAGGGTGATCCAGTCAGGTTGGTCTGTAGTCTTCATTTTGTATAGTAGTTCGTTAAAAGGTACCTTGTCGAATGCTGCTTCTATGTCTAGTGATACGAGTAGTGTTGAGTGGCGTTTGTTTAGGGCTTCTTTGCAGTCCGTGACGAGTCTGGTGAGTTGGGTCGTAGTGGAATGTCGTGGTCGAAATCCAAATTGGTGGTCCGGTATATGGGATTTATTGATCTTCAACAGTAGGATCCGCTCTAGTAGCTTCCCAAGGCATGAAATTAGTGAGATTGGTCTGTATGATGACGGGTCCAATAGGTTTTTCCCGGGTTTGGGCAGCATGGTGACAACTGCTATTTTCCATATTTCGGGGTACTCTCCTGATTTTATGATATTATTATAGATGGTCATGAGGTGTTTTTTGACAGATTTTGGGAATTTGCTGATGTATTGGTTTGAAATCCCGTCAGGACCTGGTGCACTCTTCTTTTTGAGTTGGTTTATTGCATCCTCGAGCTCGCTCATTGTTATTTTTGGTACGTTTGTTGGTCTTGTCGTTCGAAGTTCATCAATATGATTTTTAACTTTTTGGGTGATGGTGGCATCTTGAGGGCGAGGGTATTCTTGAAATTTCTCTTCTAGTGTATGTGCTAGCAGTTCTGCTTTTTGCTGCATTGTTTTGGCAATGTCGTTGTTCTTTTTGAGAGTCGGTATCGGTGGTGGTGTAGGTTTACCCTTTTTTAGAGTTTGCCATCGTAGTAGTGGGTCATTTAGATTAAAGATGTTTTTAAGCTTTTCCTCTTCTTCCTGGATTTTAATTGCTTTGTTGAGTTTTTTCTTTAACTTTCTTTGTTCTCTTTTGTCCTCGTGGCTTCTGGTCTTAGCGTAGTTCAAGTCAGCTTTCCTTTTAAGCGTTATGAGGGTCTTTATTTCTGGTGTTATTTTTATGTTATGTTTTCTTCCTTTTTTCATGTTGTATGAATTATTAAGGATGGCACATTGCAGAACTGCTGTGAGGTGTCGGACGTCGTAGTTATTGTCTTTAGTGGTGTGATATGGCCTGTCTATTTCTGTAATTACTCTCTCCCATCTGGTTCTAAAGTAGTTTGTTGAAATGTTGGTGATCTTGATGTCTTCTATTAATATGAGGATTGGGATATGATCTGATGTGTTAAACTCTTCTTTCAGGACTTTAAGGCTCAATTTGATGTTGGTACCGGTGATGACGTAGTCTAGGATGTCTTCAATGTCCGTGCAGCTGTTGGCGTTTCTGGTTGGTTCTTCCGGTACGTGCAGTGTCAGATCGTTAACCTCACATAGTTCCTCAAACCATTTTCCATAGTAGTTAGTTGTTCTATGTCCCCATGAGTTGTTTTTCGCGTTTAGGTCTCCGGCGATGATGAAGTTTGTTTTTTGAACTGGCAGTTTAAAGATATCTGTTTTTTGACTTTCATATTTGGTGGACAGTAGAGTGACGTTAAGTAGATCCTTTTGTTTCCGGCTATTGTTGTGCTTATAGTTACTGATTCTGCTGTATTGGTGTCGATGTCTTCTGTGGCGTGGTCAATGTCGGTTTTAATAAGTATGGCAACTCCTCCTTTCTTCTTTTCTAATCTGTCTTTTCTGTACATTGCATACCCTTTTGGCGGTGTAATGACTGGGTTGTTGTTGAAGTGTGTTTCTTGAAGTAGTATTGCATCCGGGTTGTATTTTGTTTATAGTATTTCAATTTCATTTGCTCTTTTCAGATAACCATTCACATTCCAGGTCATTAAACTCATATTGCGTTGTGAGTTAGCCATGAGTAGAGAGAGCTTCTTGGATGGTACCATTTTTTGACTCGCTGTATTTTGCTGTGCCGTCTAATCCTTTTCCTTTATATTTGATTCTTTTTTGTGTCTTTTTTAGACCAGTTTTCATTTGCCATGATTCCTTTTCCTTTTGCCATTGTTCCTTTTGTAGTATCCCTTGCTGTTTTTGCCTGTGTCCGTTTGCATTTTGCCAGTGCCCTATATCTTTGGTCCTTTGAATTGCCTCAGTCCGTTTCCATTGCCAGCTTAATTTCCATAGTAATGCCATAATCCTTTGCCAGAGTCCTTTTTTGCTTTGCCTCAGTGGGTCCTTTATCTTTTTTGTTATAATCATCTGGGTATTCTTAGTATGTCGCCGTTCTTTCTTTTTCAGTATTACCGTGGTTCTTCGTTGTTGCCTGATCTTTTGCCATTTTCCATTTATGAAATGCCGTAGCCATAGCCCAGTTTCAAAAGTCCATTGATGTAGCCGGTTTATTCGTTTATTTTCTCGATATGTCATTATCCTTTGCCATTTTCTGTTCATAGTCGATTGCCATTGTTCCAATTTCCTTTGCCACTGTTTATTAAGTATCAGCCATTTACATAATACTGCCATAGTCCTTTGCCATTGTCCTTTTTTCCTTTGCCATATTTGGTCGTTAATCCTTTGCTTCATTTCATTCCTTTGGGTTTTCTTATTCCTTTGTTGTTTTTTATTCCTTTTGTTTCCTTTGTCCTGTGTTTCCTCCCAGTCTTCATACATAAAGTGCCATAGCCATAGCCCAATTTGAAAGATCCAAAGCCAGTGTTGGTTCCTTAGTCTCCTTTGCCATAGTCCATTCAACATTTGCCATTTATTCTTTAGTTTCACTTCGTGTATTATTTTCCTTTGTCCATATAGCCATTTCCGTAGTTCATTCATCCATCGCCAGAGTAGTAGTTCATCGTTTCCTTGTAATTCCATAGTCCTTTGCCATTGTCCTTTTTCTTTTTGTTCCGTAATCCTTTGCCATTGTGCCATAATCCTTTGCCATTGTCCTTTTTCTTTTTGTTCCATAATCCTTTGCCATTGTTCATTATTCCTTTGCCATTGTCCATCAATCCTTTGCCATTGTTCACTCATCCTTTGCCATTGTTCACTCTTCCTTTGCCATTGTTCACTCATCCTCTGCCATCGTTCACTCATCCTTTGCCATTGTTCATCCATCCTTTGCCATTGTTCAGTAGTCTTTTG
This sequence comes from Frankliniella fusca, assembly GCA_029379305.1. Taxonomy (NCBI): domain Eukaryota; kingdom Metazoa; phylum Arthropoda; class Insecta; order Thysanoptera; family Thripidae; genus Frankliniella; species Frankliniella fusca. The sequence continues at coordinate 31,926 of JAHWGI010001299.1, read as the reverse complement.
CCATTGCCATTGTTCAGTAGTCTTTTGCCGTTGCCATTGTTCAGTAATCTTTTGCCATTGCCATCGTTCAGTATTCCTTTGCCATTGCCATTGTTCAGTAATCCTTTGCCATTGCCATTGTTCAGTAATCCTTTGCCATTGCCATTGTTCAGTAATCCTTTGCCATTGCCATTGTTCAGTAATCCTTTGCCATTGCCATTGTTCAGTAATCCTTTGCCATTGCCATTGTTCAGTAATCCTTTGCCATTGCCAGTGGTCAGTAATCTTTTGCCATTGCCATTGTTCAGTAGTCCTTTGTCATTGCCATTGTTCAGTAGTCCTTTGCCATTGCCATTGTTCAGTAGTCCTTTGCCATTGCCATTGTTCAGTAGTCCTTTGCCATTGCCATTGTTCAGTAGTCCTTTGCCATTGTTCATTGATCCATTGCCATTGTTCATTGATCCATTGCCATTGTTCATTAATCCATTGCCATTGTTCATTAATCCATTGCCATTGTTCATTAATCCATTGCCATTGTTCAGTGATCCATTGCCATTGTTCAGTGATCCATTGCCATTGTTCAGTGATCCATTGCCATTGTTCAGTGATCCATTGCCATTGTTCAGTGATCCATTGCCGTTGCCATTGTTCAGTAATCCTTTGCCATTGCCATTGTTCAGTAATCCTCTGCCATTTTTCCGTTATCCTTTGCCATTGTTCCGTTATCCTTTGCCATTGTTCCGTTATCCTTTGCCATCGTCCCGTACTCCTTTGCCTTTGTTCCGTAATCCTTTTCCACTGGTCCTTTATTCTTTGCCATTGCTCTGTAATCCTTTGTTGTAGTGTGCTTTTCGTGATTTCCTTCATATTTACTTTGCAGTTCATAATGTGAGGCCAGAAAATAAGCCGGTGATAATATCCTTTAATGTATCTTTTAGTCATGCTCCTAGTTTTGTTTTAGCCCACTGGACAAGGTTTTGTATGAATGGTTGTATTGCCTCTTTTATCATATCTTGGATGGAAGCTCCTATATCTGCCATATCTAAGTTAACTGTAGCTGGTGTTTTTTGTGGTTTTTTATTTTCTTCTTGTTTCATCTTTTGAAACCGCGAGAGTGTGCCGGGAACCTGCAGGCGGATTCAGGGTATCGTTCAGTAGTGTCTTCTCTCTCACTCCTTATGGGTCAACCCCGTGAGTGCAACAAGGACAGAGAGACGAAGTCGGCGCGCGGAATCGCCCTGCTGTTGAGCTGATCGCGATGTCTCTTGCAGACGATCTCTGATCCTGCCCCCTGGCCGCAATGGCCAGGGTGGCTCCCGGGCCCGGGGCCCGCCCAGCCCGGCCCAGAACCAGGCCCAGCCAGCCCCTGCGCCTAGGGCTGTGCAGTGATGCGGTTTACCGGTGATTTTTTCGGTGATTTCAATCACCGCGTCACCGAATAATGTTTTTAAAATCACCGATTAACCGATTTCTGAAAATTACTGGTAAGTCACCAATCACCGGTTAATCACAGAATACCGAACACCGTTTGGTACTTCTTGCGGCGGCCGTCTATGTCTCCAGATCTCAAATTTCAATCTTTTTTCTGTTGCAAATCTTTTTCTTAAAGTAGACAACAAGAGTTCTTGCAATAAATTCTAGATTTTTTGCAAAACATGAATTTAAAATGTATATTTTATAATTTATATTTTCCTACCAAGAAACGGTGAATTTGAAAATAAAAAAATCACCGGTTATTATTGAATTACTGGGAATCCAAATTCCACCTGGTGATTCAAAATTCACCGGTGGTTCAAAATTCACCGGTTAAGTGTTGATCACCGATCACCGTAGACTTCACCGGTGATTCGAATCACCGTCACCGTTTAAGAAATCCAATCACCGCACAGCCCACTGGTAAAACTAAGGCGTAACTGTACGCTTGAATGAAGCATACAGTTACGCTTGAAGACGTTACGCTTGAAATCAAGCGTACGGAAGAAATTCTCCCATACATTTACATAGGACGAATAGGAGCGGATCGACCTGGTACGCTTGATTTCAAGCGTAATCTCAGTACGCTTGAAAACGGGGCATAAGGCTACGCCTTAGTTTTACCAGTGCCCTACCTGCGCCCGCCCAGGACCCGGCCCAGAACCAGGCCCAGCCAGCCCCTGCGCCCGCTCAGGACCCGGCCCAGCCCGCCGCGGCCCCGGCCCAACCCGACCCACTCCAGAACCCGGCCCAGGACGCGGCCCAGCCCGACCCGCAGCCCGCCGCGGCCCCGGCAAGCTGCCGCGTAAGTGTATGAATGTAGGTGATTCGTCTCGATTTGCTCGACTTTGTCTTAAACTTTGTCGTTTCTTACAGTCTGCGCTCGACCGAGCCCCGCGCCGCGGGCAATGGCGGGGTCGCCGGTACATCGGCCCCGTCGCCCGGCCCTACCCCGCCCCTGCGCCCGCCCAGGACCCGGCCCAGCCCGCCGCGGCTCCGGCCCAGCCCGCCGCCCAGCCCGCCGCGGCCCCGGCCCCCGCCAACCCCGCGCCCGGCCCCGCCCGACGTCGCGTAAGTTTATCTCCGGTGTAACTTGAATCAATGTGCTCGACTCTGTCCTAATCCTTGCCGTTTCTTACAGTCCGTCTTTGAGCGACTGGGGCCAGGGCCCCGGAGAGTGTGCCGGGGGCCTAGAGTTGGCGTCGTGGCGCCCCGGCCCCGCCGAGCACAGCAAGACCCGCCGGCCCCGCCACCGGCGCCCATAATCACACCGGCTGCCCGCCGTGAGGCAGCCCGGCGCGCTGCGGCGGCCTCGGAGGCCGTGCGCCAGGCGGCCGCGCCTCCCGTGAGTACACTCCACCCTTCTCCAGCTTGTTGCACCGTTTGATACGACTTCTCACTCGCCGTTAATGTTGTTGTAGACCACTTACGTGAGGCCCCAGGAGGTAAGGCCCCAGGCCGCAGTGCGCCGCCCACGGTGGGCACCTCGCCTGGCGCCGGTGGTGGAGGAGCCCGCCCAAGACCCGGCCCGGCCCGCCCAGAACCAGGCCCAGAACCCGGCCCCTGCGCCCGCCCAGGACCCGGCCCAGCCAGCCCCAGCGACAGCCCCTGCGCCCGCCCGGGACCCGGCCCAACCCACCCCACTCCAGAACCAAGCCCAGGACGCCCTATGGGTCAGGCGTAGGCCTGTGCGATTTTTCGATTAATCGACAATTCGATTTGTGCTCTTCAATAATCGACCGATTATTGAGAAGGGTCAATTTCGATTTCAAAAATCGAAATCGAAAAAGGTTTTCGATTATTGAATATAGTCGATTTTTTACCGATTTCAATTATTGACAATGTAAAATCAAGTTCGATAATTGAGCGCCAACTATTATTGACAGTTTAAGATCTAATTCGCTCTCGGCTCGGCTCATCTTCTTAGCTGCCTCGTTAGCAGCCGACGCGCCACACGCCACTGTGCGTCGGCAGGGCACGGCACGCCAGTTCGCTGCATGGCGTGGAAGGGTCAAGTTCTCCGTGAACACTGAGTGTACTTTCGACTAGGAGCATCATGGAGAGAAGAGGCAAACATATCTCACCCGTGTGGAGTCATTTCAAAAAAGATGCGAGGGATCTGGCGAAGTGTAAATATTGCCCGGACATACTCAAACTTTTAATAGGATTAACATGACTTGCACGACTGCATAAAAACTGAGTTTGTCGCGAAAAATTGTCATATCTCTTTGTTAAGCCAGTTAAGAGAACCGATTTTAAAAGAGCAAAGTCAAAAATCGAGATTTACAAAATAGTTCAATAATCGAAATCAAAAAAGAAACTCAATAATCGAAATCGAAAAAAGCAAAATCAATGTCGATTATCGAACAAAGTTTCGATTTTCGATTTCAAATAATTGAATCGAAGCGTTTTTCGATTATTGTCGATTTCGATTATTGTCGATAATCGCACAGGCCTAGTCAGGCGCCCGACGCGCCCCGCTGTGAGTGTACCATCATCCCTTCCCCCTCATCCTTCCCTTGACTTCAACTAACACTAGATTTATTTTCTTTGCAGAAACCAACCCCTAAGTAGACTTTAGGATTTTTTTAAAATTTAATTTTACTTATTTTTTTATTAAAAGTGTAATGGAATATCCTTGATTCTCTTGTCATTCACCCACTCTCAGACTTGCACAATTTTTTCGCCTGATGAGCGGCTTTGGTTTAAGTCTTGTTTCATTAAAGTTTCAACATCTGAATTAAATTTTATGAGTGGAAAAGTTGCACACACAATCAGAGAATAGACAGAAATGAGAATCACAAAGATTTTATTGGCATGCACAACTTTATCTGGAAAAGTAAAGTTCACAATTTCGTCGCCTGATGAGCGGCTTTGGTTACAGTCTTGTTTCACTAGAGTTTCAACTTCTGAATTAAATTTTATGAGTGGAAAAGTTGCACACACAATCAGAGAATAGAAAGAAATGAGAATCACAAAGATTTTATTGGCATGCACAACTTTATCTGGAAAAGTAAAGTTCACAATTTCTTCGCCTGATGAGCGGCTTTGGTTACAGTCTTGTTTCACTAGAGTTTCAACTTCTGAATTAAATTTTATGAGTGGAAAAGTTGCACACACATTCAGAGAATAGAAAGAAATGAGAATCACAAAGATTTTATTGGCATGCACAACTTTATCTGGAAAAGTAAAGTTCACAATTTCTTCGCCTGATGAGCGGCTTTGGTTCCAGTCTTGTTTTACTAGAGTTTCAACTTCTGAATTAAATTTTATGAGTGGAAAAGTTGCACACACATTCAGAGAATAGAAAGAAATGAGAATCACAAAGATTTTATTGGCATGCACAACTTTATCTGGAAAAGTAAAGTTCACAATTTCTTCGTTACGTTACGTTTCACCATGCCGCCCAAGACTGCGAAGTAGTCGCGGAAAGGCTCAGAAGTACAACTCAGCGGTGTGAAGAAGCCCACCGTCGCCGGCAAGGCTGCCAAAGCCGCTGTCCGTGCCCGTGCCCGGTGCTCCCCGACGCCGCCCCGGCGTCCCCAGTGGTGCCAGCTAAAAAAAATTATAGGTCATACGGTATTACGCGCGCAGGTGTGGCGGGTTGCCTACCTCCCAGGCGTTCAAATGAAACACGCTAATTTTGTTATTTCTTTATTTACAGCCATTTCTGGTACGCGTACAGAAGCCCCTTCCTCCCTTCCCGCTTCTGGCCTTGCGCGCGTTCAGCCGTTGCATGGTTAACAAGCCACAGTTTTGCATAGGATGTAACATTAAAGTCCAGCACCTCGGGGCCATTGATATTGATGAACATGAGAGAACTTAAATTGATAGTTAGTGTTCTAGTTCTAGAGTCATTACAAATCAAGTTCATCTGATTGAATGAACGCTCCACTTCCGCCGTACTGACAATAAATGTTCTTATGAGGTTTTTCAGTGGCAGCAGGCTTTTCGGAAGAGTGGCTCCCTTCAAATCGACGTACTCTCGCATTCCACTGATAAGCTCAGTAGGTTCTAATTTAAATCTAGTGCACAACCTCCTGATCTCTATTTCACCGTGACGCAAAGTTACATCTTCTGGCCACTCTTTCGGGTCCAGAATGCTGAAATCTTCAAGGTTTACAGTTTCCCATAAAGAGATTGGAACGTCGTCAGGTGTTGGGTCTATCCCACTTCCGAAAAGCCTGGCTGCCATACATTCTGAGAGGCGGTCAATAAAAGCAGACCTGTCAATACAAGATTGCTGTGGCCTGTCTAACAATTTCGTTCCTCTGAACTCGCCACTTTCACATGCTGCCAGAGCTTCAGCACAATAATGCCCTGGATCTTCACGAAATGTTTTAATAACTCTAATTGACCTCTGAATAGCTTTCTCACCGCCAGCAAGAGTCATGCCACGACTTTGAAGTTGAAGTGACAGACTAGCTAGTTCCTCTAATACGTCGTACATTAAGCCGAGATCCTGAAGAAACTGTTTACTTTGCAGTCTTGTGGCGATTCCTCTAATTAAAGCTCTCTGAGCGCTATCGCGTGCATTGAGGTTATCGGCTCCCGAATCGAAGTAAGTGAAAAGAGCCCGATGGGCCGTCCAGACTGACTTAGTTGCACGGCAGCTGGAGGCTACCCATCGATTTGATAACACACGAGAAATACGTGTCAGTTGGCTGCAAAGATCTGCAGCTACACCTTCCAACTCCTGCATGTTCTTTGTTGATTGGTTAAAGTGAGCATACATGAGGTCAATTAGTTTCTTAAACTGATTCACTGCATTTAAGTGTTTCAAGGTGTCATCCACGGACAGTTCGAGTCTGTGATTCAGGCAATGCCATATCATTATCAAAGGGAACTTTGCCTTCAGACGCACAGCTACGCCAGAATGTTTACCTAGCATGACACTTGCGCCATCAGCTGCGAATTCAACCCAATTCTGTTCAAGATATTTTTCGGTTAAACCTCCGTCACGAAGGCTTCCCTCAATACATTCTGCAACTGTTTTGGATGAACGGTCAGTCAGCTCGACCAAGTCCCAAAAAGCAAACTGTGGCTCACCGTCAATACTCCAGTTCAAAAATAATGACAGAACTGGCTTTTTTCCCCCCGTAGTTGCCTCGTCAGCTGACACACATAGTTTGGCATTTAACGATTGAATCTGCTTGGCAACCCGATTTCGCATTTCAACAGAAATACAATTGATCATATTACCACATGTCGTTCGTCCATGCAATGATGTTCCCATGTTAAGGCCGTTACTAACTTGCAGGTCAACTAACTTCTCATGGTCCGAAAAAGGTCGGTTGTATTTGGCAACAAAGTAAGCAGTACGAAGTAGGCGACATGTGGTCTCATTGGCTGCTACGCCCATATCCCGGACTTGAGTTTCTATTATACCTTTCTTTCTCATGCTCAAAACTTTCACGCATGCCATATGGGCCATAGAATCAGCATGTTTTTTAATCTTATTCTGCAGTGATGTTAACTGGTTACTTCGAGTGCCTGACTCTGATGGCTGGATTAAGTAATTTACCCAATCCTTGCTTACTACAGTGCCGTGTTGACGCCCTGTCTCCCCGTCTAGTTTAAGGTTAACAACTTCAGCGCAAGGTCTGCAGCCAAGCTTGCCGTCCTGTGCGCAGTCGATCCAAGGGTAGGCACCTTTCTTATCTACCCATTGACTTAAGGTGTAGATCGCCGGCTTGAAGGTGGAAGCAGCTCGGGCGCCAGGACTCGGGGCTGCGGCATCGGGGACAGGAGCAGCGGTAGTGATGACAGGACAGGACTGGACAGTGGCTGGCGCAGGAGCAGGGGCAGGAGCAGGAGCAGGAGCAGGGGCAGGAGCAGGGGCAGGAGCAGGGGCAGGATCAGGGGCAGGAGCAGGGGCAGGAGCAGGGGTGGCGGTAGAGGTGGATGGAACGCGGAAAAGTTGCCGGAAGGCCTGGGATGACTGCGAGCGAACCGGCTGCGGCTGCGTGTGGAACGGTATTGTGGAAACAACCGAATGAAGGCCCAATTTGCGGCGCCTTGCGTATGCAGTTATTACCTTGGCAGGCCTTTTCGGTGGAGGAGGAGTTGGTGGCGTTATTTCTTTCCGCTTGTCCTTTCGGTCACCCATGTTGGCTGTCCGGGAAACTCCGCCCGTCCCCTGCTCTGCCGCGCCGTTGTTTATCGGGCCGTCCGGATTTTTCCCGCGTCGCCCTCCCCAGCTGGCCGCGTGGCCCAGGCCCAGGCGGCACGGGCCCGGGAAACCCCAACAATTGCACTTTTCGGCTGCCCGCCGGTCAGAAATCGGCCATTTCATGTAAGTCATACGCGCATAACTGCGTATGCCCTCCGAAAAATTATAGGTTATACGGTACCCTCGATTTCATTTATAGGTCATACGCCGTATGACCGCGTATACCCCTCCTGGCACCACTGGGCGTCCCCCGCCCACTTTGTGGCCGTCTAGGCCATCGGCCTGCCCGTGTCCCCGCTGCGCTGTAGTGCGTGGTGCTCTTACCGCTCCCGTCCCGCCGCCTCGCGGGGGGTGGCTCTTGCTGCCCTCCCGCTTCTTTCTCGCCGTGGTGGTGGTGTGTCGCGCCTCCTGGTCCCCCCTGCCCGCATCACGCTTCATCCAGGGTCCGTTCGGCCGCGGTGTACTCCGCAGGATCGGCCGGGCGGCCCCCTTCCTCTTGTGCTAGTGCTGTGCAGTGTTTTGCGATAGTGACGCCAGTGTTTTGCGATAGTGACGCCCGTGTTTTGCGATAGTGACGCTTCTCTCCTTGGCCGCCGTGTACACCCGGCAGGAGGCCACGTGTGTTTGTGTTTGTGTGTGTGAGCAGGGTGCAGGACGTTCATTCGCCCACCCCGCCCCCCCATCGCAGCGCCGTGTACACCCGGCTGGAGTGCTGCTTCAACTGTGTGTTTAGTCAGCCGTGTACACCCGGCCGGAGCCTCTCCTGTGGACACTGCACTACTACACGGTAGGCCGCCATGGCGGACAACGGTTGTGCTCCCCCTCCCCTGCCCTCCGGCCCCGGCCCCGCGCCCCTCGCGCCCACCAACGCCCTCCAACCTGCCGACGTCCCTCTGTCAGACAGTAGTGTCGACGTCGAGGAAATGGACACTACCAATGCTAGTTCCGGCCTCGGCGGCGTCGCCCACTTTGACAGGGAGGCGGTCGCGCTCGCCATACAGGTCCCCACGCCCTGGCGCTCCCCTGTTGACGGCCGGTACGTGCTATCGGACCCCGCCCGCCCCAGCCCCCTCGTGTGCGGCCACTTCCGGCTGTGCATCCACTACCCTGCCCTGACCCCCACCGGGGACCCTAAGGGCCACCGGCTCGTGGTGCAGCACGAGAACCAGCTCCCCGACTATGCCTACCTGGCAGAGTCAATCACATATCCCCGCTACGCCAGGGTGACCTTGCATCGCAAGGTAATTAGCTCCCGCCTGGGGGGTAGGCTTTTTCGCCTAACCCTCCTCTGGCCCACCCCCTCCCAGCCCCCCATGCTATGGCTCATACCCGACGACGAGGAGGCGGCGACGCGCTTCGCCTCGGTCACCACGCAGAACAGGTTCCGCGTGCCCGAGGCGGCCGTCTGCTCCCACCTCCCGTCGTCGGGGCGCCCTGCTCCCCCCCTCTCCTCTGCTGTCCGGGCCTTCGGCAAGGCCTTGTGGAAGGCGACCAACCCGCCCAGGGAGTCGACAAGGGGTCCCCCACTCCCCAAAAATGTGTACACAGATTGTTTTAAGTGTGAGATTGTGTGAGATTGTGCGGATTGTGTGAGATTGTGTGAGATTGTGTTGGATTGTGTTGGATTGTGTGGGATTGTGTGAGATTGTGTGGGATTGTGTGAGATTGTGTGAGATTGTGTGAGATTGTCTAGGATTGTGCCGCATTGTTTGTTGATTGTCTCCCCAGAAGCATCAGAACGCGAGGGTAGGCAGCCCGTACGACGCCCGTGTTGCGGGCCTGCCTACCCTCGCTACCCTGCAGCCTCGCCCGCCCCCTCAGCTCTTTCCTCCACTGTTATTCAATTACTGTGACGTCACATTCTTTTTCATGTGAAAACTGTCACATTCCTTTTAATATTAATGTCACATTCTTTTGAATGTGACAATAAAATTTAGCCCGCATATTTTGGCCGATTCACATTGAAAAGAATGTGACACTGCATTTTAAACAATGTGACACTTTTCACATGAAAAAGAACGTGACGTCACATGAATTGAATAACAGTGTCGTCTCAAGTTGGAGCAACACGGTTAAAATAGTTTCTTGTATTTCCAGGTCTTTTCGTGAATTTTAAGACGCGACTTTGTCTTGGAACTTTGTGCGTGGTTTCAAGACAAATAATGTCTTGTAATTCAAGCACAAATCCAAGTAACTGCCTTGAAGTGGTCGCGAGTCTCTAATTTCAATCAATACGTAGCAGACATACCTTTTATGAGCCTACGTTTCAGTGTTGTTCTTTTGCTCCGTGCGATTTCAGCGAATGTTTTGAAGCCTCGCGCTTTTTAACGTAAATATTCTTTTCTTATTCTCCCCCTGCTATGACGTCATGCTCTCTGCTCGCTGCGACCAGTTGTGTTTGTTTATATTTTCGGATAGAGGGTCGTGTCTTTGCGTTTGTGCCGTGCGTCGTCAGCATCGCGATTTGTAGATTTTCATGGACACTGTGCGTAAGTGTCTTACTTTTTTAAAAATTTTTGTTTTTTTATCGTAAAGTATTGCTTTGCATCACTTGTACCGCTCAACCAAATATAGATGTGCACTAACCTCTCCCTGAACGTGGGCTTGAGTTGTTATGAAAGCTTTTCTCGCATGGGTTTTTTGTATCTGAAGCAATTTTCACCAACCAAAATGTTCTTTTAACTTCTTCCACTTCCCCCCACAGTTTTCACTCTCTAAGGTGTGTTTTTACTGAGTTGTGTAGAACTTGTTTGTTTCCATGACTGTGCTCAGTATTGATATTACTGCGTGCCTCTAGTATCTTACATTGCCTCAATTTGCGTCCACATTACTGCGTTTGATATCATTAATTTTTATTCTCACCTGCTAAGAGAACCAATCGCATGGGTTGTCATTAAATTGAACTAATATTGATGGCATTGTCTTTTTAGGTGATGCAGCTTCTCCCAAGGCTAGAACGATAGCCCAAGGCGTTCAGAGTGACTCGACTGGTCATGATTCCCCCACCCACCCCCCTTCCAACCCGCATACCCCCACCAATACACTTGTCTTCCCCACGCGCGCGTACGCGTACCGTTTCCGTTTTTCGCATTACAGTAGGCTGGTCCAAAAGTGAACTCCTCGCCTTATTAAATTATCCACTGCAGGCGATTGGTGCCCGGATAGAGTGAGATTGTGAGAGATTGTGTGGGATTGTGTAGGATTGTGTAGGATTGTGTAGGATTGTGTAGGATTGTGTGAGATTGTGTGAGATTGTGTGGATTGTGTGGGATTGTGTGAGATTCTGTGGATTGTGTATGGGATTGTGTGGATTGTGTCAGATTGTGTCAGATTGTGTGGGATTGTTTTTCCGCGTGTACACAGATTGTGTGAGTGGGGGACCCCTTGGGAGTCGAGGTCCGGCAGCAAGAAGAGGAAGCTCGGGCGCCAAAGCTCCCCCCCCCCCTCCCTGTCCCCCGCCTCCTCCCGGCCGCCCCCATCTGACGCTGAGGTCTCCGATGCTGCTCTTGCCCAGGCCCTCGGTGGGCACCCGCAAGTGGAGCTTCGGACCTTTGATTCATTTGGGCTGCGGCCGCTCTCTGCCATCACCTCCCGGGCCCGGCGCTCCCCGCGCTCATCCCGCGGCGCTTCCCCAGTGAAGGCCGCCAAAACAGCCGTTACGGCTGCCGGCAAGGCTGCCGGTAAGGCTGCCGGTACGGCTGCCGTTAAGCTGCCGGCAAGGCAGGCAAGGCACCTGGGAAAACCGACGGCGCGGCCGCCCTCCCTGCTGCTTCGACCGTCCGGTCTGGCGGCAAGGGCGGTAAAGCGCCCGGCACTTCCAGCGGCGGCAGCACCGAAAATGCTGCTCCGGCTTTCCTGGCCGGTAGCGGCACGCACGGTGCGCCGCCTGCCTCCACCCCTGGGTTGACCGTGGCCGGTGGCGCCGACACGCCCCACCCCTCTTCCTCTGCCGCCCCCGCGGGACTCCCCCAACGAGACCCGCGGCGGCGGCTCCCCGCGGACCCCGCCCTCGGCGCGGTCCCCTCCACCTCCCGCCCCCGCCCCCCCTCCAAGCCCCGGCTCAGCCAGCAGATTGAGGACTCGTCTTCTGACTCTGACGTCTCACTGGTTGCGTCAACCCCCCGCCCCCCAAGATGCCCCCGGTGACGTTCAGAATGGAAATGGACTTTGCCCGGGTGCAGGAGAACTTGTTGGCAATTGATCCGGCTAGTCGGTGGCGGATCAACGCCCTCCGTCGCGGAGGGTTTAAGATCACGGCCCCCGACCAGGCCTCCTATACTAAGCTTCTGCAGTGGGCCGATACGGCCTCTGCAAGCTATTATACACACCGGGCAAAGTCCGCTCCCACCTTTACTGTCATCTTGCGGGGCCTCTCCCCCAACATTTCCCCGGACATTGTCTGCACGGCTCTGGCGGAGGAGGCCATCCACGCCACCTCCTGCCACCCGGTGTGGCTCAATGGCCGGGACTCCCCTCTCATGTGGGTTGAGCTTACCTCCACCCCCGCCAATCAAAAAATATGGCAGCTCAAACGCCTCTGCTTCCATTCCATCACCGTGGAGGCCCCCCGGGACACCGGGCCGCCCATCTGCGGCCGGTGCGGTGACATAGGTCACTCCCGCTCCTTCTGCTTCGTGAAGGAGCTGACCTGTGTACACTGCGCCGGTCCGCATGATGTGGCGACCTGCCCCCTGGGCGGAAACACACCACCCCACGTGCTTTCGCTGTCCCGGCCTCCCACCTCAAGAGCAGCACCGGGCCACTTTCAAGGGCTGCCCGCATTACCAGCGATATGAGGCGGTGCGCCGTGGCGAAATGCCAGTGAAGACGGCCCCACGCCAGGAAGAACCTGCAGCCCAGCCCCGCTACAAGCCGGCCCCACCGCCCGCCGCCAACGCCTGGCAGCGCGGCAACCCGCTGGGCGCCGCTGTGCAGCAGGTGCTGACTGCCCCGCCCCCCGGTCCCCCCCCCCCCTTTCCCCCGCTCCAGCTCCCACCCCCACCCCCCCGCCACCGCCTCACTCGTCTTCGTCTGCTACTTCTTCTCCTCCCCCCGCCTCTGGCGACCCTTTCACTCGTCTGGAGGCGCTGATCTCCAATTTCATGTCCACCGTCACAAATCTTTTCACCACATTAACACAGCTCATCACCAGTTTCGTCGCCCGTCTTCACCCATAATTCATCCACTTCCTCTCTAACGGTTTCCTGCTGGAACCCAGACTCTCTCACTGCCCATAAACTTCATCTCTTACCCGCCCTCCTTTCCCTTTATAAGCCTTCAGTGCTCTTGCTTCAAGAGACCGGTCTTAAACCGGGGGTGGCGTTCGCGGTGCCGGGGTACACCACGTACCGCGCGGACCGTCCTGCTGGCCAGGGCGGGGGCTGCGCGGTGCTGGTGCGGGCCGACCTGCCGTCCATGCCTGTGCCCCCTCCCCCCCTCGGGGAGGGCGTAGAGGCGTGCTCGGTCAGGCTGGCCCTCTCCCCGCCCGTGTTCGTCACCTCCCTCTACGTCAAGACCAATTTCCTTACCCGTCATCTTCTTCAATCCATCGCTTCATTCACTCCTCTCCTTCATATCGCGGCGGGCGACCTTAATGCACGCCATCGCCGCGCCCTCAGTTCTTACAATAACAAGAACGGCAATGTGCTTTTTCACCCCACCCCGGTCGCCCGCCTTCATGTTCACGTCCCGCCTCTCGTCACCCACACTCATCACAGTCAGCGGTACCCGGGGTCCGTACTCGACTACGCACTCACTTCACGGCCCACCGCTGTGGAGTGGGACGTGCTCGAGGTCCCCGGGTACAGCGATCATTCCTTCCTCACCCTCACCATCCCCTCCATTCGCGCCCCCATTTCGCACCCCACTCGCCTTCTTTTTCATTCTGCCCGTTGCGCGCGCCTACTTTCCGCGGAGGAATGGGACTTCCCCCCCGACTCCTACGAGGAGCCGGAGGGGGCTATCTTTTTCCGCGGCAAGGTGCAAGCGGCCATGCTGATGTCGACGCGCAAGGTTACGGTCCGGGACGCCCGCGCCCCGGCACCTAGCCTTCGCGTCGGCCAGCTGGTCCGCGAGCGGCGCCGCTACTTTGCTCGCCGCCGCGCCCTCGGTCTCCCGCCGGGGGCCCGCCTGCCCCGGCCTGGGGGCCCCGCCCGCGCCATGCCCGCGTCCTTCGCGCCCCGTCGCAGCGCCCACTCTCTACGTTCGGCCCTTCGACATCAGCGCGCCTCGGCTAAGCACTCATTGGCCGCCGAGCTGGCGGCCAACCCGCGCCTCTTCTATCGTGTCCTGCGAGGGTCTAAGGGAGCTGGCAAGCCAGCGTTGCACTTCCCGCCTCTAGAGGACTCCGCGCGCTTTTTTCGAGACCGTTTTCGGGCCAATGGCTTGATTGCCGCGCCCCGCCCTGTCAAAAACCGCCTGAAGCCTCTCCCCGCCGCGTGCCGCCTCGCTCAGCCCGCCCTCGTAACGCCTGAAGAGTTAACCGCAGTGATTCGCGGTCTGCCGCGCCGCAAGGCGGCCGGCCAGGATGGAATTACGTATGACGTGCTTAATCTACTGCCCGCCGCTGCCGTCAAGACCCTCACGGCTATCTACAATCGGTTCCTCCTGCTACGCACGTTCCCAGGCGCCGACAAGTCCGCCCGCCTTAAGTTAATTCCCAAGCCAGGCGCTCCGCACACTGAGCCGAAGCACTTCAGGCCTATTTCCTTGCTGAACACCCTGGGCAAGGTGTTCGAAGCACTTGTTCTGCGGCGGCTCAGCCCGCTTGCTGAAAAGGTCCTCCCCGACCACCAGTTTGGATTCAGGCCGCGGCGGGGCACAGAGCACCAGCTCTTACGATTAACTAACTTTCTAGCCGAGGCGCCCAACGAGGGAGAGTTTTCCGCCTTATGTCTGCTAGACATAGAGGCCGCTTTCGACCGAGTCCCCCATCGCCCTCTCCTCACGAAGATGGCCGCGCTCAACTTCCCGCGGTGGGCTACAGACTTTGTTGGCAACTATTTATCCGGGCGGTCTTTTCTAGTCCTGGGGCTTGAGGGCGCCCTCAGCTCGTGCCAACCTGTAGAAGCAGGGGTCCCCCAGGGCTCCAAACTGGGGCCCCTGCTCTACAACCTGTACACGGCCGACCTTCCCGACTTAAGCCAGGCGGACTCCCTCATCTGCACGTACGCGGACGATACGGCGGTCGCGGCCCGATCCACGACTCTTGAGGGAACTGTTACCATACTCGAAGATCGCATTGACAAGATACTGGCATACTGCCGCTCGCAGGATATTCAAGTCAACACCGCCAAGACGGAGGTCCTTGTCATGCACCCTACCCCTCGTCACCCCATACACTCACCGTCGCCCCCTCGACCTCACCTCATCGTCGTCCTCATCATCTTCGCCTTCCGATTCGTCGTCTTAACTCTCTCTCCGCCTCCTCAGCGCCTCCCCCCGTGTGTCTGCCTTTTCCCGTCACTTTCCCTCCTTTGCCTCTGCTCTGCTTGTCTTCTTTTCCCTTGCCTTTACCTCCCTTGCTTTTGCTCTGCCTTTCTCTCTCTCCGTCTCGTCCGTGGCGGTCCCCCGACTCCTTGGTTCCTCCCTCCACCCGCTCCTCTTCTTCACTCCGCCGCTCCCACCCAACACCCAGGGGCGGGTGTAGGTGAGTGTCCGCTAATCGGCTGGCCGCTCGGCTCTTCTAATCTCCTCTCTTTCTTTCAGGCACATCACTCCAGGGCGCTCGCCCCCGTCTGTCTCTCCACTGTTTAAGCCTTGCGAACAATCGTTGCAAAGAAATTGGATGCTTCGCATTGCGAAGAAAAAGTTCGTATTACAAACAAAATAGTTCGCAACGCTTCGCAAGCTTACAAACTTTTTACGCCTTACAAACTAAATAGTTTGTAAGTTGCGAAGAAATTCTTCGCAATTGCGAAGCAGCCAAATACTTCGCAGCTTACAAACTATTTTGTTTGTAATACGAACTTTTTCTTCGCAAGGTTTTAACAGTGTCTGTCTCTCTCTTGTCCTTCGCACTTGTCTTTGTCTCGCCTCCCCGTCTCTATCCCCCCCCCCCCGCCCCCCCTTTTTGTCCAGTGATGATTAGGTAACCCAATGACTGCGCTGACGCCCTCCGGCTGAGCATCTTGGGAGCCCGGGTCTCTACCGAGCCTGTCACTGGGACCCATACCAGTGGCGTGTAGGCGCGGTGGGCCAATGGGCATAAGATTCCTTACTCTGAGGACAATAAAAAAAAAAAAAAAAAAAAGTCACCACCCCACTTCGGTAAACAGAAATACTTAGCATGATTCATGAGTGCAAAAAAGTTTGCATTGGCTCTCACACACCATGTTTCACAGTGAGATAGGTAAGAGAATATTAAATATTTCATTCTTTGAACAAACTTCCACGTTGACTGTGCAAAATAAATTCGACAGTTGTATTTCTCAAGACACATCACTGTTGCATTACCAATCTTCTTGAGCGACAAAGTAATAGTTCCAATCTTAAATGGATCGTTGATGGTTTGTCCATTAAAGTGAATCATATTATTCATTTGATCTGAAATCAGTTGTTTGAACTCAGATACAGTAAAGGTGATACATTCCTTGTATGGCTGCTTCACTAAAGCAATGAAAGGGTTGAATTCTTCGATATCTATTCCAACTCTCCAATACTTTGAAGCATTTTTCACCACAGGGAAATCTCGACACATAGACTCGGATGTGGGCTTTACGCCCCAGTTGTCCTGAACAGTGGCAGATTGATTTTCCATTATGACACAACTGTCTCTCTCTCTACAACGGTAATGATAAGGTTAGAAATTTAAATCAAGGCACTACTATGTTTTCGCATGTCGTGTACCAGCGGGCGTTACCGCGGGGTCTGTCGACAGAACCTCCCGTCAGAGCGCGTTGCGCGCGGGGCAACGAGTTTTGTGTTTCACCCGCTAGATGGCGCCATACGTTACGATTCTGCCCGAAACGATCTTAAACCGCCAAAAGTATACCCGGGGGACCCGGACACAGTCCATTTGGTGCGGATGGTGAGTCTCGCGCGGGACTCTGCCTTCACTGGGAGGGGCGTACGTCCCTCCTGGGCCGCACCACGAATTTTTTATGGTCCTTCGGGTTTATCTCGACGGGGCCGAATCAAGTAATTTTGGTGGTCCTTCGGGATTAATCTCGATGGGGCCGGGGAAGGGTCATGACGAGTTTTAACATCACTGGAAAAACAAAGGTAGGACGAAAAGGGTTTTAATGCCTTTACCGAGGCATTAAAACTTAGCACCCCTGCAAAGGCATTAAAACTGCCCAAAGGTGTTAAATTTTAATGCCTTTGGACAATTTCGTGCCTTTACAAAGGCATTAAAATTTCACACCCCTAGAAAGGCATGAAGTCCTACCTTTGTTTTTCCAGTGATGTCGCCGCTAGGTGGCGTTGATGTACCATTTCATGTTATTCTATTTTAACGAGTTTTAACATGTCGCCGGTAGGTGGCGTTGTTGTACCATTTCATATCAGTCTATTTTAACGAGTTTTAACATGTCGCCGCTAGGTGGCGCTGTTGTACCATTTCATATCAGTCTATTTTAACGAGTTTTAGCATTTCGCCGATAGGAGTCGCTCTATCTTGACGAGTTAGCTCTCGCGGCTGATATACAACCACCAAATATAGTAGAGACGCCTGCGCCGTAGCTCCCCAGCCGAGGCGTGCCGCGCGGCCCGCGGCGCGCGGCACGGATAGCCTGCGGCCCCGTTTGAGGGTAAAGGAGTCGAGATACGCCAAAACGCTTGAAATTTTCGCCCATAGGGCTGCAAAATGGTGTGTTTCCTTAAACGGCACTTTGAACCGGTCGAAAATCTCAATTTTTAATTTGGCTGCATTTAGGCCCCTCAGGCACGGGCGGGGTTCATCGCACGGTCTCCAAACTTTAGCCTATGAGTTTTTACACCAAATCGAACATTTTAAGCCCACGAACTCATCGCTCCTGAACAAATCTCAAAAATAAGGAACGGGCTACTGTATCCAGAGTCCTTGGGTGTTGCTTCGTATTCTATCAGGGACTTGGTCGGGTCTTGCGGGTTCAGCCCTTTGACCCTGCATCTTTATGCAGCCTACCCATACCATCAATGAGCAGGTGAATACAATTATTTCCCGTGAAACATTTTAAGTGTATGTGTCATACATGTTTTCATGCATGCTGTGCATGTATGTGGCATACACTTTGAGCATGCGTGGCATACCTATGCGACATACGATCGGCATGTGTGTGTACCATACGAGAGAGCTTTGGACGTTTTGTGTGTGTGGCGTATGGGCCATGCATGTGAAAATGTATGTCGTACGTATGTTACATGCATGTATACGCCACTCTTATTTTCCCCCAAATCGCATAAAAATTTTTTTCTTTGTTTCTCTCCTTTCGTTTCCTCCTATTATTCTTTTCTTGTGTTCTTTATCTTACTCCAATTTCTGCTGAACTCCGTCGCCGATGTGGAGATTTGAACCCGGGACCTTCGTGTTACTTACTTAGCACCTTGTCCACTACACCACGAGATCACATCTATAAGATGATGCTGGTGCACTCTAATAACTCACATAGGAATCACATACAAGCGACATACATCTCACATACACTCGGCATACGTTTCACATACGCAACATAACGGCATGCATGCAATGATCAGCGGACATGTATGCCACATATGCTCTAAAGGGATATGCATGAGTAACATACAAAAGCGGATGACCTGCATGTATATTTTGATCTGGTAACATGTATGCCACATATCTACTGTGAGCATATACATGTGCTACATACGACATGGACATGCTGACATGCATGTACTGATAAGACTACATGTATGCCACATGTGTGCGACAGCACTTATATATGTGCCTGTGCCATACCGCCAGTCGACGCCACAGACAGTTTTTATTTCGTCTTAAAGATGATAAAGTCATTAGTTGATGGTTATTGAAACTTATTCGACCAATCACATTTTTTTTTAAAATTCTTGATTACTTTTTGTTTTGAAGGGTTTTTTTTTGGGGGGGGGGGGGTCATGAAGACACTGATTTTCTATAGTGTACTCGGAGCAGATTGATATTAGGAGTATGCCAAACTCTTGTTTGGTCTTTAGGAATAGCAAAAAATAACTTTTATTAAAAAATAATAACTGTTGTCTGGTATGCATCATGCAGCATACAAGAAGAAAGGTTTACATGAATGCGCCAGGGAATCAGATATGTATGCACCATACGTAATATGATATCATGCAGCATACATGTCTGTCATACAAGAGAATTGTTTCTCATGTGTGCGCCAGATTGTGGGACATGTATGCACCATACGAAGTGATACAGCATACATGTCTGTCATACAAGAGAAATGTTTCTCATGTATGCGCCAGATTGTGGGACATGTATGCACCATACGAAGTGATACAGCATACATGTTTGCCATACAAGAGGAATGTTTCACATGTATGCGCTACATGTATGACACACACGTGATGATGCAGCATGCATGTTTGCCATACAAGAGGAATTTTTCACATGTATGCGCTACATGCATGACACACACGTGATGATGCAGCATGCATGTGTCACATACAAGAGGTAACGGTCTCATGTATGTCTTGGCGGGAGACACATGCATGTGAGACATACATGTATACATGTCACACGCGTGCTACATACACGCACGTATGATTCACTCACATGCAGCTGTTGTAAATGGATGCGACATGTATGTTTGGTGTTTCACGGGTTTTATGATATGCTTCTCTTGAGTTTTAAGCTTTCTTCTCAACTAGGGTTGAATGTGAAATACTAACTCTAAATTTATTTAAGGACACCAAAATGAACAAATGGGTGATACCAATACGAAGTTCCACCTCACCATCACCATCACTATTGGTTGCAGCTTTTCGGATTAGTGTGTCCTTGTGCATAAGGACATTGCATCTTCAAATGCTTCCAAATTTACTTTCAGTAAGTAAATAACTTTAAGTACTCGTTATCTCAATACTTCAAAGGGACAATGTAATTTGACTCGCTTTTTTGTGTTCCAGTGGTTTTATTATTCAAAACGCCAAAAGGATAGGTCTGTTGCACTACTGGTTGCCCAGAGGCAGGCACGTCTCAAGCAGAACATTTTCTGAAATGTAAGTAATTGAAAACTTAGCTATTTATTATGTCAGATTTTAGTAGAGAATAAACTAGTAGCGTAATGACCTTTATTTATATTCATTCTAGGATCAGTGTACCATATTGTGAGAGCAGAAGTTTTTAAACTGTGATGTTTGAAGTAAAGCTACACCTATCAAATAAATAGTGGTTATCAATAATGATTGATTTCTTTGAATTCAAAAAATAATTCATTATCTGGTGGATTGAAAAGGGGAGAGGAGTTTTTATCTAGTTGTCAGAGATTTTGAGGAAGGTGGCGCAGCCACTGTACTTGTTGATGCCACGCTGAATCCACGAGATGTCAACGTCCAGAAAGTGTTGCAGGTGACACGCAACCAACCCCCAACGAACCCAACCCCCGCCCCCACCCACCCCGAATTCCAGACCACCCTACGAGCACAGACCGCTCGTCCTAGAGTCGCCTCCGCCGCGCCTTGGCGCTTCCCGACAGTCGCCGCGAGGTCAAATACTGAAGCGGCGACCGCCACGCGCCGTCCGACGCACTGCAGTCAGCTACCGCTACACCAGCACGGCGGCGACGCCGAGGCGACGCTCGCTGCCACGATAGCGTACCGCGTCGCCCGGGAGGACGACGTGGTGGGCTCGCGAGGTCCCCGCCGGCCGGTGGCGTGGCGGCGACGCCGAGGCAACGCGCGCTGCCACGATAGCGTACCGCGTCGCCCGGGAGGACGACGCGGTGGGCTCGCGAGGTCCCCGCCGGCCGGTGGCGTGGCGGCGACGCCGAGGCGACGCTCGCTGCCACGATAGCGTACCGCGTCGCCCGCACTGCAGTTAGGACAATAGGCTAGTGGTCCGGTCCCCTTGGCATGACACCGAAATTACTGCGCCTCCAGCCCTGTGGTGTCGCAGTGGCTCAGTGGTCAAGGCGCTAGCTCCGAACCCCGAAGTCTGGGGTTCAACTCCTACCATCGCCCGCTCCACGATCATCACTATAAAGGTAAGGTTGTAAGGTAAATCAGGTTGGGATGTTAAGCAATAAGAGGTTAAAAGGAAAGGCAAAAGTGGTCCAAAGAAAAAATGTTTTCATCATTGATTTTTTAACTTTTTTGTAACACTGTACCAACACGGCTACTTCGGCGTGCTACGGGGACACGACCGCCGCGCTACCGCACTGGCGACACTGAGGCCTCCATTTCCTACACGATAACGTGCTGCTCCCGCCCCGGCGAGAGGCGGCCGGCGGCGGCAGGGCGAGGGTACGGCAGCACGGCTACTTCGGCGTGCTACCGCGCCGGCGTGCGTGGTCCCGTGGCGCCCGGACGACTTAGGCGTCAGTCGCCGGCGTTAGCCAGGCGAGCGACGCTATTTGTCTCACTCCGTGCACCGCCAGGCTCCCGCTGGCGCTCGCGCCACGCCAACGGGCGTTGCTGCGCGGGCAGCCGGGCGGCGCATGGGCGAGCGTTCTGTGCTAGTAGGGCAAACATGCGATAGACGCGAAAACACGTTGAATCCACGAAATATCAACGTTCAGGAAGGGTACCATGTGTCACATATCCGCCCCTCCCCCCAGACGCCAACCCACCCCGAATTCCAGGCCAAAATTCGGTTCACGTAAACGTTGAATCCACGTCATCAACACGTTGAAATATGGTTGAAAAAGGAGTCAAATCCACGTGGATGGAAGGTGGATACCGGTCGTTGAATCCATGTCTCAAATCTACGTCGAATCCACGTTCCTTCCACCAAAATTCCTCTTTGGGGAAATAATTCGTAAAGTAAATACAAGGGTATTTTGAGCTTTATGAGCCCAAAATACGCACTGAAATCAATTTTTCGGCAGTAGATGCACATTTTTTTTTTTGACAATAATTTCGAAGATATCAGCGATCGTGTACACATGATTTCAGGAGTTGAGGCCCCCTCGAGCCAGAGGTGCCATTCGGACCCGCTCCGGACCCAGCGCCCGGTCCCGTCTGCGCGCCGCAACAGCCAGACAGCCACATCTCTGGCCGCTCGCCTCGCTCGCCTCGGCGCGCAGCGGTGTAGCCATGGTGACGTAGACACTGGGACCGGACTGTGTCCGGATCTTCGGGGGACCGCATGGGACCGCATGGGACCGGGTGGGACCGGGTGGGACCGATGTCGGTTCCTGACGAGCGGGAGACGGAAATGAGTCGTTGTAGTGTTACCGCTTGCCGCCGCCTGTCCACCTCGCCCCACCTTGAGCACACAAACCACAGGCCTATAAAGTATAAAAACGCGCAACAATGACAGGGATTCAGACATTTGTTTCGCCTTTGCCCTGCCTTGCGTGGCGCTGAGCGTAAGGGGGAAGCCCCAGGCCCAGTTTAGATAGCGGTGCGGTGACAGAGCCGGTGCCGCCTGCCGCCGGTGCGCTGTAGTGGAGCCGCCCAGCCTCCGTCCGTCGGTCCAGTCTCACGCAGCCGATCATTCATTTCGGAAACTGCATCAGGCGACAACAACAGATCACTCAGTCGTCTCTCGCCAGCCGGTCGTGTCGTGTCGCTCTCATCATCATCATGGCAGACGAAGAAGAAAGTGAAAGTGGCGAACCTTGCATACCCTGCATGCCGTTAGACCAGGTGGAAGGTCAATTGCGAAGAGGGGGGACATTGGAGTTGCAAGAACCCATCACGCGGGCTAAATCGAGTGCGGCTTGGCTTGTGTGGCGAAAAGTGATCATAATCAAGGACAAGAAGAAAGAAACAAACATAATCAAGTGTATTGCATGCAATAAGTTGAGAGCATACAACTGCAGTAAAGGTGAGTGCATACGCGACGTTTCAAAACGTAGAACTGCTAAACTGTGCGTGTTGAACCGCAGCCGTCCAGCGCGGTGACGGGGACGCGGGGGCCGCGCTCGCGCCGAGCCGCAGCCGTCCGACGCGGTGACGGGGACGCGCGCGCACCGAGCCGCAGCCGTCCGCCGACGCGGTGACGGGGACGCGCGCACCGAGCCGCAGCCGTCCGACGCGGTGACGGGGACGCGGGGCGCACCGAGCCGCAGCCGTCCGACGCGGTGACGGGGACGCGGGGGCCGCGCTCGCGCCGAGCCGCAGCCGTCCGACGCGGTGACGGGGACGCGGGGCGCACCGAGCCGCAGCCGTCCGCCGACGCGGTGACGGGGACGCGGGGCGCACCGAGCCGCAGCCGTCCGACGCGGTGACGGGGACGCGGGGCGCACCGAGCCGCAGCCGTCCGACGCGGTGACGGGGACGCGGGGCGCACCGAGCCGCAGCCGTCCGACGCGGTGACGGGGGACGCGGGGGCCGCGCTCGCGCCGAGCCGCAGCCGTCCGACGCGGTGACGGGGACGCGCGCACCGAGCCGCAGCCGTCCGCCGACGCGGTGACGGGGACGCGGGGCGCACCGAGCCGCAGCCGTCCGACGCGGTGACGGGGACGCGGGGGGCCGCGCGCGTGCCGAGCCGCAGCCGTCCGACGCGGTGACGGGGACGCGGGGCGCACCGAGCCGCAGCCGTCCGACGCGGTGACGGGGACGCGGGGGCGAGGTAGAGGTGTGCGAATCACCTTTTTTCAGGCCGAATCGAATCGAATTTTTAATTTTATTCCCCGAATCGAATCGAATTTGTGCTGATTCGATTCGATTCGGTTCGGATTCGAATCAAATTCTGATTAAATTAGTGAAAAAGTGACGTATTTTCCCGAAAAATGCTGTATTGTAGCGGTATTAATTCGAATTCGAGATTTTAGAAATTTATTTCGGATTCGAATCGAATCTACCTTGATTCGATTCGATTCGGTTTCGAACTATTCGCACACCAGGAGGGGGAGGGGGGGGGGGGGGGGGGGTTAACGGCAAGTCTGCACCACATTTGTGTTTCTGAGTTTTAAATGACTCCGTTGTAGTACATTCTGTTTCTAATTACCACCGCGTCCGCTTTTTGACTTTATCTTTCGTTTTTTGCACAGGCACTTCGACCCTTAACAAGCACCCTTGTGTTAAGACTGCAAAGGCCAGGCAGGGGCAGGGACAGGGGCCTGTTTTTGAAATCGCTGATCAACCCCTTGTAGATGCCCCTCAAGACTCAAGGAAACGTGTTTTGAGATCAAGTGCCATGTATTGTGCAAAAGACTTTGCTCCATTTCAAGCTGTGGAAGGGGCGGGTTTTGTGTCACTCGCACAAGAGCTAGTGGACATCGGGGCGTCGAAAGGACGAGTTGACGTGCGCCAACTGCTCCCTTGTCGGCAAGCAGTTTGTAATAAAATGGAAGAACTGGCTGATGAGGCCAAATCAAAATTTATGCCCCTTTTGGATGAAGCTGTCGCAAAAAATGGTCTCGCAGCCACTACCGACATGTGGACCCAAGAAAACAAAAAGGTCCACTTTCTCACAGTTATATGCCACATGTTCAACAGCAAGGGAAAACCAGAGACACGTACCGCTTTTACTGTGCCCTTCGAAGAATCAGCCTCGGGGGAAAACATTTGGTTGGAAATTTTATCCCAATTTGCCTTGTTAGGCATCAATGAAGAGGAGGTCAAAAAAATCACATTCGTTACTGACAGGGGAGCCAACGTTGTGTCGGCTCTCCGAGAAGCAGTGCGCCTTAACTGCACTGCTCATGTAATTAATACCGTCCTAAAAACTGCCCTGTGTTTGAAGAAGTACGAGCTGATCATTTTAAATGAGGAAGCGAGTGAAATTGTACAGAATGTTAAAGTTCTGATGGAACATATGAACGCAAACCTGCCGCCTAACATGAAAGAATTCCCCATTACCAAATCTGTGAGGGCTAAGACTACGCCCCCTTCAAACGTGCCCATGCTGTCAGCATTTGTGGACAATTTGAAACAGGTAATGCATTAAGACGTTTGATAATAAAATTCGGTGCACATCGGTTCTCCGACCTTTTTTTCTCCGACCTCGGTCTTTTTGCGCCCGCCAGCGTCGCACGTTTTTTTTTCTGCGACCTAATTTTGTCCGACCTGCCACTCGGCCTGTCATGTTTTTTTTTCTCCGACCTCGTTTTGTCCGACCCCAACGATCCGTAGGGGTTGCCCATCGCGCAGGCCAAATTTGCCGATGTGACTACGCAGCATGGGTTGCCTATCTCCCGGGAGCACAGTACAATTGTGTATAAGTGACCACGCTACGTGGGTTGCCTATCTCTCAGGCGCGCAGTCCGAATGTTACAGTGTGACCAAGCAGAGTGGGTTGCCTATCTCCCAGGGCGAGGTTCGAATGTTACAGTGTGACCAAGCAGAGTGGGTTGCCTATCTCCCAGGCGCACAGTCACACTGTAACATTCGGACTGCAGGCCTGGAAGATAGGCAACCCACTCTGCTTGGTCACACTGTAACATTCGGACTGCGCGCCTGAGAGATAGGCAACCCACGTTGCGTGGTCACTTATACACAATTGTACTGCGCTCCCGGGAGATAGGCAACCCATGCTGCGTAGTCACATCGGCAAATTTGGCCTGCGCGATGGGCAACCCCTACGGATCGTTGGGGTCGGACAAAACGAGGTCGGAGAAAAAAAAAAAAACATGACAGGCCGAGTGGCAGGTCGGACAAAATTAGGTCAGAGAAAAAAAAACGTGCGACGCTGGCGAGCGCAAAAAGACCGAGGTGGGAGAAAAAAACGTCTGAGAACCGATGTAGACTCATAAAATTTAGTTTTATAAAATAGCAAATCGTAATCGTAATCGTAAAAGTCTAATTATTTTAAACTAGTTTTTCTCTGTTCTCAATTTTTAGATTACAACGCATCTAAACAGCCGTTCGGAGGAATTTTACTTGGCCAACATAGATATACTTCAAGTGAAGGGCCTTCTCAATGCCCTTAAGGCTTTAGACCGCCCACTGACCCGCCACTCGGGTTGTGACCTGGCAGGTTCTGTGTGGTTAGATGTGCAGAAAGCTATTGCGCCTGCTGATACTGATATCTCCTTGGTGGCAAATCTGAAGGAACACTGGCGCGAGCAGTTTGTACCTCTTGAGTATGCTCATGTGCACCATTATTCAAAGGCCCTGGTAACACATGTGAAAAATTCCTCGATGAACAACGCACTCAAGAGTACCCTAAAACAAGAGTTTGACGTGAGGTGGAATACGTCTCTTGAGATGTTTGAGTCTATCTACAAAAACTACGACGCAGTAAGTTAAAATAAGTATCGAAAGTTCTGACCGAACTGTTTCCGTCCCTGTCCCTTCCCCATCGCAACTTCAAAATTGTGAAAATATCGTAAATTGTTTCTGTAAATAATCGTTCTTATTCTGTTAGCTCTCAACTGCTCTCACTGAGCGCAAGGAGGGAAAATGGATTGAACACGTGAGGAAGGATAGGCTAAAAGTATTTATAGACCTCCTCAACCCGTTCAAAGCCGAGTCAGTAAAATTACAAGCAGATAATACCCCCACCCTGCAGCTAGTGTGCCTCTCTAGAGCCATTCTCTCCGATCATTGCAAAAAGCCGAGTGAGGACCATTTGGACAATGTGCTCAGGCAGAGAATTTTGAAGCAGCTGGACAGAGTTTACGAGTGTGACATGCGTCACAAGATGGCGAACTTTCTGTGGCCGTCGTCTAGGAAGCAGAAAATGCTTACAGAGGAAGAACGACAACAGGTTAATCACCGTTCTTTTTCTCTGTCCCCTTCCCCCCTCTCCACCGGTTGGCTCCACCCTTACACCTCCATCCCCGTCCTCCGTAGCCGTACATGTTGTTCTTGTCACCACCATTTTCCTCTGTCCTCGCATCCTCTTTTACCACCCCAACCAACTCCCTAGTATATTTGGAGTCTACATCGGTTCTCCGACCTTTTTTTCTCCGACCTCGGTCTTTTTGCGCCCGACAGCGTCGCACGTTTTTTTTTTCTCCGACCTAATTTTGTCCGACCTGCCACTCGGCCCGTCATGTTTTTTTTTTCTCCGACCTCGTTTTGTCCGACCCCAACGATCCGTAGTGGTTGCGCATCGCGCAGGCCAAATTTGCCGATGTGATCACGCAGCATGGGTTGCCTATCTCCCAGGCGCGCAGTCCGAATGTTACAGTGTGACCAAGCAGATTGGGTTGCCCATCTTCCAGGCGCGAAGTCCTAATGTTACGTTGTGACTGCGCGCCTGGGAGATAGGCAATCCACTCTGCTTGGTCACACTGTAACATTCGGACTGCGCACCTGGAAGATAGGCAACCCACTCTGCTTGGTCACACTGTAACATTCGGACTGCGCCCTAGGAGATAGGCAACCCATGTTGCGTGGTCACTTCTACACAATTGTACTGCGCTCCCGGGAGATAGGCAACCCATGCTGCGTGGTCACATCGGCAAATTTGGCCTGCGCGATGCGCAACCACTACGGATCGTTGGGGTCGGACAAAACGAGGTCGGAGAAAAAAAAAACATGACGGGCCGAGTGGCAGGTCGGACAAAATTAGGTCGGAGAAAAAAAAAACGTGCGACGCTGTCGGGCGCAAAAAGACCGAGGTCGGAGAAAAAAAGGTCGGAGAACCGATGTGCACCGGTATATTTGTATTTAGATTTGGAGCGTAGCACCGCACTAATAAATTATAGTTCTTTTGTACTTCCGCAGATATATCCGTACCTCTAGATTGAACCAAACTTAGAATCCTGTAACTGTATAGTGGCATGATTGGTTATTTCTGGTTATTTCATTATAATGATATTATATATAACACGGTTGGAACGTTATATACTGCCTAATAGTCGTGCATAATACTATATTGGGTTCTATTTCGTTATTTCGTATTTGAAGGTTCACGCTGAAATCAGGCGCTTGTATCTGCAACCGCAACCTGATGACAACGTAGCTGATGAGGGGCCAACACCAGCTAAAAGGCCTAGACGTCAGTCTTGCTACTCTATGTATTTGGAGGACGACGATGAGCCCGGTGCAATGGACGAGCTTGACCTATATTTAATAGAACACATCCATGACGATTCTGACATCCTTGGCTGGTGGAGAAACCGCGTAAGTCAACATCATATTTATTACATTTGTAGGACTTATTTTCTCGCGATAATAGGGCCTTACAGAAATTTTGCAAAGCACCCAGAGAAGGCAAACGCGAGGCGAGGCAAAATTCATCTTTTAGCTTTTATTCAAATTTAACTTCTACATAATTTATTTTTGTTTTGATTTCAGAAAGACCGTTTCCCCCGGCTTGCAGCTCTGGCTGAGAGCTTGCTGATCATTCCGGCGACAAGCGCGTCCTCAGAGCGCGAGTTCAGTGAGGCGGGACACGTATACCGTGAAAAACGCTTGAGCCTCAAACCCTCCACCAGCAGCACCGTGCTCTTTCTAAATTCAAACGCTGACTTGATTCAGGAGCCACCACGTCAAGCCCAGCCCAGGCCTCCCCAGCCCGACTAGCTACTTGTGTTTACAACAGTTTACTTTTTTTTTCAATTGTTATAACCTTTAACAAAGTTTAATTTTGTTTTTTGACCTAAGTTTTGAACAAATTTGTGACGAAATTTGTCAATTAAATTAAATTTAATTGACTGAATTTAATAATAAATATATTTTTGGACTGTTTCCGCTTTGTTTTTGTACAATATTAGTTCTTTAAAGCCTCATTAATACCATATCGAAACTGACGAAACGAGGAGGGACAGGCGGGGGCATGCGGGGGGTGGGGGGGCGGGGCGTCTGGACTGCTTTGGGGCAGGCCTGACAGCTTACGGATGCTTTGTCCGTCTTTTCTCCCCTTCCCAGCCCGGTTCCTACCAAGACTCAGCGGTCCGGTCCCATCCGGTCCCTGGGCCCGGTCTGGGCGGGTCCGGGTCCGGTCCGGGTCCGGAAAGCGGACAGGGACCGGGACCGCACCGAAATCGAGCGGTCCCACTTAGCAGGTCCGGAGCGGGTCCGAATGGCACCTCTGCCTCGAGCTCCTCGCCACGCCTAGCGCCAGGAAAAGGCGCAGCGGTGCGAAAGCACACGCGGCTCGGCCCGACCCTGTCCTCCGGCCTCCGGCCCCCGCCTTTGCATTTTGCCATGGACTCGACCGTCGAGACCCAGTGGCAGAGCGGTTCAAAAGACAGTACGTCATCACCTCGGTAGTGATGCGGCGCGGGGCGCGGGGCGGCGTGCACGGCCCGGCCCGCCCTACCGAGGGCTACCGTGGGGGGCTTCTGCCCCGGCCTCTGCCCTATGCCATCGACCCCATGCACATTGTGCCTTTAAGCGACAGTGCACGTCTCGCCTTGCCCCCTCTTCCTCGTCCCCCTACTAACAGTACATACATATAGCAAATCATGATCATCCCCTGTTAGACTGGAGTTGACCTGCGCACCAATTAGTTACGGAGTCTGTCACCTCGTCCTTCATTATCCTCTTTTCCTGCTCTGTTACGATAGTGGCTGTCGATGGCTGCAGTTCTGCTTCTAGTGCATTTTGCGGTGCAGGTCTACTGCAACCCGCCCTGACACGGTTCACTAGCTTGGTGGTACTTGTTTTCTCTTTGTATTTTGAGAACTGGAACAGTGATGAGAAACGCGCCCGAGCGGGCCAGGGAACCGGCGCTGTATGCGCGCCCCGAGCAGGCGGACAGACGCATCAGTCGGCGCGCAGTGCGTAACCATGGCGACCGATCCACAGAGCCCGGTCTGGGCCCGGCGGGCAGTGTTGCCAGATAAGTAGGCAAAACCCGCCCAACACACAGCTGTGTGGAGCGGGCGGTATTCACGCCTGCCTACTAGGCCATTTCCCTGCACACGTGTGTAGATGTTGCCTAGTAGGCAGGCGCGAATACCGCCCGCTGTTTTAGGGCCGAACTCCTGGGGTTCTTAGTTGGGAATGATCGACACTTCTGTTGTTGGCACTTCGTATATTCTGTTACCGCTTGGAACAATGGGGACTCCACACTCTACCGTTGCTCTGGGACGACTGACTCGATCTGCCCTGATCCTCTCCTTATGAGGGCTCATCCCCTCCCCCTGCTGGCCTGCGATTCCCCGCGTGATGCGCCCGAACGGGGATGTGACACCCCCTGATCTGGTTGCATCCGCCGGCCACTGACCGGCCGCGCAGAGCCAGCGTTTGGCGGTTGTATAGCCGCCGCTCAGTCATATTACTGGGGAGGTTATTGACCCCTCATTACCCCCTGTAACATCCGAGGAGCAGAAAAGAGACGTCGTCCCGACGTAAAATAAGGCATGAAAAAAAATTCTAAAATACTTTTTGACTTTAAGACACATATTGTTACAATATTCGCAAGTCCCTGATTCATTAACTTTATATAAGGATAATGGGTTCGAGTGTGGAGTCCTTTTTAATTCTACGTAATAATAATAATAATAACAGTTATACCTTAAAAAAAACACAAGAAGGAGAAAGAAAACAAAACGACACATCGCATTATTTGATCCTACTCTGGTCTTCTTGTCCGGTGAGTGCGATGCTGTACGACCTTTCCTCCACATGACCCCATCCCGCGCCGCCGCCTTGGTGCCGTCCTCTTGTCGAGTGGGTTTGTACACGATGGGCCACAACCCGCTCCCGGGCATTACGCACCAGGTGGGTCTGACTGGGTCGGCGCGCCTAACGCCTTCCGAACCGCAGCCACTGGAACAACGCTCGCCTCGCTAGTCGACTAAGAGCGTTGCCAGGTGGACTTCCCTCGACGTGCTGGTTGAGTGACATGTTGACTCGTCACTCTGGTCCATGCTCTCATTTAGTGAACACCGTTCAGGTGTTTTTCTTCTTGTAGTCAGATTTCAATTATTTAATTTTGTATTTCTTCTTGTTCGATTGTCTTCTTTGAATTACTTTTGGCTTTTCTTCTTGGTTTTTTTTTGGATCTTCCCCTACTTTCTGAGCATGGGCCACCAGCTTTTGGCGGCCTGGCCTGGCCCGCCTTGAAGAAGACGCCGCCCCGGCGTGTGGAGTTGGAACATTGAACTCGTCGGCGTGGTCGCTCGGCGAGTCTACGTCGACGCATGGTGAGGGTCACGTAGAGGCACGGTCAGTACAGTGCATCATCGGACTTGTTCCCTATTTATCTGGCGGAAACAAAATTGAGTGAACATTATTATAAACAATCTTAAGAGAGAGGAAAGAGAGAAAGCAAAAGCACTTTTTAAAATCTATTCATTAATAGCTTCATAGATCTCAGTATTATTGTGACTATTGTCTGGAATTGTCCCCCGTGGTCTAGCTCTAAAATTTTCAAGTCCTGTGAGTATTACCTCCCTTTGCGTTTCCTCCCTTTTCTTAACATTACACAGATTCAATGCCATCCATGGGAAATTGAAACGTAGGTAACAGTACCCAATGCCCAATACGGCGGCAAAGATAACAATCCATAATGCTATTTCAACCCAACCGCTATTGTACGTGGGTATATTTTTCCAATTAGATAAAGCGTTGCTTTTGAACGGTTCAACTTTAGTCAAGGAGAGTTTTGGAATGGTTAGGTTATGCATTTTCAAGTATTCAAAATTTCTCTCCGTGGCAAATAGTTGATACGGCTCGAACTTATCCGATGCCCATTCCATATTTATTTCTACCGTTACATTTTTATTTTCATTAATGTTACAAATTTCCAGCGCCGCGATTATAGTTTGCTGGGAGCCAGTTGTTTCCTGTACGGAGCACGGGCAGGGAACAACTAACTCATATCGGCCTTGTTCTAGTCGAGGCAAATTGTTTTGTAAATTAGACCCGCATATTATAGCAAGAGGTGATCCCGGATTTAGTACTGAGAATTTATTGACATCAAGCATGTGTGCAGTTGTTGCCAACGTGTCTGCACAATGTAGTTCACATGACTCTGAGATTAATTCTACATCCGCGTTCGTTAACAGTTTATGAATACATTTGGATAGGGCGCCTTGCGAGTTGTGTCGTGGAAGCATGTAGACATCTAATGAGTTGAATTTATATGATTCCCTTATTTCTCTAACGACATGTCCATCAGTTGCTACCCTTATGGTCTCTGGCATTATATTACATGTTTTTCCATCGAGCAAAAATGGGATCAGTTAGAGGTACATCGAGCATTATTACAAGCGGCTGATTCCATTGTATAATACGGAGACAGATTAACACACATGAACAAATTAATTATCTTATAATGACGGTCGCCATGGTACAGTGTGGAGTTTGTCCAAAGCATATGTAGATTGAATATCTACAAGTCCATCTTATTAAAA
>JAHWGI010001298.1:0-25288 GCA_029379305.1 Frankliniella fusca | reverse complement strand
AAATCAAAAACAGCGCTTCTTTGGGGGGTTGCGGGGTTGGCGATCAGCTACCAAAACTAAACGGGGGGGGGTTCGGATTATAGTCCGGTACAAGTTTGCGTTTTGGGGGCGCCAGGACAGGACGTGCTCTTGGTTTGATGGGGCATGGTTTATAAAAAACCAAGGGGGACCGATACCAGAGAGCCTCTAACTACCTATTCGGGCCAGCAACAGACGCGATATAGGTGTGCGGTGGGCAATGAGCTGGTGGAGAGGAGGACAGGGGGGAAAAGGAAGGGGAGGCGGGGCCGAGGGGGATGAGTGACAGAGGAGTTTAAAGTTGAGATAATGAGGCTGCGCATATGGTAGGGCTAGCGAATAAAGTTCGGGGGGGAAGAGGTGCGTGTCCTCACTGACTCGTAATCACCATGGTCTGGGAATAATCAATTGGGGGTCCATCTTTGAGGAAGCTTCGGGGTATATTTGGCGGGGACCTTGGATAAGTATTAGGTCATGTACTTAAATTGCAAGGGGAGTTTGGGGGCTGGATAGGATATGGACATATAAGTCATCGATATACTGCTGTCCAGTTTTTATCATAAAAAAAGGATCACCTGTGTCAAAGGTTTTTCAAAAGGAATACATGATTCGGTGGACGCCAGGCAATCACTTGTGTTGTGGTACTTCGTTATCGTGAGACAACCCCCACACCCACCCACATCCCAACCACCCCACAACCACCCAACACCAACAACAACTGTTTCTTGCGCCTTGGAGTATCACTTATCATGCGGTTTCGTGGTTACGGGGCGTATATCAGGTTTTTAACAATACACACTCAAGGTACTGGTGACTGGTGCGATGTAATTATTATGGGACTCAAGAGAAGGGGGGGGACGCATTATTAGTACCTTAAAATTCTTTGATCTTATAATTGTGGGAAAGGTGAGAAAATAAATCAACACGTTTAGTGATGTTTTTCAGCTATTACAATTCACCGGAAATATGCGGATTATTTTTTTTTTTTGGGAAAACGGGGAGCAACCGAACCGGAGGGGACCTCTCCCCTAGATCGGCGTCACGGAGAACGACCGCGGCGAGGGGCGATCACATGAGACACGCCCGCAAGCCCTTGCACCCCCACCACCTCCACAATGGGCCTGATACGTCTCCGATCTTGCACAACTGAAAAAAAATCAAAAACAACAAAAATAAGGTGATGGGGAGGGGAGGGGAAAACGGGGCGGAAGGGGGGGGGGACTGGGGGCGGCGGGGTCATAAGAAGTATTTTTATATACACTCGGAAAAAAGGGCAATCGAACGATTCAGTAACCGAAATAGCAGTGCTTGTGAACTGGTGGAATTTCCCACAGTACGGGGTCGTCTCCTCACAGATGGCCACGGGGTTTACGAAAGTAGGGGTATTGATCGGTTATCATCTAATAATTTTCTGCCGGGGAGGCGGTGATGGGACATTGCGTGGTAATATACCAGCGAACCCATTTCGCCGGGGTGGTTAGGGTTTATTTGAGTAGGGGTTACAGTTGAAGCCCAAAGGGGGAGGCCGGCTAATAGTTGTAACCCGGGGTTAGGTAATTTATAGAGGGGTAGGGTCGATGTGCTGGGGAACAGGCAAGGGGGGGAGGAATAGGGGTTGGGGGGTGGGGGGGGGGGGGGGGGGGGGAATGGGGGAGGGCGGGGCAATGGTTCGGGTGGAGAGGGCCGGATGGCCATGTTCGCGGGGGGGGGGGCGGCGAGGGGGGGGGGGGGGCGGGGGGGCGGTGGGGCGGCGGGGGGGGGGGCGGGACCTTCACGGTAACTAATGTGTACTAATGTTTGTTGCTCCCTATAGGAGGATAGGGTCTATGCCGGTTTCTAATTCCGGAGGGGTGCTACTGGGCGGGAGCATTGCGGTCTTCTTAAGTCTGGGGGACACGGCCCATCCGGGTGCTCGACCACGGTAGGTAGAGATTTTATCAGTTAAGGTCCGTGGTAAAATCGCGTTTGATTCTCTCACTCTGCCTAGTCTATCCTGAAACTGTCGGCACGGCGTATCCCCACTCGTTGGAAGGTGCTGGTATTAACGCCGGTTAGATACAAAATAAACAGTTCAATTACTATGTTTGCATCCGCTTGAGCAGGAAGGGGCCGTTACGTTCCAGCTTCCAGTCCCCCGTTAACACCCCGACCACCCGCCCCGTTTATTGTAGTGCATCGCCTAACTCCCGAGGGCCGGCGGTACTCCAACGGCTGGACTCCAAGCGGTTTCTTCACGCCCCCCCGCGGACAAATACCGCACCTACAACCACTCTGGTTGCGGACCAGTAATAATTGGGATCCGAGGCCCGGCGCCCCCTCGCGGGCAGGGCAGACACACTGCAAACAAAAGAGTATAACAAAGGAGATGGTGTGGGATAGGCGGGGCTGCTCAGCCACGACAGACGCAGAAAAAAATGATAGATGGACGGGATGGCGATATCCAGGCGAGCCTGGGCCGAGCTCATCCCCAAGCCAGGGCTAACACGCTTTTATTTCTTCCGATTTTGTTGGTGGTTGTTTTCTCTCAACCTCAACATCCCCTCCCTTCACTCTTAAAATCTTACGAACGTAGACATTCATATTATGAATCTTTTGTTCATATTACGAACAATTGTTGTGCTGTCATAGTACAACCAAAATTTGTTTGTATTACGAATCTTTTTGTTTGTAATACAAACGAATTAGTTCGTATTATGAACAACCTATGGGATCAGTATGTTACAATAAAACTGATAGCACCTTCGTACTATACTGATCCTAAACGTCGTTCATAATACGAACAAAAATGTTTGTATTACAATCAAAAAGATTCGTAATACAAACAAATTTTGTTTGTATTATGACAGCGCAGCAATTGTTCGTAATATGAACAAAAGATTCATAATATGAACGTCGACGTTCGTAATACAAACACAATTTGTTCGTAAGATTTTTAGAGTGTTTCTTCTCGTACTTATACCACATCTTTTCATTCCCCAGCAAAACAGCTCTGTGATGCTCGTACCGTAACTGCCTTCTCTCTCTCTCTCTCTCTCTCTCTCTCTCTCTCTCTCTCTCTCTCTCTCTCTCTCTCTCTCTCTCTCTGACACTACCCTTAGTCGGAATGAACATTGTACGCACACAGCTCAAAAAATCTTTGGTATCCTAGCGCAGCTTAAACGTAATTTTGCATTTCTTCCCCCTAAGACTAGGCTAGTACTTGTAAACGCCCTGGTTTTCCCTCATATTGACTATGGTTCTGCTTTGTTTACGGATATGTCTATGTGCAACAATAATAAGCTGCAGAAACTTCAAAATGCCTGCATAAGGTTCATTAGTGG
Organism: Frankliniella fusca; assembly: GCA_029379305.1. Taxonomy (NCBI): domain Eukaryota; kingdom Metazoa; phylum Arthropoda; class Insecta; order Thysanoptera; family Thripidae; genus Frankliniella; species Frankliniella fusca. The sequence goes on along the minus strand of JAHWGI010001298.1, from coordinate 21,950 downwards.
TGCCAGAGTCAACGTGCATGTGACTCCATGATATAATGAGCTTGGAATCCGAAAAATTAGCCACAGACTGCCTTACTGCAATACTTCCTTGTTGATTTGGAAGGTCATTGTCACTGAAACGCTTCGCTATTTGTTCCAACAATTTAAATTCAGGGCTGATACAAATGTACGAAACACCAGATCTAGCCGAAGGATGCTTCAAATACCGAATCATCGAATGGAAAAGTTCCATAACTCCTTCACTGTAAAAGCTGCCAAACTGTGGAATGATTTTAAACTCTATGATTTTATGAACCTTACCATTCCAGCTTTCAAAAGTAGAATGGAGCATGTCTGTATGTTAAATCAATTGTGTAATGCTCACTAAACTACTTGGACTGTGTTCTAAAACTTGCTTTTCTTAATTGTCATCTTAGCATAACCTAACTTTTGATTATGTAATCTACCTGCTAAGCAGGTCTACATTTGTAGTGGGACTTTTAAGTCCTTTTTATGTGGACCCAATAAACCAAATTCAAATTCAAATTCAAATTCTCTCTCTCTCTCTCTCTCTCTCTCTCTCTCTCTCTCTCTCTCTCTCTCTCTCTCTCTCTCTCTCTCTCTCTCTCTCTCTGCCACTGCAACACCCGCAAGGGATATAAATGAGAAGTTTCATTTTAAATACGCCGCCACTCCCTCAGGATATTGTTAGAGCTATTAATACTATTAAATCAAATGCGAAGGGCATTGATGATATTCCTGTCAACTTTTTCAAGCTGTGCCTTTTCCTTTTATCGCCTGTAATTGCCATATTTAATTTCAGCTCGCTAAACAGCACATTTTCCTCAATCTGGAAAAAGGCCAACATTTTACTTTTACCGAAGGTGTAGGCTCCCTCTGTACGAAAGGATTACCGCCCTGTTAGTAATTTATGTTCCTTAAGCAAGGCCCTGGAAAAGGTGGTTCATAACCACGTGTATGAACAGTAATAAGTTGTATAGTGAATTTCAGTCAGGTTTCATAAAAAATCACAGCACTGTGACTGCTCTTCTCAAAGTAACTAACGACATACGATTGGCAATGGACAAAAAATGTGCATCTCTACTTATACTGCTAGACCTGAGTAAGGCTTTGCCTGTGTTCACCATGGATTGCTCTTGACCAAACTGAATTTTCTTGTTTTTTTCTGATGCTGTAGTCGCTTGGTTTTCATCATCACTGTAAACACGTGAGTCGATTTTCGACGTCACCTAACGTCGGAAAACGTCGGTGAACAAATACGAACTCTCTGATCGCCAGATTTCGCTCCTATCGTCTCAGTTTGAGAAACGAACCCACCTGGAGTTCGAATTTCGACTCTGAGCTGATCCGTATTTCGCCACAATCCGACGCAATTGTAGCTTCTTCCAATGTCGATAAACGGTTGTTTTCGTCGAGACGAAGCGCTTGTTTACGATACTGTCACGGCAAAAGTAACCCCTGGGATTCCCAGGAGCTTTTTGGAATTTCCAGGCGCGCCAGTCATTTTCCAGGAGCACCCTGGGTTTCGCATATATTTTTCCCAGGAGCACCCTGGGTTTGCGGACCCTTTCCCAGGCGCACCCTGGGAATTTTGTGCCGAGAGTCTCTTTTCCAGGCCGCGCCTGGAAAATAATTTCCGTTTCCAGAGTTGTTCCTGGGAAAACGTGCAAAACGGCAAACCCCGAAGCTCCGACGGTACTCGACGTCCTTGACGTCATCCAGGGTGGACCTCGATGGGTTCCATCATGACCACCAATCCGGCACGTGTTTTCCGACTGTCGGGGACCTGCTGAGGTCGGCCTCGAAAACCGTTTTGCGCTGCGGCCTTCGGTTCGCGAGATACGAGGACGTACCACGACGTACCGGGAGCTCCGCGCCAAGGATACGTTCACATTTGGGAGGCCAAAGTGACCCTGGCGCCTTTCTCGTTGGGTGTCCGGGACTTCTGACTTCAGAAACTATGTTCCCACAGGCTGTGGCGCTTCTGTAGACACCTCTCACACCCTTCTGTCACCTGACATTGGGGTTTTGCGGCGTCCTAAAACTGTGCATTCCTGTAAATATGTTGTGTTCAACAGGATCAGACTGTTAAGGACGCCGCCAAACCCCAATGTCAGGTGACAGAAGGGTGTGAGAGGTGTCTACAGAAGCGCCACGGCCTATGGAACCTATTTCTGAAGTCAGAAGTCCCGGACACCCAACGAGAAAGGCGCCAGGGTCACTTTGGCCTCCCAAATGTGAACGTATCCTTGGCGCGGAGCTCCCGGTACGTCGTGGTACGTCCTCGTATCTCGCGAACCGAAGGCCGCAGCGCAAAACGGTTTTCGAGGCCGACCTCAGCAGGTCCCCGACAGTCGGAAAACACGTGCCGGATTGGTGGTCATGATGGAACCCATCGAGGTCCACCCTGGATGACGTCAAGGACGTCGAGTACCGTCGGAGCTTCGGGGTTTGCCGTTTTGCACGTTTTCCCAGGAACAACTCTGGAAACGGAAATTATTTTCCAGACGCGGCCTGGAAAAGAGACTCTCGGCACTAAATTCCCAGGGTGCGCCTGGGAAAGGGTCCGCAAACCCAGGGTGCTCCTGGGAAAAATATATGCGAAACCCAGGGTGCTCCTGGAAAATGACTGGCGCGCCTGGAAATTCCAAAAAGCTCCTGGGAATCCCAGGGGTTACTTTAGCCGTGGTCGCTTCGAAAAGCGTTGGAACAGATTTCGCTTTTGTTTCCGGCCGTTTTTCGACTCTTTCCGAATTTTAAACGGTGTTTTGACCCTTCGAAAATCGATTTTCCTTTTTACAGTGATACCTCTCTGATCACCAACATAGGGTATATATGTCAAGTGAACTATTTTCTGACTGGATAGAACTTAATACCTGTGTTCCTCAAGGTAGTGTTCTAGGCCCTTCGCTATTCTTGTTGTATATCTTCAAGTTAGCTTAAGTTATCACTTCCTCATATCACCAAATGTATGCTGACGACCTACAACTTTACACTCATTTTCCTGTTCATTAATTTAATATTGAGATGAAAAACGTTGTGAAAGATGTCCTACAGGTAATCAACTACTGTTCTGACCATAATCTTATACTCTGAATGTTGAAAAAACACAGGTTAGTATATTAGGCCTCTAGTGTACGCTGATCCCTCACTTTAATGTAAACAAACTGTATTATTCCTTACTCCAAAACTGTTTCTAATCTAGGAGTATTATTTGACCCAACTCTCTCATGGAATGATCATTGTGTAAATGTTGTAAACAAAACATTCAGTATCCTTGCACAACTTATAAGAGCTCTCGTTTACACCACCCCATGTAAGAAAAATGCCTATTTCCTCACTTGTCTTCCCTCATCTTGATTATGCGACTCTACTTTTCACTGATTTGTCAGTACACTCTTAAAATCTTACGAACGTCGACGTTCATATTATGAATCTTTTGTTCATATTACGAACAATTGTTGCGCTGTCATAATACAAACAAAATTTGTTTGTATTACGAATCTTTTTGTTTGTAATACAAACGAATTTTTTCGTATTATGAACAACCTATGGGATCAGTATGTTACAATGAAACTGATAGCACCTTCGTACTATACTGATCCTAAAAGTCGTTCATAATAGGAAAAAAAATGTTTGTATTACAATCAAAAAGATTCGTAATACAAACACATTTTGATTGTATTATGACAGCGCAGCAATTGTTCGTAATATGAACAAAAGATTCATAATATGAACGTCGACGTTCGTAATACAAACACAATTTGTTCGTAAGATTTTTAGAGTGTAAGCAATAATTTAAAACTCTATTAAAAGCACAAAATGGGTGCATTAGATTTATCTCTGGTACCACCAAATATGAGCACATCTCACCTGTTTATAAATCGCTCAAAATTCTTAAAGTTGATGAAAGACGTATTCAAGCCACCGCCAAGTTAGTTTTGAAAATAATAAGTACTCAAGATCCACCTTCCTTATGTAAAACTTACACATTTACATCAACTTCAGATCTACACGCTCAAATAAAAATATGCTGCTGATTTCCGATCATAGACTTGTCAAGTTCAACTTCAACCATTCTTTCCATGTACGGTCATCGCAAATTTATGGAACCAACTTAAATTTGTATAGTTACATAAACTATTCTTACGCCACTGTTAGTAATTATATTTTTAACACCTTGTTTGAAACCTCGTGCTTAATCTGAATTTATCTTTCTTCATACATTCGTGTTACTTTTTCTCCCCGCCTCTAAAATTTTGTATGTCATAGAGCGCGGGCCGATGTTGTAGTGGGACTTTAAAGTCCTTTACATAGACCCTAATAAATTTTAATTTCTGTCTGTCTGTCTGTCTGTCTATCTGTCTCTCTCTTTCTGTGAGTGTGAGTGTCTGTTATCCAAGAGTGATCGACCCGCGTCCTGAGGGGGACGCGAGGGGTGCCCTGTTGAGGGCTGGCCAACTGCCACGAGGAGGCAGTCGCACCTCGCTCTCCCTCCCCCCTCCCCCAACATCACCACGACGCCCCACCTCGTACCACCGCGCCCCGGACCAGTCTCTGTTGACCCATTTCTTCATTCCCGCTATCACCGCGGAGGGCGGAGAGGGGTGTGGTGAGAAGATGTTCCAAAATAACAAATTTCATTCCTTTCTTGCGGGGGCGAGCAGCATGAGAGAGAGAGAGGAGAACCCCCCCCCCCCTCCCTCGCTGTCTGGAGGAATTGCGTTGGTGTGAGGGTGCGTTAGAGGAATACGAAATGTGGTGTAGGAAGTTAATGTCACGTGTACGTGCCGTGGCAAGAGCGGAGGAAGGGATGCGGGAGAAAAGACAGACCACGGGACCGAGACCAAAAGTTCCGGAGAGCGGAACTTAAAAGCAGAGGCTATACGTATGGTAGATTTTCCTTCGCATGGCGAATGAGTCGCCGGCCGTAGCAGGGAAGCGGAGCGCTGTCGCGCTCTGCTGGGAGGAGGAAGGCACGGGGCAGGAGAGGGCACCGACCCGGCTCGGCAGCCCAGCCTAGAGAGGTGGCGTGGGGTTGTCGGAGCGTGCGACGCGCGTCAACACGCGACATCCTCCCCCCCCCCCCCCCGTAAAACATTTTGAACCACTAGCTGCTCGCTTTGCCGGCTGATCTCTACTGGCTGCGCTGCTCTCTGCAGGCTATTCGTCGTATGACGGTACAAGCAGGCTGATACATTCGTATCATTTGCACAAACGCATGAAGAGAAATTGCGCGCCGTCTCGTAGGCGTTTGCACCGAACCGACCCGTAAGGTGACCAATTCTAAAATAAAGATTCTTTTTTAAAGTGTGTGTGTGTGTGGGGTGATGTGTTACACCCGACAAGAACTCTGACAATTTACGAAGGGTAATCTGGACTTTCCAAATGTTAACAAGAATTGACTGGCCCTGAAATAGGGTGCATATAGTGAAGATTTCAAAATAAGGTAGAATATTACCTAGGACTTGCAAAGATGACAAAAGTTTTCTTATTTTTATCACTACGCCTCTTCCGAAACTAAACAGAATAGCTAACGAATTTGTCAGTTATCCTTCTGCACGAAAATGTCAGTATACTTACTGAGTAAAAACTCAGAACAGATCTGAGAGTATTCGCCGCAAGCCGTAAGGTTTTATTAGTTCACGTGGACCAGGCGCGTAATTAGGGGGGAGGGGGGGCGATGGGGGCGATCCCCTCGGGTCCCCGAAGGGGACCTAAATTCCCCCGTGAGACCGAGGTTACACTCTAAAAATCTTACGAACAAATTGTGTTTGTATTACGAACGTCGACGTTCATATTATGAATCTTTTGTTCATATTACGAACAATTGCTGCGCTGTCATAATACAAACAAAATTTGTTTGTATTACGAATCTTTTTGATTGTAATACAAACATTTTTTGTTCGTATTATGAACGACTTTTAGGATCAGTATAGTACGAAGGTGCTATCAGTTTCATTGTAACATACTGATCCCATAGGTTGTTCATAATACGAAAAAATTCGTTTGTATTACAAACAAAAAGATTCGTAATACAAACAAATTTTGTTTGTATTATGACAGCGCAACAATTGTTCGTAATATGAACAAAAGATTCATAATATGAACGTCGACGTTCGTAAGATTTTAAGAGTGTATGTACGAAATCGACGCCCGACGGGCGTCGACTGATGTCTCAGCAGGCGCCATTGCGCTATTTTGCCTACAAAGTGACTAAGTTTAGCAAATTGTCTCACCACCGTTTTTTTTTCGCGCTCGCTACGCTCGCGAAACTTTTCATTGCCTTACTCGTAGTAGATTTAAGGTGCCAACATGCGTCTCTGCCTACATTTTGCCCACAAAGTAATCCCAAAGATACGCGAATGTACGCCCTGGTACGATTCTATTGTGGCAGATTTTGGTGGCCCACACGGTAATTTTCGCTATAATAACTCAAAAAAATTTGCGCTCGCTTCGCTCGCGGGATTTTTTTTTCGAATCAGCGTGAATAAGGCTGACATGCACATTTTATGACTTCTACGGCAAATTTTTCGCGCTCGCTTCGCTCGCGATATTTGTCTCTACTACCTCCTTGTAGGTAGGCAACCCGAGACACATCGCCCCCCGTCACACTCGCCCTAATTACGCCCCTGACGTGGACAGGCGGACAGACAGGCGAAAGAAAGGAAGAAAGAAAGAAAGAAAGAAAGAAAGAAAGAAAGAAAGAAAGAAAGAACAGATAGACGAACGAACTAACGGGTGAACTGACAGATGGGCGAACACACGGGCGGGTGCAGCACTACTAAATGTGTCTCAAACGTCCAGAATGCGCAAATCCACCAATTAGTACGCAGTGGCAAAGTAGTGGACACTTCGTTGATGTATCCACGATCACTAAGTTCCCACCAAACTACCAAACATCCACACTCTATTTCTCTGGGTACGCTGGGTAGCGGATAGGGGCGGGATGGGCCCTCGACCCCGCATTCTCATGAATAGAGAGCACGTCCAATTATATGATGTCTATCGTGAAGTCGTGCTGGCTGCGATTAGTAGGCCTGGGATTGCGAAAGGTTGGGAGCGCAGGGACAGCGGAGCAGGTGTAGCACAGATGGGGGCAGATGGGGGGGGGGCAGATGCGGAGAAGGGCGGCAGGAGGGTAAGAGTTCACGGTATATAGGTCACGGGCGGGAGCAGACCGGCCCGGTATGTAGTTTCGGCTGGGTAGAATGTTGTAAGAACGCGAGCGCGCGCGCGCGCGGTCAATAGCGGCGGGGCGGAGGCAGGTTGGGAATGACATTGGCAGGAGTACTTTCAAAAGGAGAGTTATGTCAGGGAGGAAAGGAGAATTATGCCAGGAAGGAAGGGAGGGGAGCAGGGTGTAATCGCATTGGCCCGTCATAACTTCGTCATGTCAAAATATTGTGTGAGGGAAGTGACATCAAGGTGGTAGTGAGGCGCGAGATAGGGCCTGCCTCATTATCACCGTGATGAAGGTTCAAACACGACACACCAAAATTACTTATTTTTGCCTCTTTTTCTTTTCCTCTTCTCTTTCAGCAGCGCGCAGCCCCTTCCTAAAGGGGCGCCACCACCACCCCAGTGCAAGGCAGGGCAGTTCACCTCGTAAATCCACCACACTTTACTACTGGAAGTGGCGAGGGAGCGATGGAAAGAAGGAAAGATCGAGGGGTTGACCACTGCTGGAGTGTACACATGATTACATGATGTATACAGGAGTACATCTGAGATTTTAAGGACAGAATTGAATCTTATTCGTCATGTGTAAGCTGTTACTAAATGACATTATTGAACAAAACATACAAAAAAAAACTCAATTTTTAACATTTTGTTTTTGTTTAAAGATTGTCTCTGAGTACAGCCTGATGTTTACACATGAGTACAAGAGCGATCTACCCATCGGGAAAAAAAGTGAGAGGGGGGAACAGTACAAATGTGCATAATAAGCGAACTCGTTTATTACGGCACAGCTTAAACTTTCCTTCACTGCTAAAAATTCTTTTAGATTTGCCCAGCACTTCCTGGATACGGAACGATTGTGAAATTCCAACACTTCTCTGTAAACAAAAAAGGACCCTTTCGCTGCCTCAAAGAGACCTATTATGTCAGCCAGTCGACCCTTCATTTGAAGCAAGTCTTTAAAATACAGAGGACTGTTGTAATTACCGGAAGAGTTCTGGTTTAAATACAGAGGACTATTGTAATTTAACGAAGAGTTCTGGCAACTTTTTTCACAACAGATGAGCTGTGAATTTCCGACTTTTTTTTAAAACAGTGTTAACTGAGTGAAAACAGGGGGCATCTACAATTAAGATCATGGCGGTCAACGTCTCGTTCATGGGTGGCAAATTTAAAACGCTAAGTAATATTACTGGCCAGCTTGGCTAGGCCTGGCTCTCAGCTCGTAATTATCTCATCAAAAATGAGGAAGATGCAAATTCGTTTAATAATAAATCGTACACAGATAGCTTGACTTCAAACCTGTCTGAAAAAAAATCTGATTTTTCTCAGTAGTTATGATGAAAATTTGGTACAAATCAGTGCCGCTGGATCGTCTTTGGCCATAAGAGTCAAGCGTCAAGAACAATAAACTTTGAGAAAGCAATACACTGAGAGAAATTCTTGTACCGGGTACGGGAAAATTTTCCATGAGTGGTCTTGTACAACTACAATTCATATTGTAAATTTTTATGACTAAAAGTATCATTAACTCAGAATCGATTGGTGAGCAACAAAGTCGAAAAGCGTCAAGTCGTACATGTACGAGATATGATGTACATAGTGAATTACACAATATATTGTACATCTACGGAAATAATTTCCACAGTGATAGGCACACGTAACGCAGCCCTAAAAATATATGATAAGGATAGAGCCCTAGCAAAAAAGTTTTTATTCCGGAACCTCGCATCCCGCGACTTTGGTAGGCAAAAGGCATCTTCTCATCGCCAGGTCCCTGCCGAGTCGGGCGCGTCGGGCCCTGCAGAGCGAGCATTGTAAAGAGATGGGGTGGCGATGTGGATGAGTACCACCTAATCCCAGAGCCATTCAGCCGCAGACAATAAAACTCGCCAACGCCGCCTGGGTGGGCAGCCCGACGCACAGGAAGGGAGGCCCTGCAGGGCCCGAGCAGCGTGACGCTGGGAGCCGCGGACGGGGTGAATGCCGCCGTCTCAGAGCTCACCCCGCCACGGTGTCGTGGGGAACCGGTGCTCAATATTGTGCTCCGCGCTACCCACCCGCCTCCCAAGACCTTTCAGGTTCCCTCCATTCTACCGGACGAGGCCGACTTGCTGCAGGCAAGCAGACGTGCGCTCACACCCCTACCCTCTACAACCACCATAAACCCCAAACCAACTCCCCCAACCTTCACGGACCCGCTCCGCTGTCCCCTGCCGGCCCCTCTCCGTATCCCCCCCTGCGGCGGTCAGTCCCCAGCAGGCCTACCACAAAAGGACCCTGAAAGTCGCTTATGGCAGAACCTACCACAGCACTAGGCTTCGGCAGCCGGGAAACCTTTCAAAAAAAAAGCAATCCGCTTTTTGAAGTGCGCAGATCATCAAAATTCACACACACACACACACACACACACACAGGTTTTCTTTGTCAAATTCCCCCCTCCCCCCCGCCTCACCCCATACAACCCCACCACCGCCGGTGCTCCTGCTCAAGCAATAGAAGCGCGGCCAGCAGACGGAATGCTCCCGCACGGAGTTTACGATCCTCTCCCATACGTCACTCCGTCCAGACATCGGGTCCCGCCCTAGAGACCTGCAGAGAGCGAGCTATTAGAGAAGGCGCCCACTGTTGCCGCGCGCACCATAAAACTGTGGTCGCGCAACACAGCTGGCTTATGGACTTTCTGGCTACTTATGAACGTGGCAAACACGTCCAAAAAGTTCCGTCTCTACTCGAGATTTCTGCTCTGAAGTCGTACATACAAGCTATGAAGCCAGTGGAGAAAATATGTACATTTCTTGGAGCCCAGAAGTACTGTAGCGCCAGTTTAATCCTTCCGGCACTGTACCTTCTTGATGCTCATAGCGCGATGTACACCCTCAGTCCTCTATGGATAAATATATATCGGTTTGTTGACGAATTTCTACTCTGGTTACTAAGCGGTTTGTGCAACTATAATGCCCTATGATTGATCACTATTACCCCAAATTAATTAAGAGTGTAAAATTAGTTTTTTGACCAATTTTGGGCCACTCAGCACGGAAAACGGGCGAGGAAAAGCTGCCCGAATATCAAAACAGTAGTTTGCCCCCGGAGGTAGGCAACCATCGGTAAACGAGGGCCCCACCACGACCCCCACCGTGGCAAGAAATCTTAAATCGAAGAATAGGGTCTAGTGAACACGTGTGCGAAGCAGCATCGCTTGAACCCAAAATGCAAGGCTGGTTAGCGTACCGCTCGAACTCTTTGTTGCTAGAGTATGGAACACAGAAATGTTCCTTAACATTTAGAGTGTACTTCCTCCATGCAGTTCTTCAGGTTCCATAGTGGACTCCTCAATTCTGTTTGCTCTCCACCCGGCTGTTCCCTTCCCCGGCTCCTCCTGGCTGAACGTGGCGGTGCGGCACGGGTGGAGTGGAGTCTCGAGCCCTGCCAGTCTCGCGCCGAGTTGTTGCACACCACTCACGCGGCTCTGCAATGTGGTTTGGTAACCAGGAGGGGGATGGGGAGGGGTGGCACACTTCCACCATGTGCTGTGTGTGTGTGTGACTGTCTGTCTGTCTGTCTGTCTGTCTGTCTGTCTGTCTGTCTGTCTGTGTAGCCTTGGCGTAGCAGCCGTTCGGATCTCCCAGGCCCCCGATCAATAGTAAAGTCTAGGATGTTTTGCATTGCTCAGTCTAGGCTAGACCGCGGGAGGGGCCAGCCTACCCTGGCAACCCTGGATGACGGCCTCCCCTGACGACGGCGAGTCGATACTGCGGTCGAGGGAGGGGGCGTTGTCGCCGGGGGCTGGAGGGGCCCTGCCCCGGCCCCTGCCGTGCCCTGGCCCCCTCCGGCGGAAGGGCGGGGACGCTCGCTTTTGGCACTGTTTGGTCTGCAGGCTGGGTCAATTCTAAGTCGAGTCAGTCTGCTTTTATTTTCATTGAAATGGCACAAACGTACTGGGCGTGTCGTGAAGGTAGCCTGTTCCTGCTATTTCCCCCCCCTCCCCCCCGCACAGTGCCGAGCTGGAGCTTCCTTGGTACCCCCAATCCCCAATCCCTTTTCTTCTGTCTTGCCCTTTTGCCAGGCAGGCCTCCCCGCCCCGGAGGCATGTCCCCAGGTGCTGCAGCGGAGTCCCCTTTCCCTAACACCCCCTCGCCCCCTTCCATTTCCCCCGCACCGCCGCAATGATCGTCCCACCCCCACTTACGCACCGGCACCTCACTTGTAATCCAGGCTGTGTATATGCGGGAGGATCTGAGGTTAGGAAGCAGACAGGGATGAGGCAGCAGGCGATGTTCCAAGGGCGATGCAGCTTGGGGAGAAGTGGTGTAAGTGTGCATGCGTGTGTGTTCGATGTGCGAAATAGTCCAGTGCAACTTTGTTTTGACCTAGACAAAATTCCGAACAGTACCAAATTTTGGGGGTCGTTTTATACATGTCTTGGGAGTGCGTAGCCAAAAGTCCCCAAAAATCCCACCGTGCCGATCGGCTCAAATCGTGTTCAAAGTTCAAAATTTTGAACATTTGCATCTAAATTGTTTTTTATCTCTAAAATCTGAACGGTAAGTCGTAGAAAGCTCGGCGACACGTCAAAATGGTCGTTGAACTGAGGGCTACAAGATGCGATGATAGTTTGGACCTATTTGAGTTTTTGAACCTGTCCAATTTGGCATCAAAAGTAATTTTTCGACTTTTTAAAAAACGTTCAATTTCTTTAAAGTCTATTTGCGCCGATTCTAGTCGGAAATCGAGGTTGCGGCCTTTTCGGAACGTTGTAGGCATAAGCCTGGCGGTCAAAATGAGCTTTGGATCAGGGTCTTGCGACCAAAATTGACGGAGTTATGACCTGAAGACCGCGGTGCGGCGATGGCCAATCGGCCGGCCCGCCCGCCCCTCCGCCCACCGCCCGCAGTCTAGAAAGAATCATATAGGACCTAGACACAATTGGAGAACAAATGTTTCATAGTGGAACTTGTTCGTCTCGTCGAGTACTATAACATACCAAAAATCCCCATTTGTACCTGTTGAGGAATTTGAACACCGGGTGTTCAAAGTTCAAAATGCAAGGGTTTCGTAAATTGGCTATAAAATGTGAACTAATAATGGTATCGGTATGCGGTTTTCAGGAAAATACGCTTAAAGGTCTGATCTACAAATCATGTTCTATAACTTTTTTATGTTTTACATCTAGTTTTGAACAGAAACGCGAGGAAAGTAAAAAGAAAATAAGAAGCTGTGTTCCAAAAGTGTTCAACTTTGTTCAACGCCGATTTTGGGCTTTATTGGCTGAGGGATTCAAAAAAGTGCCGTACAAAAGTTGTAGGCTGTTCTTTTACGAACAATTTATGCGCAACCGGATCAAAATCGGACAACAAATGTCTCCAGTATGCCCCGCGGCGCGCGGCCCTTTCCGGCGAGCCCCTTCCGCTCGCGCATGGGCCTGGACGGCCTAGCCCAGCCCGCTCCGCTTGATACTACGAAAATTATGCTTTTTGAGCGAACTGTTACGTTTCGAACCATATTTAGCATTGCTTTATCCGTTCGAACCACCACGTACCCTCCATATACAAGATGGCGGACGCCCAAGGCCTAAGTACGGTACCTCATGTTCCATTATATAATTTCTATCCGATTTCGATCGGAAAAATTAGTTACGTTTTCAGGGACGCGCTGAGTTTACAGGACACACTCGTTGAACCATTTAGCTCGATGTTTATGTGAATTGCCTACTTTTCAGGCGTAATAGTTTGCCACTCGGGCGCTAGCGGCACGGGGGAGGACACAGACCTTCTCATTTCCCTCTGCATTATGCTGACAGAGAATGTGTGTACATGCTGAGGCCCGGACGCGCGGGTGTAAAAGATGTCTTTATTCATGTGAAAATTATTTAAGAAGCACTTCTTGGCATTTGTGCACGAATTTTCGAGTTGCGATAGGGAAGTTGCCTTCTTTCGGAAGTGGGAAAAAATTGCTTGGAACACTCTAAAGAAATGCGGAATAAACAATTTGTTGGAATGCAGTAAAATATTTCATGCAGAGAGGGTTTCTGCAGAAAGTCTCGCGGAGGTCGGCGAGATGTTCGTGTCTTAGTACCTCTATATTACATTCTACAATTTGTAACCGATTTCGACCGGAGAAAATTCTATTACGTTTGCGGGGTCGCTAAAACAGTGTTCAGGTCTATAACAAAAATATCCTCTTTGCCTCCTCTCATTCCTTCTCCGGGTCCGGGCAGCGGGTGGAAACTCAGTTGTCAAAATAGGCATGCAGAGATGTTTTGTACGCTCTAGATCTCAGAAAGCAGAAGTGATATGCGAAAACGTGGGCCATATTTGGAATCCTCTTGAAATTGCACCTGGCTCAGGCTACAAATAGGGCCGCTGGTTACGGAGATAGTCGATCATTTTTCCATGAGAAAGTAGAAAAAGGGTCTTGCGACCAAAATTGACGGAGTTATGACCTGAAGACCGCGGTGCGGCGACGGCCAATCGGCCTGCCCGCCCGCCCCTCCGCCCACCACCCGCAGTCTAGAAAGAATCATATAGGACCTAAATGATTTATTTCAGGAAAAGCTCCTCAAGTCTCTCCAGGTAAACATTTCTGGATTCCTCGGAAGGTTTAGCTCTCAGATGCTGCAGCTCCTTAACACGAGTTCCAAGCACTACTCAGCCTGGCTGTAGAGGCTGGTCTTTGCTCTAAAATAGATCCATGTGTCAGCACCTTTAGTGCCTGCAGGAAAAGTAGAAGAGAAATAAATTTCAATATTTAATTCAGGATTTGGAAGTTACGTTAGTCTTCTAAATACCTGTAAACTGTTTGTTGGTTATTCTTTCATTGATCTACTGTATAACCTTTTAAGCAGAGACGTTTAGAAAATAATCAAAATTATTGGTCAGTAAAAAGACAACAAAACAAAAATAAATTTGCTGATTTAAAAGAAAAGGGCTGTTATTTCAACGGGGAAACTAAGGCCTAGCCGCCTTACGCCCCATTTTCAAGAGTAGTGAGATATCGCTTGCAATCAAGTGCAACAGGTCGATCTGCTCCTATTCGTCCAATATATAAATGTGTGGGAAAATTTCTTTCGTACGCTTCATTTCAAGCGTAAAGTCTTGAAGCGTAACGGTTTGCTTCATTCAAGCGTACAGTTACGCCTTGGTTTTACCAGGGTGCCAAAGATTAGAGCCTGATTTAAATCCAACATGCAAAATGATCGACTATTTCAGTTACCAGGAGCACTACAGGTATCCTTTGCCCCGTGAAATTTCATGAGGATTCGAAATATGCCGATCGTTTTCGCCTATCACTTCTCGTTTCTGAGATCTAGAGCGTACAAAACATCTCTGGATGCCTATTTTGACATCAGAGTTTCCGCCCGCTGCCCGAACCCGGAGAAGGAATGAGAAGAGGCAAAAGAGAATAACTTTTTAGGACCTAAACACAGAAAAAGCGACCCCGATGAGGTAGTATTAGAATATTTACTGGTCGAAATCGGTTTCAAACGGCTAGGCCGTCCAGGCCCATGCGCGAGCGGAAGGGGCTCGCCGGTAAGGGCCGCGCGCCGCGGGGCATACTGGAGACATTTGTTGTCCGATTTTGATCCGGTTGCGCATAAATTGTTCGTAAAAGAACAGCCTACAACTTTTGTACGGCACTTTTTTGAATCCCTCAGCCAATAAAGCCCAAAATCGGCGTTGAACAAAGTTGAACACTTTTGGAACACAGCTTCTTGTTTTCTTTTTACTTTCCTCGCGTTTCTGTTCAAAACTAGATGTAAAACATAAAAAAGTTATAGAACATGATTTGTAGATCAGACCTTTAAGCGTATTTTCCTGAAAACCGCATACTCTGATAATAAAAGAGTGTACAATGTACACTGATTAATCAGTGTACATGGATGCTTGCTGATTTATCAGTGTACATTGGAATGCTTGCTGATTAATCAGTGTACATGCCATGTACACTGATATATCAGTGTACATTGATGTACACGTTTTGGCCTTTTGCTTCTCATTATTCCCCAGCACAAAATTGACTCAAAATGGGTTACATTTCCAAATTCCGCGTTAAAAGAGCTTTAAAACGAGCTACCATGTGATGGGGTTCGTAGCAAAGGAATTCTGTAGAGATGGGTTGAAGTAGAAATAAACCAAAACGTGAGCACGTGCTCACGTGAGCATCCATCAAAACCCATTAGACCGTTGTTACATGAAATGAACCCTATGATGTGGTAGCTCATTTTAAAGCTCTTTTAACAAGGAATATGGAAATGTAACCCATTTTGAATCAATTTTGTGCTGGGGGATAGTAAGAAGCAAAAGGCCAAAACGTGTACATCAATGTACACTGATATATCAGTGTACATGGCATGCACACTGATTAATCTGCAAGCATTCCAATGTACACTGATAAATCAGCAAGCATCCATGTACACTGATTAATCAGTGTACATTGTACACTCTTTTATTTTCAGAGTACCGATACCATTATTAGTTCACATTTTATAGCCAATTTACGAAACCCTTGCATTTTGAACTTTGAACACCCGGTGTTCAAATTCCTCAACAGGTACAAATGGGGATTTTTGGTATGTTATAGTACTCGACGAGACGAACAAGTTCCACTATGAAATATTTGTTCTCCAATTGTGTCTAGGTCCTATATGATTCTTTCTAGACTGCGGGCGGTGGGCGGAGGGGCGGGCGGGCCGGCCGATTGGCCGTCGCCGCACCGCGGTCTTCAGGTCATAACTCCGTCAATTTTGGTCGCAAGACCCTGATCCAAAGCTCATTTTGACCGCCAGGCTTATGCCTACAACGTTCCGAAAAGGCCGCAACCTCGATTTCCGACTAGAATCGGCGCAAATAGACTTTAAAGAAATTGAACGTTTTTTAAAAAGTCGAAAAATTACTTTTGATGCCAAATTGGACAGGTTCAAAAACTCAAATAGGTCCAAACTATCATCGCATCTTGTAGCCCTCAGTTCAACGACCATTTTGACGTGTCGCCGAGCTTTCTACGACTTACCGTTCAGATTTTAGAGATAAAAAACAATTTAGATGCAAATGTTCAAAATTTTGAACTTTGAACACGATTTGAGCCGATCGGCACGGTGGGATTTTTGGGGACTTTTGGCTACGCACTCCCAAGACATGTATAAAACGACCCCCAAAATTTGGTACTGTTCGGAATTTTGTCTAGGTAAGGGGGTTATTTTGCAAAGTTGCACTGGACTAAAAGAGGTGAGGTTATTCTCGTGCGGTGCAAACTCAAATGTCACGCCCGCTTGAGCTTGGTGAGATATTTTGTATTTATTTGTAAACTCTTGTTTGCTCTGTGCCGCGGCCTGCACCCCGCTTGCTAGCTTACTCCCAGCTGGGAACTCACGATGTACCTGACCCTACTCCTTTTCTTTCATCTCTATTTTTCTTCTTCTTTCCTTATCCTTCCTTCGCAGCTCTCAGGCGGGTCTCAGCGACCTGGTGGAATGAGTTGCGGCAGGCCGCACAGTGGGAGATTCTGCCTCAAAATCGAGACAAAATAGAAAACTCTGAAATTTGAAATACCATAATTTCCCCACCGATTGTTAAGGTAGGACCCCTGTGAAATGGCCAACACCCTCAAGGGGTGAGATGAAAAATTAACCAATGATATTTTCTTCATCAGTATGTTTGGAAACTTCAAAAAAAAAAATATTGGAGCCTTACGTGGGCAACACAAGATGTTTTAAGTTTTACGTTGTTAATTTGTAGATCCATGGGGAAATGTTCCATGCGTCACAAATTTTGCCGTAAAATTTTTGGTCAATTTTTTTTGGATCAGAAGGTCCTACTTTACAACTTCAAGGTCTCATATTGTGTATAGACCTCTCTGATAATCATTTTGAATTTTACATTTTTCTATATTTTTACAAGCTATAATTATCACTATATACACCTACAGGCTTAGCAGTTCTACTTCATTTAAAAATAGAATGAGACCTTGGAAGTGTAGACTAACATCAAAGTAACACTTGCTCTGCGTGGAATCACTGTGGCTACAAAACTATGACGCATGGAACATTTTGAAGTTCCCAAACAAGTGTTTTGAGATACACCGGTTTAAAGTTTTTCACCCATTTTTCTTCTACTCCACTGTAATTTTTTCATTGCACAAGTGAAAACTCTATTCAAAATCTTAACTTTTCCATTAAGATACCAGAATGAATAAAAAAAATTAAACTAGCCTCAACATGGGGATAATAATTTTATTCAGAATTAAATTTATTATTTTTGGAGAGTTTGCACGCTGCTCTTCAAACGCCTATAACTTCAAAAGTATTAAAGATACAGCAAAAACCAAAAAATCCTCTGCAAGAGGAAGCTTCAAAGTACACTTTTAGCTCAAAAAAGAAATTCGATTTTTTTTTCATTTTAGGCCATTTTTTCACAGGGGTCCTACCTTAACACTATGGACAACCTGTTGCAACTGTTTTGAATCGCTGCACGCTCACAGGCAGGCTGCTGCGACGTTCTTTTCAACTGAACACTTCTGCTCGTCGCCCTCAGCGGCTCACCGGAGCCGCCTGGTGGTCAGTTTTCTAATAGCCGAGAAACCGTTATTTTCAAAGTATGTGACAGTAGAGTGGTGTGTCTCGATATTGGCGTTTCAAACGGCTCGCGCAGCGCTCACGCGGCCGGCGCGCGAACTAGCGAAACCGTGACCGGGACGGGAGCAGCGCATAAGCGGCGCATGGTGTTTGCATACAAGCCGGCTAAAGATCGTCTGCGGGTCGTCATAATTGATCAGTTTTTGAACTTTTTGGACAATGAGTAGTCCTGGGACTGGGACTGAAAACACCGAGTCGAAAAGTAAGGCCAGGGAGCGACACAATTGTTGTGTCCCGCAATGTTCCGCCGTAAAATCCGCAGAGAACCACCTTCACAAGGTCCCCAAAGACCTAACTTTAAGAAAGAAATGGGCAATTGCTATTAAAACTGGAAAAGACCTCTCTGATACTATGTCAGTCTGTAGTAAGCATTTTAAGAAGGAAGATTACAAGAAGTCCCGTGAGTATCATGAGGTCTTGAGTTCATAGTAATGATGACAAATGTGGTGATGGGGGTTATTGCTGCCTCAACATTTCTTTCTGTTACAGAAAAACAGGATTGCAAGAGATACAGGTTGAAGCCAAATGCTGTCCCTTCCGAGAACTTGCCCATAAGAACGGCAGATAGGGTAATCAAATCTCCTGTGAAACGCAAGCTAGAGGCCAGAAATGAACGGGCTAGGAAACGAGCCATGAAGTAAGAAGACATCTTCGAGACATTCGTATAATTTTTTTAAGTTCATTTGTTGTAAACAGTGAATTCTAATTTTCAGGTCTGTTGCATCTGCATCAACATCGGGTAATTTATTGGTGTCAGGTTTGAAAGTGAAAGTTTTGGCCCTGGAGCCGGACTTGGTCTAGTCATATTCTTTCTATTTTGTTACAATTTTAACTCATTTAAATTTTCACAATCATCTGATTCTTTCCACTATTAATTAGCCGGAATTGGTCTATTGATATTCCTTCTATTTTGTTACAATTTTAACTAATTTCATTTTTCTTAATCAGATCCTTTCCACTATTAGTTATTATACGTAATGAGCATGCATGATTTAATCACTTACTATTAATTGAATCAATTTTTTTTTTTTTTTGCCTTGGTCTTGGTGTTGTTTCTTTCCTTGAACTTGAACTTGAACTCATATGGCTTGTGAAATTTTTATATTGTTTTTCTGTTCCCTATGAAGCATGCATGTGTAGCAACGATGGTGACAGGGAGGTGGTAGATGATGGTGGTGTCCGTGTATCTACTGGTGACGGTGATGATGCAGAATGGGAAGATATCAACGTACTTCATCAGGACATTGAATCAAAATTAAAACATATTGGCATCCAAGTTGATTTGGGCTCCGCAGGCATAATTTCATCAGAAGGCATATTTTCAAGTGTTTTATCATCAGACAAAAAGCTCTTTTCAGCAACTGGAATTCATTCTACTAAGTTGCTAGATTCTTTAGTAACAGCATTTGACAAGCTGGCTCCTGCCAGTGCCTATGGAAATTTTTTAGTGTCAACACGTGATAGAATAATTTTGACTATGGTGAAGATAAAATTAGCAGTAAGTTTTTCCTCATTAGCAGCTCTCTTTGACCTAACAGTACAAACATGTTGTAATTATTTTTATGACACTGTCATAGTCCTCTCTAAGATTTTGAAATGCATGATTACGTGGCCTGAGAAAGAAAAGATCCTAAAGAATATGCCAAAGTGCTTTAAAAATTATAAGTCTACTAGAGCTGTATTAGATGCTTATGAGATTCCTGTCGAAAAACCTAAGTGTATAGCATGCCGAATAAGACTTTACTCTCACTATAAGAAAAATTTTACTGCGAAGGTTATGATGATTTGTACTCCTAGTGGCTTGATATCTCACTGTTCTAGTGCATTTGGGGGTCGAGCATCTGATAAGGTTGTCACTAAAGATACTGGTGTCTATAGTTTATGTGATCCTGGTGATGGATTGATGGTGGACAAAGGATTTGATATTGACAAAGAATGTCAAGACTCCCTCTTAGTTTTGATTCGTCCTCCCTTTATGAGATCGAAGGCTAAAAAGTTTAGCAGGGCTGAATCTGTCCAATGTGCCAAGATAGCTCGGGCTCGTGTGCATGTAGAGAGAGTAATCCAAAGAGTACGTGAATATCACACTCTTAAGCACAAGGTTCCCTGGAACATTTGTCCTTATTTAGACAACATTGTTGTGATTGTTTGTGCATTAGTAAATCTTGGGAAACCCATTTTAGCAAATGATAAGTTTTAAGTGTATTTTTCCCCAACAGAATGCAATCCATTATTGTGTGTTATTGCACTACACTCAGTAAAAACAGTCAATCTAAATAATAAGTAAAACATTATTTTTGCTGAATTGTTGTTTTAATTTTCTCCTTTTCATTTAACCATTGACAGTCTTAGAATTAAACACAAGATGCCAGCCATGGAAGAATTTGTTCAAAGTACACATGTGTTAGGCGTTCAGACAATTCCAAACAAAATTTTTCATTGAAGGTAACAGAGTCTATGTACACCTGATCATGCTTTATGCTATACAGCGTAAAATCACAAATTGGTAAAGCTAGAAGCAGCATTCCTAGTTGACATTGACCATAGTAGGGATGTTTTTCCTTAAGTTTACCATCTTTAGACATATAATTTACATGTTTGTAAATACTTTCAGCACCATGTTGGTTGCCACATTTCGGGGTTTTGTTCTCCCATAATCTCACTAACAAACCATTCTCACAAGTCACTCCATCTGCACTGAATCCCAACCACGGAGTGATAGGGTGATTGAAAAAGCCTGGGTGAGCAACTTTCATATTCTTATTGTTCAATTTTTTCTCATAGCAGTCTCTTGCATCCCCTTCATACAGCAGACCGTCTTCCATTGCTTTTGTTGTAACCTTCTCATCAGCAGAACTGGATTTAAAAGTGGTAGTAATTTTGTTTAACCAGTTAGGAGTTTTATTTTTATAATATGTAAAATATGAATAACATATGCTTCCAGTTATTTTTCCAAATCGCTTCTTCTCCCATTCATCACTTTCACTTTGTTCCACAGTTTCCACGCAAATGTTCATTGCATCTTGATCAGTTATCTTCACATGGGTATCATAGTAATTTTTCTCTGCTAAGGTGCATTTCATATACAACTCTTTTCCTAGTTCTGCAGCTCTCAGAAGAATGAAACTGGTATTGGTAAGAGCATGAGATACTATTGTTGTTATTAGGGGTATGGACACTTCTTCTTCATCGTGGTCTCTTGATACTGAATGTCTCACACAACTTTCGAATACAGCAGCCTCTGACTCAGGTTGATCTAAATGACAAACATTGGTATTACTATTTTTAATGATTAATACCGTAAGTGGGAGCAGGTGCCCTGGGCTACTTACCAGCAAGGAACATCGATCTAAATTCAGACTCTAGCTCTTTAGTCACTTCTCTGACAGGGCGTTTATAAGGAGGCTGCTGAGATGATATATGGCAGAAATCTTTGAGGGGAATTGGCTCGAATTTTGTAAGAACTGTCCGTGTTGACTCTTGAATTGCTCCCCATTTCTGAGTGACATCAGTACATGTCAGCTTCTCCAGCTTTCCTTCATCATTCCTAACGAGAAATACAAACAATGTATACTAATACTCAATTGACAAATAAAAATTAGATAAGTGACAATTTAAAATTAAATTATGAGTGAAGAGGAACATTACCTCTCCAAATACAGTAGAGTAGCCATTCCATGTTTGCAGCAGTGTTCTTTGGAGGAACCAGCAGGACAACTACAGCTTATTGATTTAATTTTTTCTTCAACTCTTGAAGTTTGAAGGTCAATATGAACAACTATTTCCACCGGGTTTTCGTTTATTTTTGTTGTACGGACGCAATGGGCCTCCACCGTCACCTCAGCCTTAGACCGGGAACGGATTCCTACAACTACTAAGTTACCGATTGCCTCTCGACCTTCCCGTAAAGGCCTTTTAAAGCCTTGGAGGGCGTCAATTACGTGCTCAAGCTCCAACAGAGGTGCCATGGTCCAAAAAGTTCAAAAACTGATCAATTATGACAACCCGCAGACGATCTTTAGCCGGCTTGTATGCAAACACCATGCGCCGCCTATGCGCTGCCCCCGTCCCGGTCACGGTTTCGCTAGTTCGCGCGCCGGCCGCGTGAGCGCTGCGCGAGCCGTTTGAAACGCCA
>JAHWGI010001297.1:0-148375 GCA_029379305.1 Frankliniella fusca | reverse complement strand
GTAATAAAAAAGAATGAAAAGTTTCTAAATCGTAAACTGAATATTTGGTGTCTCATTATTCTACTTAAGATAGTATATAAAAGTGTGGTGTGAGTATTTAAATCTTACTTCTCTTAAGCCTAACACGAAACAAGAAAAGAGTTTGGGTATTATCTTGGTAAATTATGTAGCATTTTGTTCCTAACCTACTCCGTATTTCCCAGGATACAATTTCTGACTGAGCTACATCATGTGCTTACCCAAACTTACTCATTGATCCGTTATGCCTAAGAATTCAGATTGAAAAAAGTTCACTCCACTAAGTTATTGATAGAGAAAAAAATTATTTTGAAAACATGGTTATTTTAAAAAGAGTTGACCCTTACAAATATTAGGGGCGACACTGTGGATAGGATTTAGATGAGACACAGTACTTGTAATGTATTAGTTGTGCCAGGAGTGTTTACTTTAAAACAGTCTTTCTAAAATATTGAAGTACATACTTATTACTAATATACAGCCATATAACTATTGAAATGGCACAATTGTTTTAATTCTATTCTTAATAGCTGACATTCATTTCAAAATAGATACGCCTCATCATTCAAAGGTCCTTTGTCTTTGTGAATGTCTTGATTGTATTTAAAGTTACTGGCCTCTTCTAAGAAACCCATTTCTGGCTTACCATGGATTCATGTGAGTTGGTTTGAGGGCAAAATTAATTCAGAAGGATAGAGAATGAGAGGTGGGGGCTGTCAGCATGTGATGCAGGTGCATTCTTTCTAAACATGTAAATGATACTTACCTCCTGCCCCTGATCTCAGATGGGTGGGGGTAAAATGGAGGGGGTAGGGGCTGGGGGCCTCCACTCAAATTTCAGCGCTACCTAGCTATAGCGCCTGCCTGCAGGGCGGGGGCCGGCCAGCAAATGCCGTTGCTTGAATTGCGGCGCGCGAGGAGGATGTCCCTCTCCTCCCCCTCTGCCCTTTACCCCTTCCTCCGTAATTGACTGACTGACTTGTGGGTTGCCTACCAAAACGGCGGTTGGGTTGGGTATATTTCTTTTAACTCTCAATTCGCTCAGCAACTACGTGCCTGCCGCACGTACTCCTAGTTAAAAAGCATTTCTTTCAGAATTTTAACTGTTGTCCTTCATCCCAAACCACAGTAGTCAGGGTTATGATTAGAGAAAATACATTCCCAACATAAATATAACCTTAAGGTTAGGTTCAGGCTCAATCCAAGTAAAAAAATACATTTACTGCTGCCCTAGAACTCCAATGCATGTGAGATGGACTTAGTTATCTTTCTATCAAAGAACCCAAGTAATAAGGAAGACAATAAAATAACTAGGTAGATGTACGCCAGACACCGTCTCTCGTAACAGGCTTCGCGATAGATCGCGAAACACTGTTACGCTGCGACAGGGCTGCGTACATCTACCTAGGCCTGCGGCGCTGGCGAGCCTGCATGATTTAAGATTTACTCATTTAAGCCAGGGGGCTGCCGCCCCCTGGACCCCCGCTTTCCTTTATTACGAGCCTCTATGATTTGAGATTTACTCATTTTTTAAGATTTACTCATTTAAGCCAGGGGGCTGGGGGGCTGCCGGCCCCTGGACCCCCACTTTTCTTTATTACGACCCTGCATGATTTAAGATTTACTCATTTTTTAAGATTTACTCATTTAAGCCAGGGGGCTGGGGGGGCTGGGGGGCTGCCGCCCCCCGGACCCCCGCTTTTCTTTATTAAGAGCCTGAATGATTGTTTAAGATTTACTCATTCAAGCCAGGGGGCTGCCGCCCCCTGGACCCCCGCTTTACTTAATTACGAGTCTGCATGATTTAAGATTTACTCATTTAAGCCAGAGGGCTGCTGCCCCCTGGACCCCTGCGTTTATTTATTAAAAATAGGCCAGGGGGCTGCCGCCCCCTGGACCCCCGCTCGCCTCTTTACATTATGTTACCGATTTTCAAATTTTTACGAAAAGGGGACGAGTGCCCAAACCGTTCTCCGCAGAGCTAAACGGACAAAATTTTCACCCAAAGGGTTGCATCTCGATAAATTACCCTGAAAACGACACCCAACATGCATTTTGACGACTTTTCGTCCACATTTACCGCTGTAGCGGCTAAACAGTAAGAGATGGAGCAAAACGGACGAAATTTTCGTCCAAAGGGTTCGCAACTCGCCGAGATACCCCTTAGGACACCATAATATTTTGTAAATTTTAAAATCTATTTTTTTTAAATATAAATCAATTTTTAGCAGGGTCAATTTTTGATCCAGAGAGTTCATATTTGAACTCGTCCGAGCTTTTTAGGCCAAGAAGCTACAGTAAAAAATTCAGGTCGATATCTTAACTCGTTCTCGAGTTATCGTGCGGACAGACACACAGACACACACACAGACAGACAGACGGACATTGAACTTTTTTTAGCACTCCAGTGGCGTAATAGGCTTCGCTATCGCTCAGCCAATAAAAAGTTGAGTGATAAATCAAATTTGGGATGACTGTCTGCTGAATAGGAGGAAGCAAGGAAGAGGCAGACGCCGTGCCGTGTTGTTGTTGCTGTCTGCTCCTACTTTTCTTCTTGCTATTCCTGCTGCAGATTGATGAGCAAAATGATGGGAAGGCGGTGGCTTGTAGTAAACAAAAATATGGCTCCTTATATAAGTATTTTAGCCGGTCCTTGGGATGTATTTTATGTGATTTCGTTGTTGTAAAACATTGATTTTTCTCTTTTAGCTTGGACAAAACTGTAAGAATTCAGAAGCCTGCTGAGGTTTGTGTCTTGGATCCCAGAGACCTAAATGGTCATTTAAAGAAATAGGAAATACAAGGACCCAAAGAACAACAGTGCCTATCTGTCCAGTCATTAAAAAAATAGCCAGCTCTACAAGAGGTGAATCTCAACAAGTTATTGCATTGCACTTAGTTTTATGGCTATCAAAAAGCATCTCACCAATGATTAAAATATTATATGAAATAGTTTTTCAGTTTACTCATGGGTCTTTTCCTGACATTCACAAATTTGATGGTTTGCAAATCTTACCATCAGATGTAGTGACCGAGGGGTTGACAACTCGAGATTTTTGCGAACACAGGAGTTCAAGAGAACGCGGAGAACGCGGAGTACCCGGAGTACAGTCGGAGAACTCGGAGAACTGCTGGAGTTCTCGGAGAACAGCCGGAGTACAGTCCGAGTGCACTTGGCGTACTCGGAGAACAGCCGGAGTACACACAAATTGTGCGGAGAACAGTCGGAGAACACACAAATCGCGCGGAGAACAGTCGGAGTACACTCAACCAACGTTCAGCCAACAGCTACTCTTTTGCACCGTACCTTGCGAAGAAAAAGTTCGTATCACAAACAAAATAGTTTGTAAGCTGCGAAGTATTTGGCTGCTTCGCAATTGCGAAGAATTTCTTCGCAACTTACAAACTATTTAGTTTGTAAGGCGTAAAAAGTTTGTAAGCTTGCGAACTATTTTGTTTGTAATACGAACTTTTTCTCCGCAATGCGAAGCATCCAATTTCTTTGCAACGATTGTTCACAAGGTTTAAACAGTGTAATTCTGAAGGGGAGCGCCTGGCGCATAGGCAACACATTTGACGCGTCGCCTTACAGATAGGCAGCCGTGTCGCGCGGGTTTCATAGCGAGGCGGAACTGTTCGGTCGGCGAGAGTGTGCCCGTCCGCCTGAGCCAGGGTGAGACGGGTGAGAGGTTAAGTGAATAACGTCCTGCAACTCCCTCACTCGGGGAATACAACAGCAGCACCACCGTCCCACCTCCTTCCCGACCAGTGAGGTGGTCCTCATACCCCCGTGATAGATGTACGACAGATACAAACATCACGTGATAGTCGTGCCCCCCCCCCCCACACACACACACACACAAACAGTGAATAAGCGTGGGGTTACACTGACCACGTGATGGATGGAACCGAAGGACCGAAGGTGGTACATCAGTCCCGTGATACCTAACCCCTACTCAAGGGGGTATATCGGTCACGTGATGGTTATATACTCCCAGTGTCAAAATAGGCATTTGGGGGGTATAACGATCACGTAATGGTCAAATCCCCAAGTTGCACCATTGTAGAACCTATTATGGTACCCTACGCCAACTCTGCAAATAGTGATGCGACTGCGAATAGTGTGTAACTCCTGCAAAATACAGTCGTTTAAAGGGGTATGGCCATCACATGACGGCTTTACCGCACCTATAAAGCAGAAGGTGGCCGAAGGTGTCGGGGGTAGCCTTCACGTGGTGGTCATTGGTCATACCCCCATACAGGAAAGACGCCAATTGGGGTACAGTCAAGTGCCCTAATTTCGGACGAATTGAGCGGTTTTTCCTTTCTTACGTGTAGGCATGATGAAATATGAAAAATCTGTTGCGATTGGAAAAACTATGGTTCCAGACACGTCGGATGACACCCATGCCGAATTTCTATCTAAATGTGTGTAGCTACAACAGCGTTCGAGAGAGTGTCCGAAATTAGGGACGAAAGTGCCCTAACTTCGGACACGTGCTCTAAATGGCTAGTTTCGCTGTAGAATGAAATTTTATAGAAACGTTTGTAGTTGCAAATTTAATTTTAAATAATTTTGTTTTTATGGTCTGCAACGATATCTGTACTAGTTTAGGCTCTATAACCGTCTATAGCCCTACAAAGGAAACAACTTCAGCACACTATTTCTCCTAAACTAGCAGAGATATCGTTGGAAACTAGAATACAAATCTTGTTTAAAATCAAATTTGCAACAAAAAACTTTTTCATGAAATTTCTGTAGGACACACTCTAAAAATCTCCATGTATTTGGCCCATAAGAAAAAGTGTCCGAAATTGTAGCACTTTCAAAAGTCGTCCGGTACCAAAAAACGGTTTGACTTACAAAATAAATTTTTACGTAGTTCTGTAGCCAAAATACCATACATTCATTCGTTAAAGAACCACCCACGGGGCAGCACACACCTACATAAGCCCCGGTTTTTGGGGGAGCTTTTTTCACAACAGCAATTTGGTTCTATATGCTTTTTTTAACTTTAAATTCCTGTGTGCTTTAAAACTTTAAAGGTACTTCAACCGACTTGACGAAATATGGTACACTATACTGCAAAATTAACGATGCTGTTTCCGGATTTTGAACATCTCAAAAGGTGACCGAGATAGGTTGAAATAAGCACTTCTCTGCAAATTGTCCGAAATTAGGGCACAAGTCCGAAATTAGGGCACAAGTCCGAAATTAGGGCACTTGACTGTATAGCCTTCACGTGGTGGTTCATGTCGTGTTAGGAACACGCATAGGGGGGTATGGCCTTCACGTGATCATTATACCCTTTAAAACGGCTGTATTTACAAATTATTCGCAGTCGCATCACTGTGATATAGTACATTGGTACTGTAAATGAGGTATTTTACGAGGGGGAAATCACTTGCGTAATAGCTCGTACACCCAGACCTGTAATAATTACGTAATAGAACGAAATAGCCCGTAATAGTGCGTAATAGCCTGTAATAGGGCGAAATTGCCCGTAATAGAGCGTAATAGTGGCGTAATAGAGCGTAATAGTGGCGTAATAGAGCGTAATAGTGGCGTAATAGAGCGGAATAGCGTTGTAATGGTGCCTTATGAGGATGAAGCGCTCAAGCTCGAGGCTGCACTTCGGTCTGTTTTCTTCGAAGGGTTTAAAGAGATAAATTGAAGCATGGTCGTAGCATCAACTACAAAACTGTAAAATGATGCACCATTTTATAGACACAATTGAATAATAGTAAATGTCACATCAGTACCACAACGACGATTTTAGGTCTAATTCTTTTAAACCGACATTTTTCCAAAAAGGTGACGCACTCTGTTTCTTGCATTACTTCCTGACGCACAGCGTTAACGCATGGAAATAGGTATACTGCGGCGGGACAGTCGTAAACAAACATACGCTGGTATCGTGGTCCCACCGGAAGAATAGCCCCTCTCTCTCTCTCTCTCTCTCTCTCTCTCTCTCTCTCTCTCTCTCTCTCTCTCTCTCTCTCTCTCTCTCTCTCTCGCACTCATGGGCTAGCCTATACTTCCTTTCCATTTGGTGTGCTAAACTCTCGGTGGTCGTACGATATGAAAAATTCTGCAAGAGTGGGTACGCAGACGTGTAAGGGTGAGTCGGTTTGGCAGACCTTTCGGTTTCGACTTTTGGATGGCATTAAAAAGTCTCGTTTTTTTTTATTTTATTTTTATTTTTTTTGCACGGTTGGTTGCATTCTCTTCCGTCGGACGCATTTTCTTGAAGTTTTAGTCGTACTGATTGACTCATTTACTGGAAAGAGCAGCAAATGAACGAAGAGTAGTGTCATGCACGCAAAATATCCTCGTAAGAGCAGCGTAATACTTGTGTAATAGCTTCGTAATAGCTTTGTAATAGCCGTAATAGCGGCGTAATGGCCGAAATAGCGGCGAAACACGGAGAAAACCTTTTAGCTGCATAGGTAATTCTTAGCTGTACAGCTAAGAAAATTAGCTACATAGGAACAGCTAAGAAATTAGCTCCACAGCTAATAAAATTAGCACTATAAAATTAGCTCAGGATCAAAAGAAAATTAGCTGTGTAGCTCAAAATTAGTAGGTGTGCGAACGAAATTAGCAGAGTATCCTTCGCAGTATAGCTCCGAATTAGCTCTCGAGCTAATAATATTCTAGGTCCATACTGCAGCTCCAAATTAGCATTGGAGCTAAGAATGTGTTTCTCTCTCCTGCACTCCTCTTTTTTTCCCCTCCCCTAGGCGCCGAAATGGTAGCATATAGTACAAAAATAACAATAAAGCAATTTATCATCAAAAAATATTTAGTTTTATTAAAAAGTAGATCCACTTTTCTTTCAACTCAATAAGTCACAATTCACAACAGAGTCCGGAGAACAACCACAGTTTCTCCTGTTGGCATTGGGTACAAACACAAAGGGTGGTAGTCCAACAACTTTCCATGTCCAATGGCAAACCAAGAATCTAATGGAGTAACTTCGTAACCCCTCACTTCGCTGAAATACCCCAGTGTATCAAAATCAGAACAAATGAACAAAGGCTTCTCGTCATAAAGCAAAATTAACTGTATCTTACCAAACTGGAAAAGACCGTCATCATCTACATCAGTGAGCAGAATTTGCTGAGGTTGATACTTAGTGCCCTTAAAATTAACCCAGTTTACAACAGTCTGGATAGGGCTTTCTACAATGTCACAAGGTAATGAACGACTGAAGGAGGGAAAGCAATCTAGCTCACTCAAATTGACTGTTTGGCAAGGACCAGCACTCAAAGGCTGACGAATTGAAGCGTTGGCCACACACCTGAAGCAAAAACCTAATTGCTGTTTAATTGCAACTGTTTTTGGTAAATTTACTCGAGACATACAAGATTCAGCAGTGAGCTTTAACATTCTATGTTTAGCCTCAAAGCGTATTGAGGATACACCAGAAAAGGGACCCATTTTAGAAAGCAGAGATTTGTAATGAAGGAGAAAGTGGTGCTTGGGCTTGAGTGTCTCCTTGGTGAGATGAACATACAGTTGATTATGTTCTTTAACAGCAACTGAAAGGATGACACCAGCATCGCGAGGCAGGCTTTTAGCACGAATGATAGACATGATATCATGTAGAAGAAGATACAAATCATAGAATGGGTCCCCATCTGGAATCATGTCATACACAAGAACACCGAAGATTCTAACAATCATATACATCTCTGCACCAGTCATTTTCAACTTACTTTTAGTAAGTAACCTATCAGTGCTGATGCCTGGGGGGCGATTATCATTGTCAATGCCTAAATCTAAAGCATATAGTCTACTATTCAATGTAGGGATAAACATATCATTCAGACGATGGAAATGTTTGAGAATGGCTACCATACTATAATGTGCCACTCCTTCGGACAAGTCATGAAATTCGTCCACACATATATCAGATGGTGTCTCAAAAGAGGGCAACTTGTTAAATATACACTTTTCCTTAATACCTGTCTGTTTGGGATCATTTTTCGTAATATCTAAAAGATAATCCTCATGTGTTCTTAACAAATTAACATCTTCTTCAAACATTTGTTCAGAATCAGCTTTGGTAACATGACAAATTCGACAAAAATGAATGGCAGTAAACCCTTCCATAAAACCACATATTCCATTCAGTCCCTTATTATCACCAAGAATCCATGCAACAACAATGTGAACTCTAACTGGACCCTTCTCTTTGGTTACAATTTCAATACCTTCCAGCTCCAATAACTTAAGTTCCTGCAAGAGTGGCTTAAAAGCTCTGTAATTTCCATATAAACTACGGTCATGAGCATTAAAGAGCAAAGCCAGAAATATATTTTCCAATCGGGAATTCCACTCTGGAGGTAGCACAGCAATTTGAACATAGGTGCATCCCAAGGGTTCACAGTGAGGGCCTAGAGCAGCATTTGGTTCAACTTCGTCATAATAGACATTTATAGGGATAACAATGACTTCATTACTAAACCTAGCCACTTTTCTTTTCCAAACATCACATTGGACTAGATTAAATAGCCACTCTTCCTCAAGTAAGAGACTTTGCATGTATGACAATGTGTCTTCAAAAGCATGTGGCAAATGAAAAAACTTAGTCAGTAGGGGAGAGTGGGGCACATTGGTCCGTTTTTTTTTCTTTGAGTTCCCTACGCCGCATGTGATGACCCCAAAAAAAGTTTTTTGTGCCAAGTCTTAGTTTGTACATTACTTTACCTTAGAAAACCATCCCCAACATTTTGCCGACCATGCAAGCTGAGATAAACCGAAAACCCAAGAGGCCTGCAAGTGGACCAATCTGCCCCGGGCCGGGGCACATTGGTCCGACCTATGGGGCACATTGGGCCAAGCTGGAAAAAATGGCCAGAACCGTTATCTACGCCACTTAATGATGTGTTGAGTTATACTCTGTGATAAAGGAAGTCGAATTTGTCAAAAAAAGTAATTTCAGTTAGGTACTTCGTACTCTTGTATTTGTACTTTAACAAAAGTAGGCTAATCAAAAATAAAATTCTGCTAACTAATTAAAACAGTAAAAACAGTTAAGAATATTTTTTATAAATGTCAGAAAATGAAACCATAAGAAAACCTAACCTAGCATTTGTTACAACACTTCCTGAAATATCAAAATTTGCAATTTTAATGGATACTGTTAGATTGGCACAATGTGCCCCGTAAAAAAGCGGCCCAACCTGCCCCAAGTGTAGCAAATAAATTCAAATGCTTCTAGAATGCAAGTAGTTGTTTCTAGCCCATTCAAAACTATATTCAATTTAAAGGTAAGTGATCAGGCTTTCGTTTTAAAAAGGTGCCGTGATTAAAATATAGTGTTGTATACCCCTAAACGAGATGGTTTTAGAGTAGAAACATTTTACTTTTACCTGTTTTATGGGGTATTCAATACTTCACCCCTGGCCATTTGGATTGCGACCGTTGACGAACGGCGGACTCTTCGGAAAAATAGTCGGGTAGGTGATAGCTTCTTCCACTGTCCGAGTGGTGGCGCTGCGGTCGCTCTAACCTCGCGAAATTCGAAATGGACCAATGTGCCCCATGGACCAATGTGCCCCACTCTCCCCTAGTTTACGCAATGGAATGAATTCTCCCGTTACTTTCATCATTTTTAAAACTACTCCATCTTTGGTCTTGACTCTCTCCTCTCTACTGTAAATTTCATAAGTTTCAGGTGGAATGTACTCCCCATTAGCTTCAAAATATTTCAAACGCTTAAATTCAGTTTGTAAATGAGGAAAGGGATTCATAGTGATGTCAAACATCTTCTCAATTTCTTGCTTTCTAGCCAAGGAGAGATTAGGGTCCAAAGATGAAGTAACAACATGTCTCATATTTTCAAAAAAAGGACTAGTCAGGTACTTAGAGAAATTATCTATCACATGCCCTACCATATTTCTAGGAAAGGCAGGGTTACTGTACAGCTTAGCAACAAGATAATCTTGTTCCTGCATGAGCAAGTCTTCAACATTACAAACAGTATTTTCATCACAGACATTATCCGCTGAATTGTCATAATTTTCTAAATTTTCTAAATTCTCTAAGTTATTGTCATGACTAAAAGTAACACAAGGTTTCTGACTAGGTTCTTTAACAAAGACTAGTGCTTGATGTACAGAAATAGCATGTCTACGAAATGCATAATATTGAGAAAACTTACGATTACACTTGTCAAAAGCACAGTTAAATGTTTTCACATTTTGATGTGATATTCCAAAGTGAACACGAAAAGAAAACAAATCTGGAAAATTAAATTTGCATTCACAACAAGGTACATTTGGTACACCCGGCATTACACATTTAAAGACCTGAAATAAAAAAAAATCAATTCAATAGATATAAAATGAAGGAAGACAACTTACATTTCTAAAACAGTAAAAAAATAAAACTTAAGCCGCGGTAACAGGCCTTATGATTAACACTTCTCAGATGGAACAAAAAACAATCAGATTTGTCACCCACTCTTTACACACTCTTGGCACACAAATAAGATTCATAATAAAATAAAAAATACTTCAGTTGTCAATATAGTAAGAAGAGTAGCAAGTCCAACAAAAAAAATGAAGGAATGCCATATGTATTTAAATATAAGCCACCCATCACCACTTGTAAAAGTCACTGACTCTTGGTGGAATAGCATCACTTCTTGACTTAAGCTGCTTCAAAGCAGGATGCCCACGTAATCAAAATACACATCCCGCTTTGAGAAAGTCAGACAAGGATTACCAAGCAACACAAGGCATACATTTTCAAATCAGGTTGTGGCTTACATTTAAATAAATACAATAAATTAGAAGCACTTTACAAAAAGTATCAGTCATCGGACTTGCGCACTAAACAATATCAGTCACTGGACTTGAACTTTAAGTATTCTGAAACAACAGTTTTAACTTTAGCATCTCCTCCTTTTCCAGCGTTGACTTCATACACTGCTCTTTCCAAGAAAAGCCATTCCCGTTCAGCTTCAGCATGGTACTTCACATCCAGAGTATGAAAGATCTTAAAGGTGATGTCAATTGCCTTTTGTGGATTGTCCACCTGGTACAAACAGTTGTTGAGTCGAATGTAGGATTGACCAATAGAATCGACATCAGCCCCAACAACAATGGCTTGAGGAAAAAGTGACATTTGGTAAGGCTCGTACTTCTCCTGAAGCCGTCTTATGAGTGTAGGCTCGATGTCACCAACACACTGAAAAACAAAAGAAATAAATTAAAACAATAAGGTATTTTATTCAAAGTAATCCAAGGTGAGGTTAGATCTTAAAACTGATCACAAATTTAGAGTAGTTAGAAGTCCTTATACTTCAAATTTTTATACGAGTACACTGATTAGCCTTAGAATGGGAAATATTTATGCATTGCTGGTGGCCACCAGCAATGCATAAATATTTCCCATTCTAAGGCTAATCAGTGTACTCGTATAAAAATTTGAAGTAGACTAATTGAATACTAAACCTATGATGCGCCAGTGAAAAAGAAATGGTTGATCAAACCTTGACATGTAGCAGTAGAGCTTCAGCAACTTCCAATCTAGATGGGCGCCACTGCTTGGTCCTTCCTCTCTTAGCGCAAGTAGTGACGTTGAAAAGATGAGGAAGACACCAAATAGTCTGTATCTTCCTTCCATCTTATGAAAACAAAGATATTAGGTAAGTTAACAATAGAATATTGTGAGAACGGTTCTCAACTAAATGATACAAACGTAGCCGATGTAAATTGGGTTACCTGGAGTTAGACAGCTTTGAATTAAATCAAGTTCCCTTTTGTTTAATTTAGATTCAATAAAAGCTGATAGTTTGGGCCATTCAGCATACAGATTAACCCGACTGTTGGGATATTGTTCGTCAAAATCCATTTCAAGCTAGAATGGAAAATGCTAGTAATGCCATGCACAGCAAGAAAATGAACAAGATATAGGATATAGTATACTTACAAGCAAGTAACCAGAGGGATCCCTCAATGCAGGGTAAGCATTCATATAGGAATCTGTTGAGGTGTTCTTAGCTTTCAGTCGGCGCATTCGATAAGATGATGTTGATTTCCAGAGCGCTTCAACCTTGGACCACGGCTGCCTATTGTTTTTCAACCACAGAACATCATCATTGCGTTCTTCATTTGGATCGTCATCTAAGATAAAATTATAAGTTCAAAACCTAACAGACAGAGCCCATGTCAAATAAACTCAATGGGGGATATATTTTGAATAGAAAGCCTCATTCTTAAAAAGAAAAACAAATGAATGTGACACATACCATCACTCGAAAGATTTGATGTGTCCTGGTTATCTTGAACATCTTTCTTGAGCAACTTTCCTTTCCGCAAGAACCTTCGCTTCTGGTAATATCGAGTTAGCAATTTAGCCCTGCCACAGGAGTTCTGCCTTGCACCTGGAGTTGAAGACACCCAAACTTCCTGGAAACAAAATAAATAGTTAAAATAATTTAGTATGATATACTTCCAAACAAAACAATCAAACAAACATTAAAATAACCTTGTTTTCTGTGGGGAAAAGTTCACAAATTTTCTCAGCAAAGTACAACTCAGAATCAAAAGAGAGTCTATAAAAGAAACAAATATTGTGTTAGTGGAAGCAAATAGCACCACGAGACAAAAAATTAATGAAAGAAAAGCCACTTACTTCCTATCATAGTCCTCTTTTAAATGTTCATTTAAGATGACATCAGCTAGAGTATTCCTCATGCAATCAGACAGATCATTGCTCGTTCTATAGTACGAAAGAACCACTTTGCCATCTACAGTCCTCTCAAGAAGTTTCTTCAAATCCATGTCAATTTCAAAACTGAACTTGCGCTTTCGTGAGGCTTCAACTGTCAGTTTATCATTTGATGGTCCGCTCTTCCCAGTCTCTGCAAAAGGAAAGAAAAAATACAACAAAACAAAAACAAAAAGAAAAGATGTACACTCAAATGAAAACTGACGAACCTTTCAAACTTTTCTGAGTTGCATTAGAAGACTCGTTACTCTCATCCAT
This sequence comes from Frankliniella fusca, assembly GCA_029379305.1. Classification (NCBI taxonomy): domain Eukaryota; kingdom Metazoa; phylum Arthropoda; class Insecta; order Thysanoptera; family Thripidae; genus Frankliniella; species Frankliniella fusca. The sequence continues at coordinate 135,351 of JAHWGI010001297.1, read as the reverse complement.
GACAGTACTCCACCCCTCTTCATTTTCTGCATTCTCAGAGTTTGCAAAACTTTGACCCTCAGAGGTGTTATTTCCTTCACCTGCATTAAGTGCTGCAACTTTCTATAATGTGAAACATCAGTGTTAAAACTATAATTTTGAACAGACAGTAATAAGTAAAAATACACAGCGAAAGAAGTCACTTGCTTCAACTAAATCTTCAACAAGAATGATGAGAGCAATAGTTTCCAGCTCCTCAACAGTTAAACTGAGATCAAAACTCTACAATTGCAAAGAAATTTGAAAGCAAAGTGAAAGCCCAAGCCAAGTAGGCCTATAAAATAAAAGGATCGTGACACTTCTACTCACCTCAGCTTTGAATTTCTCGAAGTGCTTTGTAAAGCTGATCTGTGAGCCAAGAGTGTTGAAAATTTGCTTGATGTTTTCATCTGACAAATGCAATAACATCTCAACTGTATAGATCTCCTGATCTGGAAAACAAAACAAAACCAAAAAAAAACTATTAGCGAATAACAGAAATAGTATAATTCATTCGTCCAAAATAATGTTTAATTCTCACTGGGAGTGAGTAGCAGGGATGAGAGGGGGCAGGGAATGACAAAATCGGAATTAGCATGTTAGCTAAGAATTATCAACAGCCGAGACACATTATAACAGACGTTGATCTGAGAGGTTAGAATGGTCTTGCACGACCGCAAACCCGTCAGATAGTTTTGGAATGATTCAGAGATTATTTGAGAGGAAAACGAGACGGGGTTGAGACGAAAATATACTATCAGGTTAGGCCTCGGCAAGCAAGCCATGCTTTTGCCGTTGAAAAACAGGGTTAGGTTCAAGCCAGTGAAACAAAATTATAACAGAGAAGGGAAAGCGTGTTGAATTTAATAAATTAGAGTACTCTCTTATTGCTCACGATATTGATACAAGCTGTTACTTTAAGATGCGAATGTAATAAACCGATGAACGCAAACAACCGCGAGCCTAGGCCTAGGCAACAGAACAACGATTCAACTTACCGGCAAGCCGCTGGATGTAAGTCTGGTTTATCTTCCAGCTATTTAATAAATCTTTTAGCTCGTCATCCATTTCTGAGTTACTCACTTTAACACTATCTTTAAGAAACTTGTTGTTGCCGCAGCCGTTGAGAACAGAGCCGGGCAAGTCTAAACAATCCAAGACGCGTCGGCCGGACTACATTCAAAAGACTAAGTGGCTACCTCCGCGCGCCGCCGCACACGCGCACCACGCGCACGCTCTCCGCGGATGAAAAAGTAGATCCCATAATCACTTGTCGAATTCCTCCATTTCCATGGTTTTAACTATGCTTTCATGACATGAAAAAAATAAAATGAAACTCAGTTTTAAAGAATATTGCTTTGCATCCAAGTTTTCCTCCGTTTACGCGATCAAATGAAAGTTGCATCCGATGCTAACCTCCTGGCCAGGCCAGCCGGGCGAGCCCCGGCAACTTTTAAAACAGTTTATTCTGTGTCTCACGAATTGATGTAACAAAAAATGATAATTAGTTTGATGAATCAATTGTTAGCCACCGTGCTAATAATGATAGCTAATTTTATTAGTATCACAGCTAATCAACATTAGCATGATACATAAGTATTAACCACGCAGCTAAAGGACTTAGTTGCACAGCTAATAAGCTTCAGCTAACTGAATTAGCTACACAGCCAATTTATTTTTCTCCGTGAATAGCCGTAATAGAACGTAATGTGTAATAGTTCGTACACCCTTTCCCGAAGTGATTTCCCCCTCGGTATTTTACGAATTAGAAGAACAGGAGGAATATCGTCTGCTCCCGGACCATAAGAAAGCCTCGACCAATGAAAGAGGGCTTCTCTCGTGGCCCTGTCGAGAGAGCCCTTCTCTGATTGGTCGAGGCCTTGTGATGGCCCAGGAGCAGACGACATTCCTCCTGTTCCTCTAATTCGTAAAATACCTCATTGGTTCTACAGTGGTGCAACTTTGGGGGTATAACCATCGCGTGATCATTATACCCCCAAATGCCTATTTTGAAGCTGGGGTTACAACCATCACATGACTGTTATACCCCTTTGAGGGAGGTAGGTACCACGAGACTGTTGTACCTCATCGGTAAGAGGTTCATCCATCACGTCACGTGGTCAGTGTACCACTACTGTATGCTTAGCATTTGGTATAGCATCATGCCACACCTGCAGCACCCACGAGCACCTACCCCTGCCGGTCAAGCGCAGGCTCTGCATGCTGGCGGCCAAGGGCATCGCTGGCGCCGGCAGCACCCACGATCTAAATTTGAATTCATTTGAGCGAAGTAATGCCGCAGTACAGTCGGAGAACATTTGGAGTGCAGTCGGAGTGCAGTCGGAGTGCAGTCGGAGTGCAGTCGGAGTACAGTCGGAGTACAGTCGGAGAACAGTCGGAGTACTCGGAAAACAGTCGGAGTACTCAGAAAAAAGTCGGAGTACACAAAGTTCAAGCGGAGTGCACGGAGTACAGGCGGAGTACACGGAGAACGGTTGGAGTACACGGAGAACACCCGGAGTACACGGAGAACATCCGGAGTACACGGAGAACATCCGGAGTTCTGTTGACGAGGAACACAGGAGAACGCGAGTTGTCGACCCCTCGGTAGTGACAATAGACCTTCTGAGCGGGCCCCAAGCCTGGTCTATTAAAATCTAAATAGCGTGTAAATACTGAATCAATTTAAAAACTGATCACAGTTTCGGATTGAGCATGATAAAATAGAGCTACAAGTGTTTTCAGATTTTGAATTTCTTCCAGAATTACTGCGTTTCTGATAGTGATACTGATTACATGCCTCGTATTGCAATCTATTTTATGTTGATAGCCATTTAATTTAAAAAGTGTGTTCGACCCCTGTTCGTTCAGATTCAAACAACATTCTGTTCAGTTCGGTTCGTTCGAATAATATTTTTCTTGTTCGTGTTCAGTTTGGTTCGAATTCATTTTGAAATTTTCTGTTCGTGTTCGTTCGAATTCAAACAAAGCCTGTTCGCACATCTCTAAGCGAAACAGATAGGCTTGTCTTTCGGGGCAGCGAATCAGATAGGCACGGACGCGTCGCATCGTACTGCTCGCCGACGGGTCACCATACTACTTCTGTCATTAACAACTGATTCTGCCAGGGATACTGATTTCACACTGTGGTGTCCGAGCTGGGGAGGTTCCTCGGGTGGCCGCCAGGGTGCGCTTCTTGAGCGCACCCGGCGGCTGCCCCGGTTGAGGCAGCCACTCTACCGACGGACCAGCTCGGAGCCGCATCGTTTCTCCGGGATTGTATCCAAGGCAAGTGCGTGTTGTTCCTTCCCATTACCCAACTCAACATCTAGTGACGAGTGTTTTGAGTGTGACTTGTGTGGGGTACGAAGTAGTGAGAGCGTGACGTGAGGTAGAGTCAGGCACCTAGGGCCGGCTAAGTGGAGTCGTGAGTGCATTTGACGGACACACGAGGCCGGAGACGGGCAGCAGGCGGAAAAATGGTCGTGACCAGAAGGGGTACCGTGTCAACAAACCCACGGAAGGTGTTGACGCGGCCTAGGCGAGGCGAGCCCCGGCACGGCGGGTAGAGCCGGAGTCGGAGGATGCTTACGAGGAAGAGAGGCCTGTGAGGCGTGCAAGGCGTTTTCAGTCCCAGAGTTTCGGGATGAAGGAAAAGGTGGAAACATGGGCTGAATATAAACGCCGGCTGCTACAGGCCCTCCAGCACCAGGGTTTTCAGGACGACGCGGAGTGCAAAGCGGCGTTCCTGACCTGTGCAGACGCGAACCTGTATACGTTAATGGTGGCTTTGAGCGCCCCGCAGGTGCTGGAAAGCGCCGGGGTGTCGTTCGAGCGGATTTTGGAGTTGCTGGACGAGCACTGGCAGGAGGAGATTTCGTAGGCCATGGCGGGGTTTGTTTTTGAGCAAAGAAGGAGGAAGCCGGGGGAAAGCGCGGCCGACTGGCTCGCAGACCTCCGGCAGCTCGCTATTCCGTGTAAATTCACGGACCTGGACCGCCGCCTCCGCGCGCAGTTGGTGCGCGGGGTGGCGGACAAGGAGTGCCAGAGAAACCTGCTTGAGCCCCCGGACCTCACCGTTAAGAGTGCACTGAACATCATCCGGGATCCGGGTGCACATGCGTACCATGTAAGTATGACTGTACTGGAGTAGCAACTAAGTACGTTGAAATGTGCGCCGCGCTGTCTGGCGAAGCTATCTCCTCGGAAGCCAATGTGCTTAGAAATCTCACCCACTCAATTTTTGAAAGCCAATGGTCTACTGCAACTAATGATGCCCTTGTTTTGAGTGTAGCATCATTCAAACCGGAGCTACGACGCCTGGTACGCCGCAGACCTGTTTTCTGCCATCTGCCCCCGGTGAATGTAGAAAGAGACAGACAGAGCCAGGGTCATGAAAGTCCATGAAATAATAACAGTTTGAGACTGTGACGTTCAGGGGTTTCACGGTTGTCTACAAAAAGAAGGATTGGAAGAAAAAACTTATAATTCAGTGGCCCCTTTCGAAGAACCATGACCCTCACTCTCTCTGTCTCTTTCTACATTTACCGGGGGCAGATGGCAGAAAACGGGTCTGCAGCGTACCAGGCGTCGTAGCTCCGGTTTGAATGATGCTACACTCAAAACAAGGGCATCATTAGTTGCAGTAGACCATTGGCTTTCAAAAATTGAGTGGGTGAGATTTCTAAGCACATTGGCTTCCAAGGAGATAGCTTCGCCAGCCAGCGCGGCGCACATTTCAACGTACTTAGTTGCTACTCCAGTACAGTCATACTTACATGTGCGTACCCAGGCGGAGTGCGAGGCGCTGAACAAGCGCGGCAGCACCGAGCCTGAGGTGCGCGAGGCCACGGTAATGTACGTTCAGAAAACAAGCAACACAACAAACGACTGTTTCCGCTGTGGGGCGAGGCACGACCCGGAGGCGTGCTGGGCCCGAGAGGCGGAGTGCCGTACCCAGCCAGAAATGAGTTATCGAAACGACATCGATTCTACAGCGGTACCATCGACAGTTCATCGAAGTGGAAATGGACATCGATTTCTGTTTCTTTTCGAACAGCGTCACTAACTTGAAAATAGCGTTATCCGCGTATAGTTATGCATATTTAAATCTTTTTCCCTGGTCACAATGACACTTTGTCCTTTCAATTACACTCTGATTCTTTTATATCGATTAGACGTCGATACTCCATCGAAACGTGTGTTTCACATTATTTCTGCTTTTTAGTCTCTCCATGCAAATAAGGATGTAATCCTGTCATTTGTTGCTCTCATCGTGACCTTCTTTTGAAGTGTGAGAGTAGTTTTACCTTCCCTCCGATCTTGGGATATTGGTCGACAAATGTGTTTGTGCAGTTTGTGTTACCGCCGCGCACACAGCAGGAACTCCAGCAGGGTTTCGGCTAAGTGACGGAGGCAAATACACATGTATATATATTTACATGTCTGTGCGAATTATTTTCATTCTAGTGATAAAAAAAGTTCAACTTTCGGATAATAACACTTCAATAATGTAATCGAGGTAAGTTCACATCTCAGATATGTTTTCTTTGTACATATTTTAGTTTTTGTAGTTGGCTATCCTGCCTAAGACGGAAACACAACACCATGCGCCGCCTCCGCCATTCACAACATCCGGTAGGTTCGACCATGTGAAAGAGGCAGGGATATTTATTAGTTATTCAGGTAAATAATCCAGGAACATCCATCAAATTATATAATAGTTTCGTCTTAAATCGTACAGGTAACTCAGTGGTATCTGCTCCATTTTGAGTATTGGGAAAGCTCCTCTCATTTCATTCTAAAACTATTTGAATCGTTCATGCTTGTCGGTAACCTCACTCGCCGGCTTTATTTTACTGTTTAGTATTCATTTTGCTTTGTTTTACAACGAAATCAGTGGGGTTTTCGTAAAGAAGTTTGAGATTCGTATTTTTTAAAGTTACTTTAACCTTTGTTGCTTGGTTCAGTGTCTGGTAGAAGGTCCATTCAATACAGAACGAGATGACTCAACCTCACTTCCAGTTTCTATTTTCAAATAATTTCTTGATAATAGTTTTTGTAATGTTTTAGTTTTATCTCTTAACACTTTAACTATAAGTACTTAGTGTTTTGTTCTTATATTTTATTTTCTCCTATTTTGAATGTTAAAGGTTGCTGTACTCTTAAGTTAAATTGATCATGGCATCCGAGCAGTCTGCAGTCCCCACTAAACCAGTAAGTATTTGGCTAATGCTTATGACTTTTGATTTAGGATGGATGAATCTCTGAAGCGAAGTCTTCGACGGAGAGCTGTGAAGACAACATTGAAACGCGTTAGGTTGGACCACTTAAGTGTCCTTGTGGATGGCCAACACAATGCAGCTGCATTCGAACCTGAATTCGATTGTGTTGTGCACTCTGATCATGAAGATCATGATCACGGTGGTACTGACAGGTTTGAAGATGTCTTTTCTGGTGGCGAAGACATTGATAATGGTGTTGGTATCAATAATCCAGATGAACATGATCATCCTGCTGGTGATGTTGATGATCGTGGTTGTGATTAGGGTTCGAGAGCAAAGTAAATTACTTGTAATTTTGAGTAAATTACCCAGTAAATTACAGTTTTTTACACGTCCAAAAATGGGTAATTTACTCCAAAAAGGAATTATTTGCAGAAGCTTAATGAGTGTAAACGAAAAATAGTTCTCAATGATAAAAAAAGTACGTAAAAGATTGAAATGAACGCTCTCTTTTCTGGAAAATTTACTAACAGCAAATGGTCTTATCATTAATTCTCTTTTACTAGTGAAGGCGAACTAATCGATTCGTTCGGTCACATATTTGTCAAGAGAATTTAATGGAATTAATGGCACTGCCACGACAAAATTGCCGACCCTCGAACAAAAACAAGACACGGCGATGATAGAACTAAAACGTTAAGAAATTTTGTTTATTTTTTACTTGCTTTATCAGGCAAATCTGAACCGCTCTGCACTCACGCCTCACCAACGCCTTACGAACCACCGCTGGCGCATCCGTAGCGGCCAGGAGGGGGCGGGGAAGGGGGGAGGTGGGGGGGGTCGGAGTAGTCCCTGAAGTAGGAGAGGGGGGAGGGAATGCTAAATCTCAGAGGGAAGGAACAGCAAAAATGTATTTCATTATGGATCGAATAGGTGATATGTAGACCTGTTGGACCCTAAAAAATACTTAAATAATAATGTAAACAGCAAATATAGAAAAAACGGCAAAATTACAAAATTACTCCAAAAAAACTGTTTTTTACTGTAGTTTCCTTGGGTTTTTTTACTCTGACCCAAAATTACCCGTAATTCTCGAACCCTAGTTGTGATGTCAATGCTGCTGAAAGAGTTGATTTAAGTGGCTCAGAAGATACTGCTGGTGCCGGAGAAGAAGCTGAAGAGCAAGATGAAGAGTTGGTTCAGAGTGAGGCATCGCTTTCAGACTCAGATTCTCATGACGTCAGTGAGTACGAACATGAACGCCCCCATTTCAACAGTGATCGAGAAAAGGAACAATATGTGATTGATTCTATACGAGATTGGGCTCAGAAGCCAGGCCTGCTCTCCTTGACTAAATTAGATGATCTGCTTCACCTGCTAAGCGTGGTGTTCCCTAATATGCCACTCACTTATACAACTCTATTTCAATGTGATTACCAATTCGACATTTCTGAGTTTGTGTCAGGAGGAACATTTTGGTATAGAGGAATCCGGAATTATTTGAAGCAGTTAAATATGAAAGATTATTTAGAAAAGTTTAAAGAAATTACATTAGATTTTGGCATTGATGGTTTGCCCTTAGATAAGATTAAACTGTGGCCACTTTTAGGATCTTTAGTTGGTTCTGATAATGAACCGTTTATAATTGCTGTCTATAAGGGCCTAAGGGACCCTACTGATGTTAATGAGTTTATGTCCAGGTTCATTACTGAACTCAAAGATTTACATGAAAATGGTTATAGATATGAAGGTAAAGTGATCAAGATAATTATTAGATACTACATTCTGGATGCAGTTGCCAGACAATTTTTGAAATGTATTACAAGTCACGGAGGTTATGCTGGATGTGAGAGATGCACTGTTGATGGTGATTACATTGACAACAGAATGACTTTTCTTGATTTGGACGCACCATTACGGACTGATCAATCATTTAGAGATAAAGAGCAACCGCAACATCATAAGGGAATTTCTCCTCTAGAAGAAGTAAACACAGCCATGATCTCACAAGTGCTTCTCGATCCAATGCATATGGTTTGGGCTGGTGTGGTCAAGAGACTTCTGGATTTTTGGATCAATGTGATTGGTGCTTGGAAACTTCATCATGAAGTTATTGAACTGATTTCATCTGTCTTTGAATTTCTAAGGCCGTATTGTCCAACAGATTTCAACAGAAAGCCGCACGATCTTACTTTAAGAGCTTTAAATGTACTGAGTTAAGGAGGATCTTACTGTATGATGGAATTTTAGTTTTCAAAGATTTAGTTGATGAAAATGTATACAAACATTTTCTTCTTCTGCACAGTGGCATATACATTTTGTGCAGTAAATCCATGTTTCATGTTAAAAATGATGATGCTCTGCAGTACCTTAGACTTTTTGTTTCTCATTCAGCCCGTATTTATGGTTCAAAGTTTGTAGTGTTCAATGTGCATAGTTTTATTCACTTCCCATCAGAATGTATGAGGGTGAATATGCCCTTAGATGAGTTTAGTGCTTTTAAGTATGAAAGCAAATTAAAATCCATCAAGGAGACTCTAAGATCAGGACTTCACCAGTTGCAGCAGCTTGCTCGCAAGGAGGAAGAGAGAAAGACTGATGTTGTCAAGCTGCCCTCTCAAACTTCCCATGTCTATCTTTCCCTCAGGAATCTCCATGTTTGTGGAAAGTCTGTTGATGAACATTTTAGGAAGTTGCGGGCAGGAAAGTTGACTTTAAAAGTTGGCAAAAGTGACAGCTGTTTCAGAAGCAGAGGTGGTAAAATTGCTGTTGTACAAGATATTGTTAAGAGAAGGAGAAAAGTTTATCTGATATCTCAGTGCTTCCACACCTTAGAAGATTTTTATCAATATCCTATTCCCTCCTCACGTTTGGGAATTTATAGGGTTTCTAACTTGGGTGGAGAAAGGTTGATCTTTCGACTGTCTAGTGTACAGAGCAAGTGCTACCTGATGCCTGATGGTCAAGACCATTTTTTATGTGTCCCTGTGCTACATACTTCCTAGACCTCTCTGGACTTTGTAAAATTTTTCATAGACTTATCAAGATTCTATATTTTATCTTGCAGTTTGCGGTTCTCAGATTTTTTCCAACTGAAAAAGATCCCAGGGAATACATGGAGGTTTCGTTGTCTGCTTGGCTCTGTGGTGACATTGATGATGAGATGAAAGGTCAGACGTTCTGGCCTAAAGATGGTAGGAATGTTATGAAATTAATTCAAATGGAGGCATCTCATGACCCTGAGAATTGGAATACTGCTAATATTCAAGTTATGAGATTCTATGGTAAGTCCGCCACTTTCTAGATTTGTTACCGTATTTGAGGTCATGTATAGTTCTCAGTTATCTTTATTGTTTGTTTTATTTTCTAGATACATTTGCTGCTGCTAGGGCTGCTGTGCCCAAATTCATTGATGACTCTCAATATGAAACGGACAGCCAGATTGTCAAAACAAGGATCAGGAAAAGAACTCAGCGTTCCATAAGCAGCAGCGAGGATGAAGATATTCCTATCAGGAAAGTCGCCAAAACTGCTATTCCCCCTCCTCCAGCGGTACAAACTGGAGACACTTCCTCAGCTAAGCAGCATAAAAATAAAACTCGTAAAGGACAGGGTCTTTCAAAGGATGAGCAAAAAAGGAAGGATCGAGAAGAGTTACTGGCAAAATTGAAAGCTGCACGCTTAGCTCATGCTGCTAAAACCACTCTGGCTCCTTTGAAGTCTCCTTCCCGGTCTGTGGTGTCTCCTGTGAAGTCTGCGGTGTCTCCTCTGAAGTCTGCTGTGTCTCCTTTGAAGTGTGTGGTGTCTCCTACCAAGTGTATGAAGTCTCCTACCAAGTGTGTTAAGTCACTTGCAAAGTCTGCTGTTTCCCTCACCAATTCCCCAAAGTTGGGAAATTCTCAAGGCACGCCCACCAGGTCACCATGGAAAGTTGTTTCACTTACAGATCTATCTCCTAAAGTAAGTACTTCATTAGTCAAGGATTGAATTAAAATGTTGCAAAGCAAATGGTCTTTTACCAATTTAAATCCCTTATACTTTCTGTAGGAGAAAGATGTTGAAGGTGAACTTAGTGACGATTCTACTAGAACTGAGATTCTGGATGACAACAACAATGACCTCGAGTGTTATGTAAGTGTATTGTAATGTAAATTTTACTTTCTGTAATACTCAGCTTGCTAAAAATTTGTTTTTTGGCATAGGCATTCAGTCCAGATGGCAGTCCCAACTCCTCTGCAAAGCGGGTAACTGATCAATGTTATTTTCATAATTTACTTATCATTAACTTATTTCTAAAATTATTTGTTCTTTTGCAGCCTGCTTCAAATATTGTACCCGAAAGTTATCCCTTCAATGTCAAGACATGGAAAGATTTGCCCAGTAAGACTTCATTTTTCTTATCACCAAAAAGTGCTGCATCTGTCTCGGCAAGTGTTCGTGATAGATTGTCTTCCCGACTTGAACCCTCTGGAGCTGCTAAATCCAAGCCTAGTGCATTTGATAAATCTAATTCTATCCGCCAACAACTCTTCCTAGATGGAAACAAAAGCTTTGTTATGTTTTTTTTCTTTTTCTTTAATTTCCAAAGTCTCCTAGCAATGATTTGCTGCCTTACTAATCTTTCTTGTTAAAAATCTAATCTAAAACAAGGCAATTATACATTATGGAACATGTATTTTAGAAATCAAGTCCCCTGCTACTTATATAACTAGTGATTTAATTTGCGCTTTCATAAGAGATTGCCTCATGCAATTAATATCAGCATCAGTAATGTTCTATGAATTTTGAACTTGGCTCAGTAGTTTCTTATTAGCTCTTTCGAAAGCATTTCTTTCCCTGCACTACTTCGCTGTTGTTTTTTTTTTTGCGATTGTCAACTTGAAAGACTAAAATGTTGATTGAATCGTTCAGAGTCAAAGTCCTTCTGGGAGCACCTTATATAAGCATTATGTGACCTTTGATTTTTCTTCCTAGAAACCAGCCAGGCAACAGCCAAGTCTACTGACAAATCTGACCCCAGCAAATTACCATTTTCCCCTATTTCTACTGGAAGTGAACGCTTAGGTTTGTGAATATTTAAGATTTTTTTCTACTTAGTATAGCTGCTATCTATCACAACTTTGTGTGTGTGTGTGTGTGTGTGTGTGTGTGTGTGTGTGCGCGCTCAGGTGAAAGATTTGGAGTTCTGGATGTTAGAATGAACCGGCTTGAGGTTCTCTCAAGGGAATCAGCAGCTAAACTCGATATTATCCTCATGACACTTGGGAGAATGAAAAGGCAGATTCTTCCTGGTGAGCACAAAATCTCCCTCCCTCAGTCTATGCCAAAGCTGCCCCTGGAAACCAGAGAGCAGCTGAACAAATTTGAAACTTTTTTGGGTGAGAGCGACCTGAACCTTACAGCAGCTGTAAGTTTTACAATTTCTTTTACCATGTTATGATTATATGAAGCTTTTTTATTACAAACTTCTGTAATTCAGATCCTTTTTCTTTTTTCAGTGTGATTATTTTTCAAGCTATGTAAAAACATGTGTACCAGATGCAGAGCGAAGTAGTGCCATGGCTATTCTTCCGAAAATGCTCTACAACAATCTGGCAGAGCTCATGAATTTAGAGGGGGGCAATGGAAAGATAGGTTTCAGGCACCTTAACCTGTATAAGGTGTTCCAAGGTAAAATAGTTTGTTCTTTTAAAAATATTCATACTGTATTTGCAATTGTTGAAGTCTAAATTTCATATTTTACTTTTAGGAACTCTTCAAACAGCCTTCCCTAAAAGTGACCTTACTGTGGCAGACAATGCATTGTACAGGTGGCTAAAGGATGCCAGCAAGAGGAAGAAGGTACCTGCAAAGGAAAGTCCTGCAGGTCCCTCTGCAAAATCCAAGAAGCCTGCACCAAAGAAGAGTAGTGAGCAGTGAGTTATAGTAAAGTGTTTTTTCATGATCAACACATAGGTGTTATCCTTTGCATTCAAACTTAGGTTACGATTTTGTTACCAATGACTCTTCGTAAAGTTTCTGTACGCGTCTAATTCTTAATTATTGGACTGTGATTTCTAGTTCAGTTAATTTAACGAAAAGTTTCTTTCAGTGCCAAGTTCTCATAAGTATGCGACTGTGATTTCTCGTTCACTTAATTTAACCAAAGGTCACTTGCTTACTGGTATACCTAAGAAGTATTTTTATTTTTTTGTTTCATGATTATCATATATGTTACCAGCATTTAATTTTGGGTTGTGTTTTTTGTTACCACCTGATACAGTATTTTGTAAAATTTAGATTAGTGCGCTGAGTTCTGAATCATAGAACTGTGATTTCTAGTTGATTTAATTTAATCAAAGGTCACTTAGATAGCCAAGATACTTCAGAATTTTATTTTCCAATCTCATGTTGAACACATTTGTGTTAATGTTTGCATTTAAATCTGGGTTGTCTTTATTACTTGTGGTAATACTGGTACTGATAGAACTTTATCAGATTTTTCTTTTTATTTAAACTGAAATGATCCTTTACTTTTTTATGATTAACACATTTGTGTTGTTTGTTGTTTAATTTTAAACTTGAGTAAGTTGCCTTTATCTGAGTTGATATTAATATCTCATTGTACCTATGTTTCTTAAAGAAGTGCCATTTTTTTTATTCTTATGATCCTGTACTCTCTGAGAGTTCTGCTTTAATTTTATGATGCTCTAAGACTGAATACAATAAAAATGTTCCTGTACTAGACCTTTATTCATATTTTTCATCAGTATCAAGATCTTTCCTAGCTGGTATTACTGTGGGTGAAAACTGCAATTGGCATCGACTTCACCTCGATTATGGATCGCGAATCCACCTCGATTATGGATCGCGAATCGAGTTCGTATCGAGCTGTAGCATCGAAGGAGTTTCGACATCGATCTGTCGGACAAAAATCCATCGATTCCACCAAAATTTTCGATTAATTTTCTATCTCTGGCGCCGCTGTAGAATGGATGTCGTTTCGATAACTCATTTCTGGCTGGGGTAAGTGCGGCAAGAGGGGACATCTAGGCCGGAGGCAGCGGGTAGAAACTCCCTACGCCGAGCGCGTCGCAACCTCTCCCGCGGCAGCTCGGGCCGCCCGGCCCAGGCGGTGGCCGACCTGGTTCATACTATTTATGTTTAAAAGTGTCATGCTCAATGACAATTATAAAATCGGATAACTACATGAAGCTGAGGTATGAAGCAACATTTCTGTATATTCGTTTGCACTAAAATTTACTCAGAAGACTGAAAAAAACAATTGCAATCGAAGAGAAGACGGTGCGCGGACGGTGATATTCAAGATTTTCCCCCTTTTTATCCATTTAGGGATGATTTTACGACAAAACACATAATACCAATTTGTTCATTGAGTGATCCCGTTCTGCACTGAGAGTGTTGCTTTGGGATAAGATTTATCTAAAAGGACTAGTGAGACACAAAATCAAAACGTAACGAAACAGGTCCGCCGGCTCATCGACTTTCGAACATTATTTAAAAATGTAATCAGACTTATTGAGCGTTGACGTCCTATCCTATGCTGAAGGGAATTTAATGTAGTTTACTAATTTGAAGGTCATTTCCCGAAATGATGAAGGATTCCTGAGATTAGAACGGATTACGATGACTGTGCAGAGGCCGGCCATTCTGCTCTCTTATTTTCCCAATCTTATAATATCAAAACTATAACGTCCTACTTTATTTCCAGACTAGAAACACATTCTCTTATTCTCATTGTATCATAATAATAAGAGTTTGTCTCTTCACGAATGACAAAACATTAGAAATAAAATAAAATATCTCTGTCGACACCCGGGCGGCAGCGACCGCGAGAGGTTATGTTGCCCGCGCAGGCACAGGGTCAGGTTTGGGATTTTATTTTATTTCTAATGTTTTGTCATTCGTGAAGAGTCAAACTCTTATTATTATGATACAATGAGAATAAGAGAATGTGTTTCTAGTCTGGAAATAAAGTAGGACGTTATAGTTTTGATATTATAAGATTGGGAAAATAAGAGAGCAGAATGGCCGGCCTCTGCACAGTCATCGTAATCCGTCCTAATCTCAGGAATCCTTCATCATTTCGGGAAATGACCTTCAAATTAGTAAACTACATTAAATTCCCTTCAGCATAGGATAGGACGTCAACGCTCAATAAGTCTGATTTCATTTTTAAATAATGTTCGAAAGTCGATGAGCCGGCGGACCTGTCTCGTTACGTTTTGATTTTGTGTCTCACTAGTCCTTTTAGATAAATCTTATCCCAAAGCAACACTCTCAGTGCAGAACGGGATCACTCAATGAACAAATTGGTATTATGTGTTTTGTCGTAAAATCATCCCTAAATGGATAAAAAGGGGGAAAATCTTGAATATCACCGTCCGCGCACCGTCTTCTCTTCGATTGCAATTGTTTTTTTCAGTCTTCTGAGTAAATTTTAGTGCAAACGAGTATACAGAAATGTTGCTTCATACCTCAGCTTCATGTAGTTATCCGATTTTATAATTGTCATTGAGCATAACACTTTTAAACATAAATAGTATGAACCAGGTCGGCCACCGCCTGGGCCGGGCGGCCCGAGCTGCCGCGGGAGAGGTTGCGACGCGCTCGGCGTAGGGAGTTTCTACCCGCTGCCGGAGGTGTAGGTCGTCGTGGAAAAAAGGGGGGTCGAGCTCAGGCCAAGGGGGCGCCGGCGGGGCGCCCGTGGCTCACGGCGGGGCTAAAGTAAACATTGCGGACGCAGCCAGTGGGGGCCGGTGGCGGGCCCGAGGCCTCGGAGGTGGCCCGGGGTACACCTAGCACCACGAGGCTTGCATATGTGCACGAGGCAGCAGGGGCCGCAGCCAGTGCAGCGAATGGGGCAACGTGGGAGTGCACCCTGTGCCAGGTGCGGGGCGGGCAGAAGTACCCGGGCCCCGACCTGGTGGAGCTCAAGGTGGACGGCCAGGTGTTCCAGGCAGTCCTGGACAATGGGGCGCCCTGCGGCTTGATGTCTCTAGGGCAATTCCGGCAACATTGGGCGGAGTCTAGGCTAAGATACAACGCGGACACGCTCAGTGTATGGTCAGGGCAAGCTGTCAAGGGGCAGCGCCACTGCGAGGTCACGGTGTCCGTCGGCCAGCAGGAGGCGCGGCTGCCACTCCTCGTGGCGGAGGGCGACGGCCCGTTCCTGATAGGGCGGCTGTGGTTAGACCGATTTGGATTTCGAGTCTCAGGACCAGTCCCCATTTGCCGGCCACGCGTACTAGCTCTGACCGACGGGGGGATGCGGGGGCAAAGCGAGGCTGGCACCCAGGCCAAGGACACGGTGGAAGCAAAACGATTTGAGTGCTTCCAACCAGGGCTGGGACACTACCGAGGCCCGCTAATGAGGATTAGCCCGCCAGAGGGGACGCAGCCCCGTTACCTGCGAGCGCGCCCCGTGCCGTTCGTGAAGGAAGCCAGGGTGACGGCGGAGATAGGGAGGTTGGTCGAGATGGGGGTGTTGGAGGCGGTCGACCACTCCGAGTGGGCCACGCCGACGGTTGTGGTGAACAAGGCGGACGGAGGCGTGCGAATATGCGGAGATTATCGGAGCACGGTTAATGTGGCGTTGTAGGCGGAGGGATATATCCCCTGCCCACCCTGGGCCAGGCTTTTGCTAAGTTGGCGGGGGGAAGGATATTCTCCAAGATTGACTTGACAATGGCATACAACGAGGTGGAAGTAGACGAGTCAACGGCTAGGCTGTTGACAATCAACACCCACCTGGGGCTGTTCAAGGTCAAGCGCCTCTGGTTCGGGGTGTCTGTCGCGCCGCCCCGTTTTCAAAAGCTGATTGACGGCCTGCTGGCCGGGGTGGACGGGGTCGTCGTGCTCCTTGACGATGTGTTGGTACAGGGGCGGGACGGGGAGGAGCATGATCACCGCCTGTGGGAGGTCCTAGGACGCCTCAGTGAGGCGGGCCTCAGGATCTACCCGGAGAAGAGCCTGTTTAGAGCAGCCCAGGTCCAATACTTGGGCACGTGGTGTTAGGGTGTTTCTTATTTTCGTCTTTTGTTATTTTTGTCGTGCAACCTCGAAAAAAATGTTCGAAATGGTGAGAAACTACCCTGTGCCAAAGATGGATTCGATCGGACTTACCATGGCCGTGCCCCAAGGGCCTAAGTTCAAGCCCCACAGGGTGCTTATTTTTTTTCCGGGAAAAAGTTGTTTTAGAGTAAACCCGTCATTCTGCGATTCCTTTTGGAGCCAAAATTTCGTCCGTTTTGCCGTATCTCGCCTCCTTTATGCTCAAACACACCACCCGAGCGCGCGGAGGCCGGGCGGAACTCAGAACTCAGCCGCAGAAGCCGCCGCGCGCCGCGCCGCTCTGCTCCCCCACCCCTCCCCTTTCCCGCGGCACGCGGCAGGTTCAAACCGAGGCGCCGGAGTGTCGCGAGCTTATCGTCGAACTTTGGGGAAATGTGTTTTTACATAAAATAATGAAAATAAAAAAGAACACACACATTTGCTGTCATTTATTGAAAATTGAATAAGATTGTCTCATTGTCTCATATGTGTAACACATAATGCGTCGTTACTTGCCAAATTTCTTAACTAAAGACTCTTTCTTACAATCAGGTAAAGTTTTGCGATACTCTCCCACATTAATCAGTAAGTTTTGAAATGATTCTTCGTTTTTGGTTACAGAATTGTTATAATCAGTCATAAGTTTCACTGCCCTTTCGGCGTGATCGTTAATAACGGCTAGCTTTGATACAATAATGCGAGCGTTGCTGTAAGTATCTAAGTTTTTCCAGTTAGATACAGGCTCTTGAAAAAAAGCCGTGTTAATACCTAGTATTTCAAAGAATTTTAAGGTATTTTGAGTGCTTAAACCCCCAAGAACTAACTTCGGAACGTCCCTCATATCGAGTTTCCTTTTTTTGGGAGAGTCATCAGTACCTTCTCTATTCAAAATTCCTTGCACAATCTCCTCTCTATGTGCGTCGTCTAGTGACTCGTCAAAGACAGAAAATCCTACTAGTTCCTCACTTAGGTACCACAAATGGCAGCCAAACCGGTTCTGGGCGGCTTTAGCAACTTTCATGTTTGCCTTTTCATATAAAATAAGTTCTTTTAAGAACTGTAGATCATTACTTGGCGCAGAAATAGAATGCGGGGCTAAAAACCACCCCTTTACATACACCTTAATAATAAAAATGGCAATATGCAAAAGATTTGTCGCATCGGCGGAAGAAAGTCCTAACTCCTTTCGAAAATGGCTCATTTTAAGGGGTGGTTTTTTGCCCCGCATTCTATTTCTGCGCCTAGTAATGATCTACAGTTCTTAAAAGAACTTATTTTATATGAAAAGGTAAATATGAAAGTTGCTAAACCCGCCCAGAACCGGTTTGGCTGCCATTTGTGGTACCTAAGTGAGGAACTAGTAGGATTTTCTGTCTTTGGCGAGTCACTAGACGACGCACATAGAGAGGAGATTGTGCAAGGAATTTTGAATAGAGAAGGTACTGATGACTCTCCCAAAAAAAGGAAACTCGATATGAGGGACGTTCCGAAGTTAGTTCTTGGGGGTTTAAGCACTCAAAATACCTTAAAATTCTTTGAAATACTAGGTATTAACACGGCTTTTTTTCAAGAGCCTGTATCTAACTGGAAAAACTTAGATACTTACAGCAACGCTCGCATTATTGTATCAAAGCTAGCCGTTATTAACGATCACGCCGAAAGGGCAGTGAAACTTATGACTGATTATAACAATTCTGTAACCAAAAACGAAGAATCATTTCAAAACTTACTGATTAATGTGGGAGAGTATCGCAAAACTTTACCTGATTGTAAGAAAGAGTCTTTAGTTAAGAAATTTGGCAAGTAACGACGCATTATGTGTTACACATATGAGACAATGAGACAATCTTATTCAATTTTCAATAAATGACAGCAAATGTGTGTGTTCTTTTTTATTTTCATTATTTTATGTAAAAACACATTTCCCCAAAGTTCGACGATAAGCTCGCGACACTCCGGCGCCTCGGTTTGAGCCTGCCGCGTGCCGCGGGAAAGGGGAGGGGTGGGGGAGCAGAGCGGCGCGGCGCGCGGCGGCTTCTGCGGCTGAGTTCTGAGTTCCGCCCGGCCTCCGCGCGCTCGGGTGGTGTGTTTGAGCATGAAGGAGGCGAGATACGGCAAAACGGACGAAATTTTGGCCCCAAAAGGAATCGCAGAATGACGGGTTTACTCTAAAACAACTTTTTCCCGGAAAAAAAATAAGCACCCTGTGGGGCTTGAACTTAGGCCCTTGGGGCACGGCCATGGTAAGTCCGATCGAATCCATCTTTGGCACAGGGTAGTTTCTCACCATTTCGAACATTTTTTTCGAGGTTGCACGACAAAAATAAAAAAAAGACGAAATTAAGAAACACCCTAACGTGGTGTCGGCCGCAGGAATAGCGCCCCTTCAGGACAAGACGGAGGCGCTGAGGCTGGCCAAGGAGCCCCAGGATAAGGACCAGTTAAAATCCTTTCTCGGGAAAGTTAATTTCTATGAGAAATTTATTCCGCAGAGAGCCAAGCTGCTCGCGCCCCTATATGAGCTGCTCCCCCGCGAATCCGAGTGGACGTGGGGGGAGAGGCAGAGGGGCGCGTTTAGGGCGGTGATTGATATCCTGTGCAGCGAGAAGGTGCTGGTGCACTACTCGCTAAATCAGCCCCTAGTGCTGTCAGTGGACGCGAGCCCCTACGAGGTAGGGTGTGTCATGGCCCACGTGTGCATGGAGGACGGCAAGGAGGTGGAGAGGCCGGTGGCATATGCGTCAAGGATATTGACGACCGACGAGAGGAACTACGCGCAGTTCGATAAAGAGGGACTCGCGGTGGTTTTCGGCGTGACGCATTTCCACAACTACGTGTTCGGCCGGCCCTTCACCCTCCTGACGGACCACAAGCCACTAGTGGGGTTGTTTGGGAGGCGGACACCCGCGGTGACGAGCGCCTGGTCCAACGGGCTGGCGGAACCGGCCGTGCGCACTATCAAGGAGGGGTTGCCTAAGTTCGAGGGGACGTGGGCCGAGCGCCTGTTGGCTGTACTGGGGGCAGCCCGCTTCACACCCGGGAGCGATGGGTTGTCGCCAGCCCAGCGCCTGCGAGGCTGGCAACCCGTCGGCTGGTTGAATAGGATGCGGCCCACCCTGCCCAGAGGGGGAGGGGGGGAAGCCAGCGGGAGCGAGGCTGAGAGCCCGCGGTTCAAGCCCAGGGAGCCAGTGTGGGTGCGGAAGTTTGGAAAAGAGGGCACGGATAAGTGGATGCGGGCGCGGGCCGAAGCCAGCCTGGGGGTAGAGCTCTCAGACGGGCGGACACGAAGCCATTCGGGTTGTCCGAGCAGGCACCTCGTGCCGAGCCCGCCCCGGCCCGGCTCGAGTTACTCGAGCCGGGCCGGGCCGGACAGCGCCGTGTCCGCATGTGTCCGCGAGAGCTGCGGCGCGCTGTCATGGCCGCCGGCCGCCGCCACCAGCCAGCGCCAACAGCAATCGCAATAACAATGTGACTGCTGTTTGAAGACAAAATCACCGCGCGCGCGGCGCAGGGTATCGACGGCAGGGCAAGGGGTACCTACTTACAATCTACCCTATAATACGCGTGCGCTTAGCATTATTCTTATAAGTTTTATTAGCATAGCAAAAAAACAGTAAATATTTAACAAACAAAAATGGACCTTGACTAGTCTAGTTTTCTGCTTCTTGAACGATGCTGCTGTAGAAACAGCAGAGCGTCAACAGTTTTTGTGGCAAGGCAGGTGCGGCGAGAGTTTATTATAAACCCTGCCTTGCTGAATACCCGCTCACTGCTGGCGCTACTTGCAGGTATTGCCAATATTTGCCGAGCAATTGTTTGCAAGTTGGGATAGGCGGCTCCCTATAAAGCAGGAAAATGGATTGTTGTCAGATGTTTAAAGCAGGGTGTGTCTGGCCTGTGCCAAAACGAATAGAAAAATACTGCGATACCAACCTCGGTTTCCCACCACTTCAGCAGGTTTTCATGGGTGGTCGTCGATGCCTGCCTCAGGTACCGGTCGACCTCCTCAGAGCCCACCTCATCCAAACCCACTCCTAAGTCCTCCGTCGTGCCGGCCACGTCGCACGCCCAGTTGTCGTCGTAGCCGTCATCCAGCTTGGACCTTTTGGGCTGCGGGACTTGATCCTCCTGGGGCCTTTCTCGCGGAATGGCCGCAACCCTTTCGCGAAGTGCGTCAAAAACCTAAAATTAAATCGTAAAAATATTAAGGGGGCATCCTAGTGTAACAGGCCTAAAAACAGGTGTTTTTCGGGATTTTTTTTTAAAAAAAAACGGAAGCAGGTAGGGGAAAACGGACTTTATTCTTGAAAAGTATGTACTTTGACTCTTTAAAACTCATGATGCCATTTCCGTGACGCCACCCATGCCGGAGAACCAGCCTGCGAACAGAGACATGTCGCGAATGTAGTGGACGCATGGTGGGCACGATAACTGCCGAACCAATGGTCCGATCGGGCTGAAATTTTTTCTGTATGCTCTTTTGTGATGCCGCTATCGCATGAACCTCCAACTTTCAAAACAAATAATTTTTAATATTTTTTTGAACACTCAAAAGTTTAGATTCGTAAAAATGGGGTAAAATTTCAACTTTTTGATTTTTTTTTGACAGGGTTACAGTGGGCCGAGCTCAAAACCCGAGGTTCATGCGATAGCAGCATCACAAAAGAGCATACAGAAAAAATTTCAGCCCGATCGGACCATTGGTTCGGCAGTTATCGTGCCCACCACTATTTTCGCGACATGTCTCTGTTCGCAGGCTGGTTCTCCGGCATGGGTGGCGTCACGGAAATGGCATCATGAGTTTTAAAGAGTCAAAGTACATACTTTTCAAGAATAAAGTCAGTTTTCCCCTACCTGCTTCCGTTTTTTTTTTAAAAAAAATCCCCAAAAACACCTGTTTTTAGGTCTGTTACACTAGGATGCCCCCTTAAAAATATATATACACACACACACACACACATATATATATATATATATATATATATATATATATATATATATATATATATATATATATGCATATATATATATATATATATATATATATATATATATATATATATATATATGCATATATATATATATATATATATATATATATATATATATATATATATATATATATATATATATATATATATATATTTATATTATTTTTTTTTAAGCCGATAGGCTGCATCCGAGGGATCGGTCGGTAGAGTCGCACGGAAGGACCGTATAATTCAATAAAATACATTGACAGAAAATGTTCAAGTAATTACCTGGTTCCTTTCGCCCGGGGGGAGCATGCGCAGCTGCCTGTAGGTAGGGTGCAGGACCGTTGCCAGCTTGTGCTCCATAGTTATAGTAACTGTGGTGCCCAGTTGCTGAAGGACATTGCGCCTCAGCAGCCTGAAGGAAAGGTTCTCTGCTGCAACATCCTGGTCCTCATCCTCGGCACTGTAACCATACATGTTTTTCTGAGTATTTAACGTCCGCCCCCCTCGCCCCTCTCCCGCCTCCTTGGATCTCGTTAGGACAGGATCAGAAATTTAGACCCACCTCTGAGGCAAGATCGTACGGGCGCAGTGCTTCTGAAGGCGGCATGTGGACAGGAGCGCGAGGGGGAGCGTCGGGTAGTCCTCGCCCTCCAACTTCTTTGACTCCTCGAGAAACGGCTTCAAAAACTGCAGGAGCATCCCCACTGTGGCTCGATTCAGCCCCACCATACGCTCGTTGTTGGCTCCGAGCAAGATGACAATCTGCACAAATTTAGATGTCAGTTTTGAATAGAAAAAGTCACACACAACGGAGAAATGTTAGCCACCATCATTTCAAAAAAAAAGAAAAGAAAAGAGAGAGAGAGAGAGAGAGAGAGAGAGAGAGAGAGAGAGAGAGAGAGTGACATTTACTGACCTCATCCCAAACCGCGTCGACAGATTGCAGCATGGTGTATGTGGAGTTCCACCGGACCTCACAGTCCTGCTTGACCGTCTTGGACAGTCGGTGGGAGAGGTCACTCTGCTTGAGGAAGCGGACGAGCTTCTTGCACAAGTCCACCTGCTCGACGAGCTCCATGAGGTGCAGCTCGTCCTGCAGCTGCTTCCTCAGAGCCGTCACCATATCAGAGGACGGCGGGGCCGGGCCGTCAGCATCGCCTCCATCTTCGGCCGCGACCTCCTGCGCGGGCGCGGGAGAGGCGTGCGCCTGGAGCTTCGGCCACGCCGACAGCGTCACCTCCGACGACGCCTCGCGCCCAGCACTGTAGTCCAGTGGGGCGAGGAACTCCAGCAGGTCGTCCAACTCCTCGGCAGTGACACCGTGCAAGCGCTCCTCCTCCTCACGCGACTCCAGAAAGCGAAGAACCTGGAAAAAAAAGTTAGCTTTAAGACTGCAGCGCAGCAGGATGGGTTGTCCGGGCATCAGGGGCAACGGGTTTGTTAAAAGGGCTGCAGGCAGGGCCGGTTGAACGCCGGCACCCGCACTCGTTGCGCCCCAAAAAAAAACGGGTGTAACTGACTTACCTCTTCAAGGCGAGTGCGCAAGGAGACCAACATGTTGCTGTAGCTATGATGCTGCTTTGATTTCTTGAGGCCGTCCTTGAGTCTTCGGGGTGCCTCTCGGCCACGGAGGCCCTTGACGTAGCGGACCACGTCGTCACAGGCTTCAACTACCTGCATGGCCCGCGGAACTTTGCTCAGACAATTGATTATGAGATCATGATACCTAATGCCCAAACCAGTGCCCAGGCAAATGTTCATGGCATTGCACATGCAGTAGAGCCGTTTGAAGCCTTCCAGTGCTTTGACGATGTTCGAGCCATTGTCTGTGACGAACGTGATGTTCTGGACTTCCTCCTCAGATATGCCCAACTCTCCTAGCGCCGCGAGCAAAGTCGCCCTGATAGTTTCACCTAAAAACAACAAAAGAGTTAAAAACTGCACCCCCCCCCCTTTTAGGTGCGTAATTCGGGAGAGAGGGGGCGATCGCTCCCCCCTCCCCCTCCTTTGGTCCCCAAAGCGGACATGAATCTTTGCGCCCCTGAAAGTAGGCAACTTGACAAGCACGCCCCTGCAAGTCGGCAAAATGTCATACAATCGCCCCCCCCCCTTTCCCCTGATTCTTAGAACGAGAGCAACATACCTTTTGCATCTTCTTGAGTATAGGCGATGGTCACCAAGTATTCCACCTGCAGATCGCCCTTCTGCATCGAGTGGACGACGAAGGATATAAACGGCTGCTTCGTCATGTCCTGCGTCCACTCGTCCACCGTTGCAGCGCACGCGTTGGCAGCAATGGCCTCTTTTACTCGGGGCACTGTGGTTTCGGCCCGGATCACCCTTGCCTGCTCCTTGACGTGCTCGGAGAGTGTTGAGGAGCAAGGCAATACTTCCTTCACGTCGACGGGGCCGTACCGGTTGCCTATGTCAATCATGCCCTGGAGGAGGTCCGCCATGGGTTCGCTGCATACGGCTTCGAACGAGAGCATGGCCTCGGCGCACGATGTAGCAGCCAGATCCTTTCCGTACCGCTTGGCATCGGGGGGCGGGAGAGGGCGCTTCTTCGGCGTCTTCAGGTTAGGTCGGGGCCCACGCTCAACGCCACTGCCACCAGCACCCTCACCCTCCTCCTCGATCGCGCATCGGCCGTCCACTCGAATGTGCCTCTTCATCGTGGTGGTGCACGAGTCCCCCTGAGACCGCAGAACGAAGCCGCACAGCGAGCACACGTTTGCCCCTACGTTGAGGGTGGAGCGCGCATCTTTGACGATTCTGAATGTGAGCCACACCGCGCTGTGCGCCCTCTTGTCTGGGTTCTGTACGCCCACGTACTCGCCTGTCTCCAGCTTGGCTTTCACAATATTAGTAAAGTCTCCACGCTCCCGTTGCGCTAGAAGGGCATCTCGTAGAGCTGCAAGCTCAGCCTGGTCACCTACACCGGCGTCATAACGTGGGCCAGGGCGACGGCGGTGGACTCGGACTCCTCCCGGACCTCCTACCGCACCACCTTGCCCGCCCCCGCGTGTGCGTCGGAGGCCGACACCACCACCGCGTCCGAGGTAGGCGCCACCGGCATCGGCGCCGCCAACGCGAACACGACGACCACCACGGCCCCGAACCCGAACGCCACCGCCACGACGGAGTGCGTCCCCGAGATGTTGTTGTGATTCATCGGGATCTTCGGATTCGTAGTCTTCGGCGGCGCGAGCACGACCCGCGGTATGGCCGTGAGCCCCTTGGTCTCCAGGAGGATCTTGCATTCACTTTCACTTCACTTGTCACACGTTAAACAAATCACTCGGTTGTACTAGGCTGCGCGCTGCACGCCTGCGCCGCGCAACGCTTGCGAAGCTGACGTGACCTGACTGGAGCCAGAGCCAACTGTGCTCAGCTGTGCTGTTGTTGGTAACCAAGAAAACAAAAGTCAACACCGCTGGCCTCCGCCAGCCGCCAGGCAGGCCAGCAGC
Source organism: Frankliniella fusca (assembly GCA_029379305.1). Taxonomy (NCBI): domain Eukaryota; kingdom Metazoa; phylum Arthropoda; class Insecta; order Thysanoptera; family Thripidae; genus Frankliniella; species Frankliniella fusca. Next base: position 110,610 of record JAHWGI010001297.1, on the reverse strand, counting down.
AGCAGCAGCAGCTAGAGCAGGCAGAGACGGGCAGGCCCAGCCCGTGCCAGGCCGGGCCGGGCCTCGTCTTGGTCTTGGTCTTGTTGGCCAGTCTCTTTCTCTCTCTCTCTCTCTCTCTCTCTCTCTCTCTCTCTCTCTCTCTCTCTCTCAAATCAAATATATCAAATATCTCTCTCTCTCTCTCTGTGCGAGTGTGTGTGTGCAGTGCACGCAGTGCATTGCGCGGACAGGGTGAAGGAAATCATTTTCCGCCAACGCCGGTACACGGAAGCACAGCTTGCATCTCGACGGACTTCCCCGCCAAAAGGCGGCAGTGGCAATACCCCGCTCCCACGGCCCGAGGGCCATTCGGCTTTCGGATGCTGCCGCCGTCCCCGAACAATCTCCGAACACTCAGCTCGCGCGGACACTTGCGGGCTCGGCTTGAGTTCGGCTCTGTCCGGCGCCAACGTACTCTGTCCGGGTAGCCCGCAGGTTCCGAAGCAGTCCGACTCCGAATGTCACCTCGGTCGGCCATATTGCGATAGTGAAACCTAGTCCCCGATCTTATCCCCTCCCCCCTCCCCCACCACGAAGTATGTCCGAGTGGTCCGCCCGTCTGAGAGCTCTACCTGTGGGCGCGGCTCTGGAAATGTGTGTTAGAGGATGGTACTAACGTGAAGCGACATGTTATACAGATGAGAAGGCGCGCCGACGGAAGGAAGCCGGAAAGCCGGATCCTCTACCTACCCCAGGACGACGAGGCCTACACTAAGCCAGCACCCTCACCGCACCCGTGATTGAGCGCCCCAAGCACCCCAGAGCCCGCACCTCGGCAAGAGGAGGCGAGGGAGCCACCGCAGCAGGACCAGCCCGACGGCGGGGACGAGCTGGTGCAGAGGTTGCGCCACCTCAAGCTGCACCTAGGGCGAGTGAGCTTCAGGGAGGAGCAGCGGGCTGCCAAGGCCAAGGCCCTCGTGGCAAAGCTGGAGGAGGCGCAGGCCCTGGCCGAGGACGTAGGCCCTATGGAGGAGGAGCTATCCTGGGACCTGGAGATGTCGGGCCTGGCCTGGACTCCGAGGAGGAGGAGGAACTCCTGGAGGAGGGAGGGGGCAGCCGCGAGGCCGCCACCCCAGCCCGCCGGACAACAGGAGGAGGCAGCCACTGCGGCCGGAGGCAGCCGCAAGGATGCCACGGCCAGGGGAGAAACAGGGACCTGGGGAGGCACGCGGCCGAAATTGAGAAGTGTCATTTGCTCGACGGGGGGCACGTCTAGCAGCGAGTCCTCCACGCCCCTACCAAGCCCTGCGCCTCGACCGGCGCCGCGGGACGCCCGCCAGGTCTGGGACGCGAGGCGGCAGCAGGAGCCGCGGCCAGCTCCAGGCCCGGCGGCGCCAAGCAAAACGCAGAAGCGGCGGGAGCGGTGGCGGGCCCTGCAAGAGAGGCTGGGAGCAGAGTTTTGGCCCTCGCCCTCGATGCAGCGCCGGAAGGAAAGGAAAGCCGCGGCGAGGCCAGCCCGCAATGCGGAAGAGCCCTCGGTGTTCGAGAGGCTGGGAGAGCAGGGGCTTTCCAGCTCGGAGGGGGAAGACGACGGGGAGCCCAGGAGGCCGGTGAGGCGCCGGTTGGCGCCCGCCCGCTATCGCGACAACTAAGGGGCTACGGCGGAAGTCGAAGAATATTTTTAGTTATTAATTAGGAGCTTGTTACGTTTGATTTTGGATTTAGAATAAACCCTTGGGGGGGGGGGGGGGGGGTGTCCGAGCTGGGGAGGTTCTTCGGGCGGCCGCCAGGGTGCGCTACTTGAGCGCACCCGGCGGCTGCCCCGGTTGAGGCAGCCACTAGAGATGGGCGATATGGTATCAATATATCACAATATTGATATTTTTATTGCGATATATCGATATTTCCTATCGATATGAAGCCTGGCGATAATCGTTTGTATCGATATAAAAACCCTTATATCGTGAAAGATATCGAATGAAAATTACTGTTTAAGATTTGGAAAACTAGGGGATGAATCGACGGCACTTAGCCGCTTCGCACGTGTGCACAGCGTCTGGCCTGGTCTCTGGCTAGCAACGGACTGGTGGCAGAGCCGAGAGATGGCGGTCGGGTCGCAGCCGAAGCGAGCCGAGGCGTTGTGTTTATTAATTATTTTTGAAACTATTTTGATAAATGGTCATTTTCTTTTAGAAATTTATGTTTTTTAATTACCAAAAAGATTTTTTCGCCGCTGCTTTAACGTTTTATCGATATTTGTCCGATATTTGCTATATCGATATATTCATCGTCGATATATCGATAAACGATATATCGCAGAAATCAGATATCGATATTTTTCATATCGATACTTTTGCATTCGATACCCATCTCTAGCAGCCACTCTACCGACGGACCAGCTCGGAGCCGCATCGTTTCTCCGGGATTGTATCCAAGGCAAGTGCGTGTTGTTCCTTCCCATTTCCCAAATCAACACACACACACATATAACCTAAGTGATCTTGAACGATTTCGCCCCCTCAGCGATTAATGATTTTCCGATCTACAGCTGTTTTCGCAGCATTAGATTCTGCCGGGGATACTGATTTTACACCCTTGGTGATTTTCCCTTCTATGTAATTAAAGAGAAACTGTTCGTACACATCTGTATTGTACACTCGAGTCACGTTTGTTTGCTTTCCAATTACAGCCAGATGACTTAAATGTCGCCTCAAAACGGGTCTGATAAAGTAATGTTACACATCAGAGTTTTGTATTCAGCATATTTCGTGCGTGCGAACCTTACCGAAAACCTTAAAACTTATTAGGAAACCTACAGTGCTGCAGGTGCTGCACGGTGGCATGCGTGTTCGTGTATAGTGTGTTTCGATTGGAAAAGGGAGAAGAATAGCGGATAGAACAAAATCGTCCTGATTGGCTGAGCGCTTCGCGCCACGTGAGCGCGCTAGTGGTGGTGGTGGGTTGTGGAGGGGGGCTCAGCCAATGATGACGCTTTTTCTATCCGCTATTCTTCTCCCTTCTCTAATCGACGCACACTGTTATGTCGCTTAATCTTTTGTTGCTGGGTTGAACCATCATTTGTGTACATTCTTAAGGAATACTGATTTCACACCCTTACTGATTTTCCCTTCTATGTAATTGAAGAGAGACTGTCCGTAATCATCTGTATTGTATTACTCGAGTTGTGCTTCTTCCGAAGTTGAGCATACAGTCAGTACAAGCGCTCAGACCCTGAAAAACTCTAACGTTGACTCATAAGTCACAATGGATACAAATTAGGGTTAAATCGCCTCCTGGATCCACCTCCAATAAAGCTAATTCTACTGAGCGGAGCACTAATGAGGCAGCAGAAGAAGCCCACGGCACAACCGGACACAGCCACCACGAATCAGCAATGCACTAAACCGGTCAAAGAGTTTATTATGTCCCATGACCATAGGTTTTCTACCCGCAGGTAATGTACCTAGTTGGCTCTTCTGAATGTGATCTTGATTCTAGTTAGTTTCTTGATGATTTTTGGTCATGGGACGCGGAGAAAAACCCCTGCCCGCCTGTTGCCAGGGGAGGTTACCCGCCATGGGCCCTCCAGTCTCCCTTGCCAGGGGAGACCCGGGGTAGGCACCCCCTCAGGATGTTGAGAGGGGGTAGTGTGGGAGTTTAACCCACTATAAAACTCCGCGGTAATTAGGATGGTAAGTTGTTCTTCTTGTCTAGTTTTAGGCATAGTTTTTTAGACTGGTCTGGGTGGTAGAAAAGTTGGTGCGTGTTGTCTTCTGGTTGTTTCTTGTTTTTTTCTATGGCGTAACCAACAGCCGACCAGATGAGGGGCCTGGCTCTGAAGAGGGGAGTCTTGTTGCCGAAGTTGATGATGTTGTGGAGAAGTTTGTTAGGGTGATTGTCTTTGGTTCTGTAGAAGTCGAGTAGGAGCTTGTTTCTTGTTTTCATGAGGGTGTCAAAAGGTAGCGAGTCGTAGAGTTCTTCTAGTCTTGTGTCTCTTGGTAGATGAAGTGTCATTCTGCACCATTTTGTCTCAATGTTTTCCAATGTGCGCCATGTCGAATCCAGTATGTTATCCCAGGCTGGGAGTCCGTAGGTAATAGTTGGTCTGATGAGGGTGTTGTAAAGTATGGATTTAGTCTTTGTGGAGATGATGTGTTGAGCTCTGACGTATTGGATGAGACTAGCTGTTTTGGTGTTGACGGAGGTGAGGATGTTCTTAACATGTTGGTGGAAGTCTAGGCGGTTGTCGATTGTCACTCCAAGGTACTTGATGTGTTTCTGTGGTTTGATTTCTTCGTCGTTGTAGGTGATGCGTTGGTCGAGTTTATTTGTGGAGAATAGTAGTGCAGTGCTTTTGGTAGCGTTAATCTTGGTCTTCCAGTCGGAGCACCATGTCGATAGTCTTCTTAATTGGTTGTTCATGGTTGTTAAGGCTATGGTGCTGGTGATACCACTTGCAAGGTAGGCGGTATCATCCGCGTATTGGTAGACTTGGATATCTTCTTCTGTAGGCATATCGGAGATGTACAAGGAGTAAAGGACTGGGGAGATGACTGCCCGTGACTGCCCCTTGGGCAGTGCCCGCCCGGATCGCATTGGTGGTGGAGATGTTATTCTCAAGCTTGATCTGAAAGGTACGGCTGTCGTAGTAGTTCTGAAGTAGTTTGGGGAGCCAGTCTGGTTGGTCTGTTTTCCTTAGCTTGTAGAGAAGCTCTCGGTGTGGCACTTTGTCAAACGCAGCCTCTATATCCAGAGACACTAGGATGGCTTTTTGATGACCTTCTATTGTAAGGCCGATATCGTGAACGAGGCGAATGAGCTGATGTGTTGTGGAATGCTGTGCCTGGAAGCCGAACTGATGCGGTGGGATGTTATCTTTGTTGATGTGCTTGATGAGAAGTCGTTCTAGAAGTTTGCCAAGGCTCGGAAGAAGTGAGATTGGACGATATGAGTTTGGATGTTGTTTAGGCTTTCCGCTCTTGTGGATCATGGTGACGACGGCATGCTTCCATGTAGCTGGGAAGGTTGAAGTTTGCAGTATGGTGTTGAAGATGTTGAGCAAGTAGGTTAAAGATGAGTCCGGAAGATGCTGAAGATGTTTGTTCGATATACCGTCGTGTCCTGGAGCGCTTGATGACTTGAGGTGTTTGATTTCTTCTTTTAATTCTGCCATGGTGAAGTCAGGCGTATCGGTTGGTTCCATTCGGTGAAGATATTCAATATAGTTGTCGATGTCTCTTGTAAGGTCCTTGTCTTGCGTTGACTGAAATTGTGTGAACTTGTTCTCGAGGTTTGTGGCTAGTAGTTCCGCTTTATCTGACTTTAGCTCTGCTCTTGTTCCTGAGTCATCAATAAGGGTTGGTTCATTGAGTTTTTTTTTTTTTTTTTGTCCCATGACCATAGGTTTTCTACCCGAAGGTAATGTACCTAGTTGGATCTTCTGATTGTGATTTTGATTCTAGTTAGTTTCTTCTTGGTTGTGGTCATGGGACGCGGAGAAAAACCCCTGCCCGCCTGTTGCCAGGGGAGGTTACCCGCCATGGGCCCTCCAGTCTCCCTTGCCAGGGGACACCCGGGGTATGCACCCCCTCAGGATGTTGAGAGGGGGTAGTGTGGAAGTTGAACCCACTAAAAAACTCCGCGGTGACTATGATGGTAGATTGTTCTTCTTGTCTTGTTTTCGGCGTAGTTTGCTAGACTGGTCTGGATGGTAGAAAAGTTGGTGCGTATTGTCTTCAGGTTGTTTCTTGTTTTGTTCGATGGCGTATCCAACAGCCGACCAGATGAGGGGCCTGGCTCGGAAGAGGGGTGTCTTGTTTCCGAAGTTGAAGATGTTATGGAGAAGTGTGTTAGGGTGATTGTCCTTGGTTCTGTAAAAGTCGAGTAGGAGCTTGTTTTTTGTCTTCATAAGGGTGTCAAAAGGTAGCGAGTCGTAGAGTTCTTCTAGTCTTGTGTCTCTTGGTAGATGAAGTGTCATTCTGCACCATTTTGTCTCTATATTTTCTAATGTACGCCATGTCGAGTCCAGTATGTTATCCCAGGCTGGGAGTCCGTAGGTAATGGTTGGTCTGATGAGGGTGTTGTAGAGTATGGATTTAGTCTTTGTAGAGATGATGTGTTGGACTTTGACGTATTGGATGAGACTGGCTGTTTTGGTGTTGACGGAGGTGAGAATGTTTCTGACATGTTGGTGGAAATCTAGGCGGTTGTCGATTGTTACTCCAAGGTACTTTATGTGTTTTTGTGGCTTGATTTCTTCGTCGTTGTAAGTGATTGGTTGGTCGAGTTTGTTGGTAGAGAATAGTAATGCGGTACTTTTGGTGGCGTTGATCTTAGTCTTCCAGTCGGAGCACCAAGTCGAAAGTCTTCTTAGTTGTTTGTTCATTATGGTGGAGGCTCTGGTGCTGGTGATACCACTTGCCAGGTAGGCGGTATCATCCGCATATTGATAAACTTGGATGTCTTCTTCTATGGGCATGTCGGAGATGTACAATGAATAAAGGATCGGTGAGATGACTGCTCCTTGGGCAGTGCCCGCCCGGATCACTTTGGTGGAGGAGATGTCGTTCTCGAGCTTGACCTGAAAGGTACGGCTGTCGTAGTAGTTCTGAAGTAGTTTGAGGAGCCAGTCTGGTTGATTTGTTTTTCTAAGCTTGTAGAGGAGCTCTCTGTGTGGCACTTTATCAAATGCAGCCTCTATATCTAGAGAAACTAGAATGGCTTTTTGGTGACCCTCCATTGTTAGTCCGATGTCATGAACAAGGCGAATGAGTTGATGAGTCGTGGAATGTTGTGCCTGGAAGCCGAACTGATGAGGTGGGATGTTGTCTTTGTTGATGTGCTTGATGAGAAGTCGTCCTAGGAGTTTGCCAAGGCTTGGAAGTAGTGAGATGGGACGATATGAGTTGGGATGTTGCTTAGGCTTTCCGCTCTTGTGGATCATGGTGACGACGGCATGTTTCCATGTAGCTGGGTAGGTTGAGTTTTTCAGTATGGTGTTGTAGATGTTGAGCAAGTAGGTTAACGATGAGTCTGGAAGATGCTGAAGATGTTTGTTTGATATGCCGTCGTGTCCTGGAGCGCTTGATGATTTGAGGTGTTGGATTTCTTCTTTTAGTTCTGCTATAGTGAAGTTAGGTATATTGGCGGGTTCCATTCGGTGAAGGTCTTCAATGTAATTGTCGATGTCTCTTGTTAGGTCATTGTCTTGCTTTGACGGAAATTGAGTGAACTTGGTCTCAAGGTTGGTGGCAAGTAGTTCCACTTTGTCGGATTTCAGTTCTGCTCTTATTCCTGTGTCATCAATTAGGGTTGGTACAATAGGTGGCTTCGGTTTGTCATGTTTAAGTATTTGCCATCGTTTGAGTGGATCGTCCATGTTTTGTATTTTCTTAAGTTTTTCTTGTTCTTTGGTTTTCTTTACTTCCGCATGAAGCTGCTTGACGAGCTGGTTGATGGTGGCTTTGTCACTATGGCTTCTAGTTGCATCATATTTGTGGCTGGCTAATTTTTTCTGTTCGACCAGATTCTTGATGGCTGGGGTGTTGAATCTCTTGTGGTGACGTTTTTTTATTAGTCTGGTATTGTTAAGTATTGCCGCCTGGATAGTGGCCGTGAGATGTGCCACATCGTAGTTTGGATCCTCTGTTGGGTGGTACGGTCTGTCGACTTCTTTGGTGAAGTTGTCCCAGTTTAGTGCGTATTTGTAGTTTGATATGGATGTTATAGGTGGATAGTTGGCAGTGATGAGAAGAGGTCGATGGTCGGAGGTTGTAAATTCTTTGTCAAGTACTTGGATGTGAGCTTGCTGGTCTTCTTTTGTTATTACGTAGTCCAAGATGTTGTCGGAGTCCGTTCTTCTGTTTGCTATTCTTGTCGCTTTGTCTGGCACATGGATGTCTAAGTTCTTGCGTTCTATTAGCTCTTGGATCCATTTCCCGTAGAGGTTGGTGGCCATGTGACCCCATTCGCAATGTGTCGAATTAAAATCTCCTGCCATAGCGAAGTTGTTGGAGGGAATCGGGATTTTGAAGATGTCTGATTTTCTTGTTCGATTTCCTGGGGGCATGTATATCGACATGACTTCATAGACTCCTGTTGCTGTTTTGATAGCAGCTGAGACGAATTCTACGCTGGAGCTTTGGTCTTCACGTTTAAGATAGAAATCCAGTTTGTTATGGATCAGGAGAGCAACCCCACCTCTAAAGCTGTTGGGGCGGTCCTTACGAAAGATGGTGTAATCCTGGAGTTCATAGTCCGTTTGGCCTAACATTGTTTCTTGGAGAGCGACGACGTCGGGACAATGTTTTTCGATGAGGATTTCTAGCTCCGTTTTTCGTTTTCGGAGTCCATTTATGTTCCAGCAGAGGATTCTCAGAGAGATGATAACTTCAAGAGAGTAGTTGATGTTGGGTAGCGTGATCGCTTGTTTATTTTATGGATGTCCTTTTTTATTTTGTTCTTTGCCTCAGAGGGTCCTTTAGTTGTTTGCCATATTGTGCCTCTACTTTTGATGTTTTCGGTTGGTGTCACTTTTCGCGGTTCTTTGTCCTTTGCCTCAGTGGGTCCTTTTGCTATCTGCTCATGGGGCTTCCAATTTTCCTTGCTTTGTTGTTTTGTTCTGATTGTTCCTTTGTTTTTTGCCTCTATGGGTCCTTTTTCTGTTAGCCAATACATTTGCCACTTGTCCTTATTTTGTGCATTCCTTCTTGTTTTTCTATTGTCATGTTTTAAACATTTGTTTGTGCTTTGCAGTGATCCGTTATACTTTATTCTTGCTATTTTATTTGTAAAGCTTGGGGTAGTACAGTGCTGAGTACATTCCGTGCCTCTTTTCTGGATGATCATGGTCCTTGACTCATTACTTGGTTCTTTATGTTTTGCCGCTGTGGGTCCTTTTGTTTTTGATCCTTTGTACTTAATGCTTGCTTTTTTATTTAGAACACATATAGGGCTGCATGTAATACTTCCTTTTATAGGTGTTTTGGTATTTGCCACGTAGTGTAGTGCTGTGCCTTTTGCCTCTATGGGTCCTTTTATTGCCTTGTTTTCTCCGTTCCTTCTGGTTATTCCTTTGCCATTATTGATTAGCTTGTTTTTGATTTGTATAGAGCCTTTGAACTTTATTCTTGCCAATTTTTTAGTGATACTTTTGAGGGTACATTGCTGCGTACTTTTAGTGCTTCTTTTGTTTATGTTTGGGATTATTAACTCCTTGCCTGGTTCTTCGTTATTTGCCGCTGTGGGTCCTTTGGATTTTAATCCTTTGTGCTTTAGGCTTGCTTTGTTATTGATAACACATGAGGGACTGCATGTAGCACCTCTTTTCCTGGTTGGTTTGGTTTTTGCCACGTGGTGTAGTGCTTTATCTTTTGCCTCTATGGGTCCTTTTATTAATTGCCAGTGGGTGTGCCGATTGATCTTGTTTTTGTCCTTTCTTCTTGTTATTCCTTTGCCATTTTTTACTAGCATGTTGTTGATTTGTATAGAACATTTATACTTAATTCTTGCTATTTTATTTGTGGTACTTTTGAGGGTACATAGCTGCGTGTTTATAGTACTTCTTTTGTTTATGTTTGTGATTTTCAACTCATGGCTTGGTTCTTTGTTATTTGCCGCTGTGGGTCCTTTGGTTGTTAGTCCTTTGTACTTTAGGCTTGCTTTTTTATTTATAACGCATGTAGGACTGCATGTAGTACCTCTCTTTCTGGTTGGTTTGGTTGTTGCTACTTGGTGTAGTACTTTATCTTTTGCCTCTATGGGTCCTTTTATAAATTGCCAGAGGGTGTGCCGATTAATCTTGCTTTTATCGTTCCTTTTTGTTATTCCTTTGACATTTTTTACTAGCTTGTTGTTGATTAGTATAGAGCTTTTAGATTTAATTCTTGCTATGTTATTTGTGATACTTTTGAGGGTACATTGCTGCGCACATTTAGTGAACCTCATATTTATGTTTGTAAATATTAACTCACAGTTCGATCCTTTGTTATTTGCCTCTAAGGGTCCTTTTGTTTTTAGCCAGATGTTCCGATTATCCTTCCATTGTTGATTCATTCTTGGTGTGCTTTTGTATTTGTATACTGGTTTGCTGTTGACTTGTTTTAACTCATTGCACTTGTTTCTTGCTATTTTATTGAGTGTGTGTAGAAGAACACATTGGGGTATATGATTCTTTTAGTTGAGAAGAGCTTGAAGGATCTGTGGTATAAGCTCTTTTAGGTTAGTTTTTAGCCAATCCAGTCCATTGTTGATGAGCCAGTTTTTGGCTTCTGTGATGAGGAGTGGTAGTACCTCGGATTTAAGGATATCAATGAAGGTTGTTAGGAGATTTGGCGAGTTTGTTTCTGGTTGAGTTTTGTCTTCCGTTTTGTCCTTTGATGTTTGGTTGGCGTTTTTCATAGATTCAAGGAATTTGTCAATCTTCTGTTCTTTTGATTTGCTTGTTTGTTTTCTTAGTCGTTCTTCCCACACATTAGGTTGTTCATTCACTGGAGTTGGAGTTGGCTGGGGGGTTTTGGTAGCTTTCCTTTGTTCAATTTGTCGGACTTCTTCTTGGTAGACTGGACATTGTTTGGAAATTGCCGTGTGATTGCCCTGGCAGTGGAAGCATTGTGGTTCAGTGGCCTCGCAGTTGGAGATGTGGTGGTCTTGTCCACAGCGTAGGCAATTCTCCTTTCTTTGGCAGTTCTTTTGTGTGTGGTGATATGCACAGCATCTGGAGCAGATGGTAAAGGGTTTGAGTTTTCGGAAACTCACTGATACTTTTTGATGGAGGATATTTTTCAATTCCAGGATCGAAAGTTGTTCCTTTTCCATTTGGAGATCAAGGTGGATTTCCTCACCGTTGCGGTAGATGTTTGTAACTTTGTATCCCATGTCGGTTAATTCTTCTTTAATTTCGTCCAGTTGAATTGCATGATAGAGGGGTTTCATGGTGAATTGGTAAGGTTTGTCTTCTGGTTTGGAATAGGTGTGGAACTGGTACTTGTTATTGATGAGGCAATCAAGGAGCTTGGCGTGGTGATCGTGATTTTTGGGTTGGATTGCCAGGGATTTACCCCTGCTTTTAGCTTCGAAGTTGCCAGAACCAATTTTTTCTAGAAGCAATGTTTGTAGTTGTCCAAAATTTGGGATGTTTTCGACTATGACTGGTGGTGGTTTGTCTTTCTTTTTCGGTTGCAGCCTTGGATCTGATGGAGTGTTGGATTCAGGATCTTGGTGCCTGGATGTGCTTGGAGATTGATTTGTTACCTCGAGACGGATGTTTGACACTTTCTTTTTGTTTCCAACTTCAGTCCAGGGTTCGGAGGTCTTGGATGATGAATGCGGCTTGTCTTTAGTTCTTTTTTAGCCCGCCCTTCTGCTTTGAAAAAGCTTCAGAGCGGGCTTATGCAATCGATCTGGTGTCTGTCTGTTTGTTTGTTTGTCTGTCTGTCTGTTCCACTCGAAGGAGTTGAGCTAGAGAGTTGAAATTTTTAGGGTATCTTAAGGGTCACTCCTGGACACCGAAACGCCTGGTGCAAATCCTGCGAACCCTCATTAAGGCACTGAAAAAAATTATTAAAGTTTTCAGGAATAAAAAAAATAAAATTTTTCAACTTTTTTCCAACCCCGTCGACCCGTACCTCTCCGGAAGCGTCTTTTCGCGTCTAGTTCAATGGTGCACACCGTTTTACGAAAAAATGGACCCAACTCGCGACTACACTGTAAAAAAGCACCCGAAATTGGTCCAGTTTTCAACTTTTCTCAACCCCATCGAGCTGCACCTCCCCGGAAGCGTCTTTTCGCGTCCAGTTCAATGGCGCCCACCGTTTTTCGATAAAAAGGACCCAACTCGCGACTACACTGTAAAAAGCACCCAAAATTGACCCACTTTTCAACTTTTACGAACCCCATCGACCCGCACCTCTCTAGAACCGTCTTTTCGAGCGCAATTCATTGGAGCCAACCGTTTTTCAATTTCCAGTGTTGCCAATCGTCAAAACTCAAACATTTCGAAGATTTCCGACATTTTCGACATTTCTCGATATTTTCCGATATTTTTCGATATTTTCGACATTTTTCGTTGTTTTTCGATATCTTTTGATATTGTTCGACATTTGCGATATTTTTCGATATTTTTCGACATTTTCGATAATTTTCGATATTTTTGATAATTTTCGATATTTTTCGATAATTTTCGATAATTTTCGAAATTTTTTGACATTTTTGATAAATTTCGATGTTTTTCGATATTTTTCGACATTGTTGACATATTCCGACATATTTCGATATTTGTAAACATTTTTGACAATTTTTGATATTCTTCGACATTTTTCGACATTATCCCTCATTTTTCGATGTTTTTCGACGTTTTTCGACATTTTCCATATTTTTCGATATATCTCAACATTTTAAAGATATTTCGAGATTTTTCGACATTTTTGACGTATTTCTACATATTTCGACAATTTTCGACATATTTCGACAATTTATGAAATTTTCGACACCCCTCGACGCCTATACCGTTAAAATCGTTTCGACGAACGTAATTCAGTGTTGCCAACTGCCGCCAAATAAAGTCCGAGTTTGACCGTTCCATCTGAGGCCGAACTCACGTAATTCGACATTTTTCGAGATTTCCGACTCCCCTTTTTTGCCGAATAACTGACCGTTTAGTCACTTTTAGCACGTTTTCAAAGCAGAAGGGAGGGCTGTAGTTCCGGTGGTTCACCGTTACAAACTGCCTCTATCCGAAGAGAATGCCTTTACGGGCCGCAGGCCCGATCATTTACAAGCTAAGAGGACGTTCTGTGTGACTTAGGGGTCGGGCCGAAGGCCCGACCGAACGCCGCCGGCAGGCCAAGCAGGCACGCCCCCTGCCGAACGGAGTTGCCAGCGTAGCAAAGCGGAGCTGGCAACGACGTTTGGCGGAAGGGCGGGCCTGCTTGTTCACTGTTGGTGTCATCTTGATAGACTTTGTATACGTGTGGTGGTTTTTCTTTTTCCTTTTGTTCGGCAGGTGTTGGTGAGTTTTCATACGTTTGAGAGTTTTCCGGGGGATCCGGGAGGCTCGGTTTGAGATTGAGCAGGATTGATGCTTCTATGATTTTCCATTCTTCTTCCGTGAGATCTTGTCCGGCCTTCTTGGCTGCTTGAGCTGTATGATATTTTGTGCAGAGCTGGTTGGTGTCAAACTCTTTGAGGAAGACACTGGCTTCATGGAGAGTGTTGAAGTACAATCTTGGAGCTTTTGGTGTTTTTGTTTTATCATCTTGTTTTCTTGGTTCTTGAGGTTTTCCTTTTTTCTCATACTCTTTACTTGGTTGATCTTTTTTACTTTGTTGTTCTTTTTTACTTTTTGAGTCTTTTTGGTGTCTCTGATCTTTTGGTTTTTTGTAATCAGGTGGGTTCTTATCTTCTTTCAGAAATTGTACCGCTGATCTTAACTTTTGTTCTGTGCTTGTGATTTTTTCTTCATTATCGATCTTGTTCTGAATTCTGTTGTATTCATAACTGAGCTCTTCTGCCGTGAGTGCTTGAATGTAGGAACGGGCTTCGTGCTGGTTGGCGAAGATTTGTTCAGGAGTTGCACTTCTTTGCCTCTTGCTTTTGTGAGAAGATTCTTGTGGGGTAGGTGAAATTTGATCAATGGAGTCTTCGCTGCTGTCGTTGTCGACGTCGACGAAGGTTTCCTTTTCTGTTTCAGTGAAATCTTCAATAAATTGTGATGGCGCTTGGCTTTGTTGGAGAGTGCTGGTTGTTGGATTTGATTGTACAAAGGTTGTCATAACACATGTTGTGATTGCTGTTGTAGTAGTTGTTGACGTTGTTATGCTTGATGAAGATGTCGGTATAGAAGTTGCAAACGAAGGATAGAAGCTTCCTGATGGGGTGGTGGTTTTAGCCGGTACAAAGTTTGAGTAAAGGTTTTTGGGCGGATCCACTTTTGTGTCCTTGTGAGATAATTTCTTCAGTTTGTCCTTGTTTTCGGGCTTCATTATGATGTTAACACCTGTAACCTTCTGTCGAAGGTTCAGGGAAACCGGAGCCGAGGTGTAGTTGGAGAGAAGCTCGGTGGGTCCATCCGGTTTGGTCCTTAAATTTTTAAGGAAGCGGAGGGGGTCGGGCTTACGTTGTTTGCTTATTCTGTTAATGTTGTTGTTGTTGTGACAATTGAAGTTGAAGAGTGGTAGATTACTTGTGTTCTTGAGACAAGTTGCTTGGCAACGGGGGCGACAGTGAAGTGACTTCGCGGCCCTCTTCTCGCGTGTAGCGAGGCCTGGTGTGGGTGGAAGTTGCTGGGCAACGGGGGCGACAGTGAAGTGACTTCGCGGCCCTCTTCTCGCGTGTAGCGAGGCCTGGTGTGGGTGGAAGTTGCTGGGCAACGGGGGCGACAGCAAAGTGTCTTCGCGGCCCTCTTCTCGCGTGTACTCGCGGAGCCAGGTGTAGGTGGTATGTGGTTGGCAGTGGGGGTGCCAGTGCAGGTCTCCGGTCCTCTGCCTCCCGGTGGTGATACCTGTCCCCCCCTAGACCGCTATGCACACCAACACTGGCTGCGTGACCACAATGTGGCCACGACTGGGTGCAAGGCCTGTGCTGGCGGAACACGTGTACTAGGGGGCCGCTATGCACACAAGGCCAGCTGCGTGACCACCGAGGTGGCCACGACTGGGTGCAAGGCCGACCTTGCGGAACACGGGGTGTGGTGTTGTGTGACTTGTGTTGCCTAATGGGTTATAAAAAGTCCCGGGCTTTCACGGGGAGGCTTGTCACGTGGCGGGCGGCTGTTATCGCTTACGCTTTACCCGGGTACAACCGACTGCGCTAGACGTTGATTGCGCCCGCCCCTTACCTCAGACCACCCCGCCCCCTGTTCGACCAATGGGCCGAGGGGGCGTGTGCGGGAAGGGGGGAGGTTGCCCACTACCCTCAGGACCGAAGACCTGCGAACCACGCGCGGGTTCTGGATCCCCCTTCAGTCAGCCCAGTCTATAACGCTACGGCTAACGTCCGGGGGCCCACGACACGTCGGAAGCTACCTGGACCCACCACTAGGGGTACAGGAGGCTCTCCGACGAGCAGCGGTAGCTTTGGGGAGGGTGTCTTACGTCCTCCCCAAGGGCGCTGACCCTTTCACCTCCCTTTCAGGTCGCCAAATGACCTGGGTAGGGTTTCTATTTTTCCGGAAATATAAAAATTGGAAATATTTCGGGAATATTTCGGAAATATTTCGGAAAAATTGGAAATATTGAAAAAAGTAGTTTTTCTTGTATTTTTGCAAAGAGCCGCAATTTTTTCTATGAAGAGGGTAGGGTGATGACGTAGAAGAACTTTCAACACGTATACTTATGCTGAATTACATCGTTTAATTGCAATTTACAAGTACAAACAAATTCTCGTCTTGAAGCGTCCGTCGGATCGGATCGTCGCACATGTGAAAGTAAGGTTAGGCGGCGCGCCGCGGCGGCGGCGGCCCTCACTGCCCCCGAGTGGTTTTTGAAACGACCCGTCACAAACAATAATTGGTATTCGACAAACGCGGGAAATTACGATTTTAATGCAAAGTTACGCTAAATATTCATGCAAATGCCCTTTGCTGAGGAATTTGAATATTTCCAATGTTTCCAATATTTCGGACCCCTCGGAAATATTTCCGAAATATTCCCGAAATATTTCCAATTTTTCCAGGAAATATTTCCAACTCCCGGGCTCCGTGACGCAACGCTGCGCGCCCTTGTGACGACCATCACAGTCATCGACGTCCGATCGGTGTGTGAGGAAGGGGATGGAGGACGAGGGCTCCCCGCCGTCCTGGACCAGGACGGCCTCGTGATTGGAGCTCGTTCCGCTCTCGAAAATGACAGCAGTCAATCGGCTGTGGACGACGTTGTGGTGCAAGATGTGGTCCACGCGTGGCCGGACTGGTCGTCTCGGTACCCCCTGTCACTGCCAGGATTCGCGACCAACTCTAGGCCCCCCCGTCGATTCCAAGTTCAGTCGATGATTCTGCCTGACGGCACCGAAGTGAATGTCCTCTTACGTGTATGCGACGAGCGTCAGTGAGGCCGTCTATGGACACAGGTCGAGCCCGCTGATCGCATCTCATCGCGCCCCTCCTGAAATAAATGCCCTTTTCTGCCGAGTGAGGCATCCAAGCGCGTCACAGGGCCTGCCCATACTCGTTCTGTTCCTATATCTGATTCGAATCGCCTTAATCTATGTATGTCGTCTTTTGTATGAAAAGAAAAATTGTAAAAAAAAATATGAAACTGAGGAGAAGAAAAACAAATGGTGTATCATTTGTGTAGAAAATGGTGTCTCCTGTCTTTGTGTCTGATTTGTGAAAAGATTTCAAATAAAAAGAAAATGGGCTATACATGGACTTCTTATTTTCTGCCACAAAAGTCTCATGGCCATTCTTTTGAAAAAAAAAGGAAAGAAAAGAAATGAAGCCTTTTTTTCTATGCACCAAAAATACTAGGTGTGAATCGCTTTCATGTTGGTGGTCTGAAAAGTAAAAAAAGAAAAGGCCTCTGGACTATTTCCCCGAGGGGGAGGGGGGGGGGATCAGTCCAATGAAATGTGAACAATGACTTTTCTGATTTATAATGATTTTTGATTTTTTTTTAAATTCTTCTTCTGTTGTTTGATTTGGACCTTTCTTTTGATATTTCAAGAGAGGAAAGAAATTGCCCGTAACTTTTATGAAAAAAATTGTTTTGTCTCTCGTTCTGTCTCTTTAAGTCTTTGGGTCATTTATTCTCGATATATCGTATTTTCTGTAACTTTCTATTTGATGATATTTTGATCTTTCTGATTTTTTAAATGAATTTTTTTTTGGGGCCTGTACAATGAACTTTCGAAGTGATCCCCCTCTCGTATTTCCCTTATTCCGCCTCAGAGCCCATATGGCTGAGTTTGAGAGAACATATTTTTTTATTTATAACAAAGGCTTAGGTTGGACCTCCTTATTCAACTCAAGCATGGAGAGTAAAGTCCATGTCACTGTCTCTGTGCCATATCCATACTATCTCTCCTCGATCTCCCCCCAGGCACACACTCTGAAAAACGTCTTCCTGGAGATGGATTTGAAAATGAGCACACATGAAAACAAGATCATGTTCGTATTACGTCTTGTTTATTGCAAACAATTGTCGATGTACAGGATTAGGTACCCTTAAGCATAAGTAGAATACGATATCAAATGTTGACGATACAAAAGTGATGAATGTCCAAACACAAAAAACAAGATGCCAAGTCAGATGTACATGTAAAAGTGGAAGACAAATTTAAAAATATGAAATGGCTCAGGAATTGACGTTACAAAAGTGATGAATTTCCAATCACAAAAAACAAGATGCCAAGTCAGATAGGGAGGCCATGTGCAGCACCAGAGCGGCCACCTTGGGGACGGGCACGCTGTGTGCAGTGCCCTGCCCCCTCGGCGGCGCGCCCTGGGCTGGAGCAGACGTGCGGCGCGGGCGATGTTGGCGGGCCACCTCGGCGGCACGCCCTGGGCTGGAGCAGACGTGCGGCGCGGGCGATGTTGGCGGCCACCTTGGGGGCGGGCACGCTGTGTGTAGTGCCCTGCCCCCTCGGCGGCGCGCCCTGGGCTGGAGCTGAGCTACTGGTTCCTCGGTGGGAGTTGTCTATTGTAGAGGATGCCGCCGTCCTCGTCCACCACCCGGGGGTCGATGTAGGACACCTCGCCCGTGGCCCGCACCAGTACCGGGATGTAGCCCGGCCGGGGTGCCGGACGGCCTGAGGTACCTCCGGCCTCCCCGTGACGGCCGGTGCTGCCAGGTGAAGCTGACGCCGGTGTCCAGGTCGTCCCACGACTCCTCGGCGTCGAGGACGGCAGGCGGCAGCTGGGCGGGCGGGAGTGGCGACGGCGGGCGGTCGGGCTGGGCAGCAGCACCCTGTATGAGGGCCAGCAGCTCAGGGTCCTGCCACTGCTCCAGCTGGCCGTCGCGGAGGTGGTTGTAAGCGCAGCGGGCCTTGTTGGGGCAGGGCAGCCCGGCCTCGAGCCAGTTGCAGTCGGTCAGCCGGCGCCGCGCCGACACTGCCCGGTAGAGGAAGAGCAGCATGTGTGGGGGCAGCAGGCCGTCCACCGGCACGGCCTGACGCGCAGGGCCCCTGCAGACGGGGCAGCTTGCCGTGTCGCCGTTGACGCTGAGGTGGGTCTGGATGCAGCGTAGGTGGAAAGTAGTGGCCGCACGTCGGCAGTAGCACGAGGCGTGCTGCAGGGTGGACGGGCAGGTCGGGCCGGCGCTGCTCGGCCATCCGGCGGTGGAGGCGGCGGCGCTGCCATCTGGAGAGGTGTCGGCTCGTCGGCTCCGGCTCGTCGGCGACTCGGCGCGGACGCAGGTCGTCTCGACAAATGGGGCAAATGTCCTCGGCGTCGGGCTGGCGCGCGTGGTAGGTCTGCAGCTGAAACAGGCCCACATCCAGCCTGTGCAGCATTGGCTCTCGATCTGGGTAGTTGACTGCAAGGTCAGCGGGAGCGGGTGCCCACGGGTCTTGCTGGGTCGTCCACAGGAGGCCAAGGTCTGAAACAGAAGAAGAAAAAAAAACAGAAAAAAATGAGTGATACGGCGATAAAGAGGCTGCGACAAGGGTTTTGCGGGGTACGGGAGGGGCGGGGCCGGACTGCGCGCGTCGCCATCCCCCACCCCCTCCTGAAAAAAAAATTGGGGGTCCTACAGCGAGGCGAGGACGAGGGCTAAGGGGTGCGAGGCCGCCAGCCCCGCGCGGCCAGCGGGACTCTCCCTGGCGCTCTCTCTCTCTCTCTCTCTCTCTCTCTCTCTCCCTCTCTCTCTCTCTCTCTCTCGGCCCATGAGTGCGACAAGGCTCGACGAATCACCTCTGTGTGCGCACTCGCATGGTAGGCCCGCCGAGTGAGGGCAATAATAACACGACCTTGAGCAGTGACTCTCGTGTACCAAGGTAAGTTGAAGCGAATTCAAGTACACTCTGGACCAATTCACCATCATTTCAAAACCTTTGCAATAAAATTAAAAAATTCAAAGCTAATTCAAAACGACTTCAATTCAGACAGATTGAATTCAAATTCACGACCTGTGTACACCAGACTGCCCTTAGCGAGCACACAGGACACATGACGGGCGCGGAGGGATGGGTAGATCATGTATGAAAGATGTCGAACTGAGACAAAACGCGATACCCCGAGCCAAATCCCACATAGACAAGACAGCCTGAAAATCAACCACCAAAAAAAAACCTGGAAAAAAAAGACAGATAAAAAGAGAGAGGTGGGCTCAACTTACCGCTCTCCAGGGTGGGTACGACATCATCTTGGCGGAGCATGTCCTGGTCGGTGAGGTGTTTGGCCGGTGAGGTCCTCGGCCTCCTCACAGGCGGGGGGGGCAGCGGGGGCAGCGTCCATGCTGAACACGAGAAGAGTGGTCTGCGTTGAGGATCACAGTGACGGAGCGCGGCGGTGCTGTCGAGTCGCTGTCACAGCGCGCAATGAGGCAGCAGTGCGCGCTGCGCCGCTGCGGCCGGCAGCGGCGGGCTAAGGTGGTAGGGGAGAGGGGGGGGGGCGGCAGCAGCAGGGCGGGTTGGCGAGCGAGCAGGGAGGCTGTGCGTGTGTGCCGCCGCGGGTCGGTGTGTCCTTGTCGCACTGCAGGGCGAATCCTATATGACGGCTGTCCTTGTCGCGCTCACGAGAGAGATGGAGGTGCATGGGCCCGCGCGTGCGAGAAGGACGGGTGGTGGGGTGTACTCGTTCAGAAAAGAAAGAAAAAAAAACTGAAAAGAAAACTTTGGTCGTGACGTAGTAGGGGCGTGGCGCGATCGAGCGCATATGGTGGTGCATCGAGAGGCTCGTGGCGGCTGGAAATCTGTGCTCCCTGTCTCTCTCTCTGTCTCTCTCTCTCGCTCTGACACACACAGGGTTAAGAGCAGAGATCCGAGTGTGTGAGGTGATGTGGGCCGTGCTGGGACGGGTCGAGCGGGGCGTGGTGGTGCTGGACCCGGTAGCCATAGGACGCCATCACCGTGAGAAAAGACGACAACTACAACTTTTCTACCGTTATTTCGAAGTACAATAAAAAATACTGTACTAAAATTGTACGCGGTATTGGGTAAATGAGTGATGTACGTCAACGAAAACCGTAAACCGTTAATTCAAAACCGTTGCTGAGTTGTGTGAGGTACGGTTCTTATCACAGTGTTCTGTGCCTATAGCGAGCAGCCACCTGCTCCCTCTCCCTCACCTCCAGCGCCGCCATCGACACATCCACGGTGCCGTACGCAGTCAGGAGAGAAATTTCTCTTTCTTTCCTGGGTTTTTCCGCGCCCGCGCGGCAAACGCAAGTCCGGGCCCTCGGCCCCACCGCCATCGCACCTGGACCCTTCTGACCTGGGTGGGGGGATTAGTGCCGGAAACGACAATGTGCCGACTTTTCGGACCTGCTGCGCGGCGATGATAGGGATTAGGGCCCGATGGTCCAGGTATCCAGAATACTAATATCGTGCGGGGCAGGTCGACCCACACTGGGCCGGGCCGGGCCGGCCCAGCCCGGCTGTCAGTGATACTTTTGAACATCGCAAACACGAGCGTGTGCGGCACGATCGTCCCTCCATCTCTCTCTCTCTGGCACGGGTGGTGCTGGAGCCGCACGACTTGAACGCGCGGGAGCAATAAGGTGGGCGAGAAGGTGTCGGCCGTCTTGGAGCGGAGGGCGGTCCCCGGCCGGCCGGGTCCACCTCGTCGTCCCTTCTCGGAATGACAGCTGTTGCTGACCGCGGCCCCTCTCTTGCCCTTGACCTGAGTTCCCGGAACGGAAGAGGAGAGGGGCGGTGGGTCAGACTGGTGTGTGTGTCCTCGGCAGCCAGTGGCGGATCCAGCACGGCCCGGAGGAGGGGGCAAATGTAGCGGGTTGCCTACTTTCAGGGGAATTCGATCTAAAATTTGTTTTTGTTTATAATGTCGACCGATGCGTATTAGGAAATGCGTATAAATGACATAATTTTCCTTTCCCCTTCCCCCTTTTCCCTCTCTCCTTTTCCCTTTTCTCCCTTTTTTCCCCAATTTTGGACAGGGCGGCTGAGCCCGAGGGTGAATTGACCCTTTGCCCCGCGGCGGGCCGTGTCGCGGTCAATCGTATAAAATAGAATCCGGTACGGTGTCTGTTTTTGAGATCGGTATCGCAAAAGGGCTATACGTGTATCGTTATCGCTCTCGCTGGAAACCCTAAAGTGTTGTACGACATTCACACACTTGTAGATGTGTAAGAAGACTCAATCGTGCACCTGGCCACTGGAACGTGTTTTTTTATTTATTTATTTTTTGTTTATTTAAAAAAAAAAAGGTCCTAGGATATTCACTCGTGCGAGTGGGCCAAGTGTACGATTGAATCCTCTTACACACTTACAAGTGTGCGACATTCGTACAACACTTTTGTATCATAGCCAATGACAACATGGACCTCTCTTATCCATGACAAACGTGACTCGTTAAAAAGAACAAGACCTGTCACGGAAATGTATCTCGTTTTCTTTTCGATCATCGCTACGACTCTATAATTCACAGTATTTCCGTAGTGTGTCTGACCTCTATGAATTCTGGCTGTGTAACAGGCGTGTTCGATGCAAAATTGATGATAAGGCCTCCTTATTCGGGAACTCGAGGTGGCGTGGATGGGGGTGGGGACGATGGAGGCGATCCCTCTCCTCCCTTTAGTACGCGCCTGCCTTGTGGCCTTGCAGGCTGTCGTCGCATCTCCCTTCTTCCCAGGGTGTCTTCCCTCTGCACCCCTTATACAGGTCGGGCACGTCACGTGGTGCTTAAGTCCTTATTCGCGCGGGTGGCGCCTCCCGCGCAAGGACGCCTTGTGTCACGTGTGACGTGATATCGGCCACTGAGGCGACTCATGGAAAGGGAATGTCGGCGATGTCGGTACTCGCAGAGGTACCGTGTTGCGTCCGTGTGTGCGGTGACAGGGCGAGTGGCGGTGTGGGGGGCGTGTCCGGGGGGCCGAAGGCCCCCCGGAAATTTTTTAAGGTTAGGTTAGGTTAGGTTAGGTCATGTTAGGTCATGTTAGGTTGGGTCATGTGAGGTCATGTTGGTTTAGGATAGGTTAGGATAGTATTGTGGAGAGCGTGTGGAGAGTTGGGTATCGGTGGCGTGGCGAGGAAGGGTGTCGTGGTGATGAGTGGTAGGAGAAGTGTGTGGTGAGGTCATGTGAGGTCATGTGAGGTCATGTTGGTTTAGGATAGGTTAGGATAGTATTGTGGAGAGCGTGTGGAGAGTTGGGTATCGGTGGCGTGGCGAGGAAGGGTGTCGTGGTGATGAGTGGTAGGAGAAGTGTGTGGTGAGGTCATGTGAGGTCATGTGAGGTCATGTTGGTTTAGGATAGGTTAGGATAGTATTGTGGAGAGCGTGTGGAGAGTTGGGTATCGGTGGCGTGGCGATGAGTGGTTAGAGAAGTGTGTGTTTGAGGTCATGTGAGGTCATGTGAGGTCATGTTGGTTTAGGATAGGTTAGGATAGTATTGTGGAGAGCGTGTGGAGAGTTGGGTATCGGTGGCGTGGCGATGAGTGGTAAGAGAAGTGTGTGTTTGAGGTCATGTGAGGTCATGTGAAGTCTTGTTGGTTTAGGTTGGTTAGGTTAGGTTAGGTTAGGTTGTTAGAGATGATGATGTTAGAGATGGTAGCGTTGATGATGAGCGTTGGGCTCTTCTCGGGACACGTGGGTCCCTATCTTGAGGTGACGCTAAAACTAAACCAAAAGGCCGAGAAGCGCAGGGGAGCGCAGGGCTCCCGTGTGATTCTCCGCGCGTGTCAAGAACAACCCGCGCGCCAGCACGCGGTGCCGATACGCACTCTATCAGACGGGCGCTAAAGCGTGCGCGCTCCGAAATGGACGCAGGGGCTACATACATAACCTCATAGTATTTCTGGCAGAATCAGTTGTTGATGACAGAAGCAGTACGGTGACTCGCCGGCGAGTAGTACGATGACTGTATGGTACCTCATCCGCTAGGGGGCTACAGTTCGTTCGTCGCCGGGAGTGAAATGCCTAGTAGATAAACGACGCCCAAGTAGTTCACTCATTAGCCGCTGCGGTCAGGCCGAGCGCCACTCACAGTAAAGTACGCTAGCAGCGCTTACTGCGAATAATACGCAGATCGGAGCCGCAGTTCTAAACAATTACCGAACTCTCTGTGAGAACCCAAATGTTGAATTTTAATCGCCTCTCATTTCCTACACAAAAATGGCGCCGAGCGGGCCAGCTATAAACAACCCCGCCTTGGTGCCCACTCAAACCAACCCAAAATTTATTTTGCTAGTTTTAGATTAAGTATCGACGTAAAATGATGTTGCAAGCCTTTAGCAAACAACTGTGGAAGCCTCCACGCATTAACACGGAACACAAGGGTTGACTTATTTGTATCTTTCACTGAAAACATAAACTGAGGAATGACTTTGAGGTTAGCGGTATTGTCACAAGCCCCGCCCACTTACGATTTTGGCTCGGCACAGGGTGCTCGGCTCGCAACTACCATAGAAACTAAGGATGCAAATTCATTTCATGCAAAAACGTGCACACAGCTTGACATCAGACCTATCAAAAAAATCTAATTTTTCGTAGTATTTTTAATTGTAATTTTGTACGAATCGGCTCGGCTTGATTGGCAGCGGCCATAAGGGGCCATCGTCAAGAAGAAAAATACGATTTCACGAAATCCTAATAGGCACGAAGTACGTTAATGTTTTAGTTTCACAAAATACTTGGGCGAATGGTTTATGCGTAGAAATATTGACTTTAAAATTTCCAGCCTTTTGGATTATATTTTTGAATAAGTTTTATCTCACGGTTTGATCAGCGTCACTAGTATAGCGGATCAAATGCAAAAGGTGAGCTCTCTAGCTCAAATGATTTAGAAGTTAGTCTCTCAGTAAAATTTGTCCGATCAGCTTGATTTTTGAAGTAAGGGTGCGTAGTGCAACGAATATAAGAACACTGCTTTCACATTTTTGTTCTAACGTGTTCTTCCAAAAGAAATTTTTGAAGTATTGTGCATGAGATAAATCAACGCGTCCTCTTCCCCCCAGTCACGGTCCTCCGGTCCTCCTCCCCTGCGCGCCGCGCAGAGGGGCAGCGAGGGGCCGAGCGGGCGAGCACCTGCGACAATGACGATTCGGCTTGGCTCGCCTTCGGAACTGGCACTATTCGCAGTCGGCTGGAGGATGCCCCGCCGCCTTATAAACAGAACCGAGCGCGTTTGAGGTGGGAGTGCGCAGTCCTCCCTTCAATGGTTCTAGGCTGGGACCTCCACTCAACAAAAGAAGGCTGTGGGAGGCGCCGCCTCCTTTGACAAAACGGAGCGCGTTTGAGGTGGGAGTGCCCAGTCCTACCCCTTTCGTGGTTCTAGGCTGGGACCTGCACTCAACAAAACAAGGCCGATGGATCTGCGGGTCACGGCTCACGCGTCCACCTCGCGACTGAAATCGCGTCAAGGCGCCACTAACGCACCAAGTGACTTTAACTATTTAGTTTAGCTAAATGAAATGTTACACAGTCGAAATGAATGTGAAAATAGCAGTTACAGACCTGCAGAAATCGTTTTGCAAAGTTTCACGGAGGTTCAATACGAAGAAACAAAAATGATTTACGCAAAAGATACACGTAAATGTTCACCTTTTCAAGAATTCTGCTCACCAGATTGAAGTCAAACTTACCAAAACGTTTTCTGCAGGTATACAACAACTATTAACGCATTCAATTCGCCTTGTAAACGTTTATCGCTTGGGCAAGATCGGCTGCGGCCTTGAGGGGCCATCATCAAGAAATAAAATTAAAAAATTCTAACGCTAACGCGTTAAACGGCCCCCTTGGTTTGAACACTTACCTCAAAGTCAAAAAGAATTTAATAATATAAAGCCAGAACCATTGGTGATAGCCAAATCATGAATTTTATTCGCCAGGCATCGGGCGCACATAATGTCGCCCAGTGGGCCAGCTGTCAACAACGCGCCTTGACTAGGGTTCGAGAATTACGGGTAATTTTGGGTCAGAGTAAAAAACCCAAGTAAACTACAGTAAAAAACTGTTTTTTTGGAGTAATTTTGTAATTTTGCCGTTTTTTCTATATTTGCTGTTTACATTATTATTTAAGTATTTTTTAGGGTCCAACAGGTCTACATATCACCTATTCGATCCATAATGAAATACATTTTTGCTGTTCCTTCCCTCTGAGATTTAGCATTCCCTCCCCCCTCTCCTACTTCAGGGACTACTCCGACTCCCCCCTTCCCCGCCCCCTCCTGGCCGCTACGGATGCGCCAGCGGTGGTTCGTAAGGCGTTGGTGAGGCGTGAGTGCAGAGCGGTTCAGATTTGCCTGATAAAGCAAGTAAAAAATAAACAAAATTTCTTAACGTTTTAGTTCTATCATCGCCGTGTCTTGTTTTTGTTCGAGGGTCGGCAATTTTGTCGTGGCAGTGCCATTAATTCCATTAAATTCTCTTGACAAATATGTGACCGAACGAATCGATTAGTTCGCCTTCACTAGTAAAAGAGAATTAATGATAAGACCATTTGCTGTTAGTAAATTTTCCAGAAAAGAGAGCGTTCATTTCAATCTTTTACGTACTTTTTTTTATCATTGAGAACTATTTTTCGTTTACACTCATTAAGCTTCTGCAAATAATTCCTTTTTGGAGTAAATTACCCATTTTTGGACGAGTAAAAAACTGTAATTTACTGGGTAATTTACTCAAAATTACAAGTAATTTACTTTGCTTTCGAACCCTAGCCTTGACAACCACTGAATCAAACCACCAGCCAAGAATTAAAGGGTTCCACTTTCACATTTGCCTCACACTTACCATTAAATGAAATAGAAATTAAAAATATTAGGTCAAAACTCTCTGTGAGAGCCCAAATCGTGAATTTTATCCACCTCACATTTAAGACACAAACATGGCGCCGAGCGGGCCAGCTATAAACAACGCCGCCTTGGTGTCCACTCAAACCAACCCAAAAACGACGTAAAATGATGTTGCAGGCCTTTACCAAACAATTATGGGAGCCTCTGCGCATTGACAGGGAACACAGAGGCAGACTAATTTTTATCTATTACTAGTATTTCAGCTGAAAACATGAGCTGAGGACTGGCTCTGAGGTTGGCGGTCTGTTTTAATGAAGTAGGTTTCGAAAGGGCGGTACGGTGGTCACGTGCGAATTTCAGTGGTGTCATCTCTTTCTGGCTCAGTTAACTGAAGCAGAGCTTTGTTTGAACGCAGACTTTGGAGGTCTCTCTTTCGCTCCGCTGACGAGTCGAGCAACCAGAACTTCAAATCAAATTTCAAAAATTTCTGTAAGAGCGATTTTGATAAAACTTCGAATTTGCATTTATAATATACAATTCTATAACTGCTGTAAATTTCATCAAAATCCCTTGGGCCAGATTTTTTTGTCCCATAGGGGCAATGTAGAACAACTGACTAACGTTTCGACTGATCTTAGAAGGCAACTTCGTTGCCTAAAAATACGATTTCACGAAATCCTGGAAGACAACGGAGTTTTTATAACTAGGGTAAAATTATTGTGAGGGTGTACTAAAACTAAAAGAAAATCCGGTAGGTTTGTTAAATGTAGAATATACTTTTTAGAGTTAAAGTTTACCGTAGTCGTGATTTGTAGCTAGCTTGACGAAACTGAGTACGAATTGATAAGGTGGGCTTCATCAATTGTGTACACTCTTGCGGTTTCGAGTGAGCGTAAACGATAGGTGACGTTACTGAATTTGTTTTGTCTCAGTGTTTGATCAGCGTCACTTACTGATTCAGGAAAGTCACATGCCAAATTTTATCTTTCTAGCTTGAACGATTTCGAAGTTGAAGTTAGTCACTTGGTAAAATTTGTCCGATCAGCTTGATTTTTGAACTGTAGACTCGTAATGCAATGGTCAATCGATCACTAAATTGACATTTTTACTCCAACGTGTTCTACCAATTTTTAGTTTTTGAACCACTGCGCATGAGTTGAATCAACAGTCCCCCCCCCCGCTCCCCCTCACCACGGTCCTCCTCCTCCCCTGCGCGCCGCGCAGAGGGGAAGAGGGGCCGAGCGAGCACCTGCAACAAAGCCGACTCGGCTTGACTCGCCTTCGGAGCTTCGGAGTGCGCAGTCCTCCCTTCTGTGGTTCTAGGCTGGGACCTCCCCTCAACAAAAGAAGGCTGGGGAGGCGCCGCCGCCTTTTAGACAGAACGGAGCCCGTTTGTGGCAGGAGTGCGCAGTCCTCCCTTCTGTGGTTCTTGGCTGGGCCCTCCCCTCAATAACAAAAGAAGGCCGGTGGATCGGCGGTTCACGCGTCCACCTCGCGACTTAGCTCGCGTCCACTACCGAGAGATGGCGCCACTAGCGCACCTAGCGACTTTTATAACTATTTATTTTGGCAGAACGAAGTGTTACACAGCCGAAATGAATGTGAAAATAGCCGTTTCAGTCCCGTGGAAATAGTTTTGCAAAGTTTCACGGCGGTTATTCAATGTTTCGGAACAAAAGTGATATACGAAAAAGACACACGTAAATGTACACCAGTTCAAGGATTCTGCTCACTAGATTAAAGTCAAACTTACCAAATCGTTTTCTGCAGGTGCAAAACTACTAAAAACGCAGTCAGCTCACCGTGTAAACGTTTCGATTACTTTAAAAAATGACTTAAAGTCGCGAGGTGGGCACATCAGCCACCGACCATGGCGGACATGCTTGCTTGGCCTGCTTTCGCGTTGTTGACACAACATGCCAACCAAATAAAATGAAAAAAATCACTGCTCTCATAACGTTACGATTGGAACTCATTCTTTGAGGTACACATTTAGTTGGCAGAACCGGGGCAAGTTTCAGTAAAACTGAAGTAGTTTTAAAGAAGGCAGTACGGTGGTCACGTGCGAATTTCAGTGGTGTTATCTCATTCTTGCGCTCGAAACTAAAGGTTGGCTTTGTTTGAACGCAGACTTTAGAGGTTTCTCTTTCGCTCCGTGTTGGCTCGTCTCGGCCTACCCCCTCCACGAAAAAATATCCCCTTCCCCTGTTCATTTTGCCTGACGAGTCGAGCATTACCATAGAAACTCGAATTTCAATTCAAATTTACAAAATTTCTGCCATACATATTTCAACTAGACTTCAGAATCGAATGTACCAGATTACATTCTCAAGGTATGCTTAATATAATCAAATTCCCTTCAGCAGTTTTTTTCTGTCGTAAGGGGCCATATGAAACAAAACACGCACGTTTTCCAGCGATTTTAGAAGGCAACTCCGTTGCCTAAAAATAAAAAAAAACTCACGGGCGTGAGCAATAGGCACCGGGAACGGGAGCGGACCACAAGAGCTAAGATTCACAAGAGCTACAGCCACAAGAGCTAGAGTTCACAAGAGCTACAGTTCACAAGAGCTAACAGTCACAAGAGCTACAGTTCACAAGAGCTAGAGTTCACAAAAGCTAAAAGTCACAAGAGCTAGAGTTCACAAAAGCTAAAAGTCACAAGAGCTAGAGTTCACAAGAGCTAAAGTTCACAAGAGCTAGAGTCGAATCCGCTGTTGCATGCAGCCGACTATATGCATCACCTTACGGGCGAGAGCGGAGAGATCCAGGATAGGGTTCGAGACATAAGAGCGACTGTCGAGGGCAGAGTTTATCTGCTAGGCTAGGCTAGCAGTAGTGCGACATGCCTGTTTAGCAATTTTTACTGTGGAACCATTTGCTAATAAACTGTGTTAAACATATTTAAAAGGATAGTGATTGGGAATATTGTTGGTGGCGGAAGACGGCTTCCACGATTCGCTACATCGCCAAGGTACCAACATGAGAGTGTGTTTGTAGTTATAAGGTTCAGTGTGAAGTGTTCCGCCGCCAACAATATTCCCAATCACTATCCTTTTAATTATGTTTAACACCGTTTATTACCCTAGCAGACAAACTCTGCCCTCGACCGTCGCTCTTATGTCTCGAACCCTATCCTGGATCTCTCTGCTCTCGCCCGTAAGGTGATGCATATAGTCGGCTGCATGCAACAGCGGATTCGACTCTAGCTCTTGTGAACTTTAGCTCTTGTGAACTCTAGCTCTTGTGACCTCTAGCTCTTGTGACTGTTAGCTCTTGTGAACTCTAGCTCTTGTGAACTGTAGCTCTTGTGACTGTTAGCTCTTGTGAACTATAGCTCTTGTGAACTGTAGCTCTTGTGAACTCTAGCTCTTGTGGCTGTAGCTCTTGTGAATTTTAGCTCTTGTGAACGAAAAAATAGGGGACGATTTGCCATGGATCCATAGGCACCCCTAACGGAGGCCTGAAAAAAAAAAGTATTGGAAAGGTGCGTTAGAATAAAAATGTAAAGGCAGTTTTCGAATGTCCATTGCACAACGAGCCTACATTTCAAAAATCAAGCTGATCGGACACTTGTTACTGACCGACTTCTAAATCGTTTGAGCTAGAAAGCTCAAAATTTGGCAAGTGACCTGCAGTGATGCTGATCAATCCCTGAGATAAAACAACACTGTAAAAAAAATTCTATAGTAAAATTCCTATAAATGTCTATGAAGTTACATGTATAGGAATTTTCCCATACACGTATGTAGTAGTTCTACCATGCGTGACTAGTAATCCTCCCATGCATGTATGGGAATTTTCCTATACGCCATATGCAAGTAGAAAATAGAACTGCCTTGCTTTCTTAGATGGACCTAGGGCAAGCTCGCTGCCGCTTCTCTCCCCCTCTCGTCCTTTACTTCTAACCGTTATTCACATGTAACTAAGCACTTACTTAACGTAGGAATATCTTACCGGATGGAGAGTTGAACCTCGGACGTCTAGGTTGCGACCCCGTAATGCTGACCACTGGACCACTGTGACACGATGGGAGACGTGCCCCAGCGCGTCCAGGTAGGTAATCCCAGAACTGCGCGCCACGCCCCGCCGGGCCGCCGGGCCAGCCCCGGGCTATCCCGGGACTGGGGCTGGCCCAGCAGGACGGGGTGCACGGCCCCGGAGGTGTGAACAGGTAGCACTGTCATTTGTGCAACTCCTCTCGTGATTTCCATCGAGGTCTTTTGATGCTGGATTTTTCTTTTTAGCGTACTTGTCCTGACTAACTATTGTACCTGCTTTGTCTGGACTCAAAATTCCGAGCATATGTTTGCAACATGAAACTGCTTTATTATCAATGCTTGCACGTAGTTGACTCGGATGTATTCGAGCGGACCTCACAGGAACTCGTTCAACAGGCGTGGTTAATTTCTACTTCCATTAATTTCTCATTTTAAATAGATAACAGTGTACAGTAAACTTTCTATGCCGTCAAGTAATTTTCCTATACGTGCATAGTAATGCGTGCGTCACACACATGTATAGTAAATTTCCGAGACATTTATGGCGGATCTACTATAGAGTTCGGTATTTTCCTATACACTCCTTGACGTATGGTACAATTCCTATACATTTGTAGGAATTTTCGGGTACCATACGACCGAGGGGGCCTCAACTCCTAAAATCATGTGTACACAATCGCTGATATCTTCGAAATCATTGTCAAAAAATGGGGATCTGTTGTTGGAAAAAATTGATTTGAGTGCGTATTTTGGGCTCATAAAGCTCAAAATACGCTTGAATTTACTTTACGAATTATTTCTTTCAATTATAAGTGGTGTAATCATGTGAAATCATGTAAAATCTTGAAATCATGTGTACAGATTTAGGGCGAGTTGAGGCCACCTCGCATACGACGCATAGGAAAAATCCCATACATGCGTATAGTAAAAATCCCAACATTTTTTACAGTGAAGTTCAATAGCATCATTTTTTTTAACAATACATTACTGCTTTGTGATCTGAGGCCTTTTATCACTGTAACAACATTTTGCACTGATTATTTTTGAGTGTTTGTGAGCAGCGTAGCCATCACGGAGAGTGATAGCTAAGAACTTTTCGAACAGTGTTTTTTTTAGAATACGTATTTATTTAACCATTCTTTGCAACTTTGGTTGTTCTTGAACGCACATGATTCGCATGCGTTACGACTTAAACAAACACCAGAGTAACGTTAGTAGTTCCCTACTGTCCGTTTTGAGAGTTTGCTTGATCATGCAGAAGCGGAGAGCGTACTGCTTATCGTTGTCCGACTTGCATCTCTCGAAGATAGCGTGAAGTGAACTGTCCGTCGATGGCGAAGCTTCGGTTATGCATAGATCCAGCTGCTTTTCACGGTCACTCGAAACACCTAAAACAGTAAATAAATAAAGGTGGAACGCAGAAGTTCATCTGAATAAGACAAAGAATATTTCAGCTCAAGTTGCTGTATGAAAAAAATAAAACAGGAAGCGAAAACATTAGCAAAAAAGATAACCCTTTCTTACTGCTTGTTATTATGATGTATAACTCAATCTTTACTAACAAACTAGGCCCGCCCTTCACTGTTCAAAACTGATTGTATTTTTAGGACAAATCATTAGCTAAGTTTCGAGGCGACAGGTGTCGTAAACTACAACAAATTTGTAAAATTACAACTTTTGTTGTAAAGCCAAAGAGACGGTCGCTTCATACTGTAACAGTTCAGTTGTATTGAAGCTTTACGGGTGTACCTGTACAATTACAGCTTGAACGTCAAAATACGATTGAAGCTGTCAGACCACGACTTCAACCGTAAAGGGTGCTCCCAAAATGTCTTCACTTTATTTGGCTTCACTTGGTCTTCAATAGGTCTTCACTTTAAGTCAGTTTGACATCATCTAGTGAAATAAGAGTGAAGACCAAGTGAGGTCAAGTGAAGCGAAAACATTTTGTGAGCACCCAAAATTGTTCCATCAATTGATCTTTTGTAAATTTGAAGTATTTTTTTTCTAATGGTATGAGTTCTGTGAGTATTGTCTAATAAGATGTTTCGCTTCCTACAAATAAGTTTAATTTCTATGCATTGGGCTAAAATTACGACTTAGTCATCATTCCACAATGGCACAGTTATTTTACGGTTCATTAATTAAATAACGGGTCAGGTATATTTTTACAAGATATTATGAATTGTCAAATTACGACTCCAGAACCATAGCTTTGTTTTACAGATTGAGTCGTTGTTTTCCCACAAAAGCCGTACAATAGTTGGTTGTAAAATTACTGTGGATTTTAAACAGTGTTCCGCCAAACGTCGTTGCCAGCTCCGCTTCGCTGCGCTGGCAACTCCGTTCGGCCGGGGGCTAGGGTGTCCCACATAGCAAAAAGTTTAAAATGTTAATGGGCCACCTCGGATTTTGGTGTCTTTTAGCCTCAAACCCACTCTGATTTTTTGTCAGATTTTAAAAATTGAATTTAGAGGTCGCGCAAGCCAATTAACACGTTTTTATCAAAATTTCGCCAAACTTGGTCCAGTGGGCGAGGCTGTGTCGGGGATCAAGCTTCCAGGACCGGCCGGTCGGCCTTCTTAGCTCTAAAGACATACCCCCACACCACCCTGACCCACCCTTGAGCTAGAGTCCTAGCGTGACAGAGAAACGCCAACGATGTCGTACTCATCCGCTCAGAGAATTTTTCATGACCGCCATTTTTAGCGTTCCCTTGGCTGTTAGCCGTGATAGCAGATCATCGAATTGAGAGTCTGAGGAGACTTCAACACTCAACAAACGTTAATTTGATGAAGAAATCGTACTCTGTTTTCAACAGCAGGTGAGTAAGACAAGTTTAACGTTTCTCTTCCACTGGAAAGGACTTGAGACCGCACAAGACGCCGCGAAAACGTAAACAACAGGCCGCCATTTTTAGCGCACAGGGGAAGCTGTATGAGGGATGCTGAGCGCATTATCCACCTTGGCGTTTCTCTGTCACTCTAGGACTCTACCTTGAGCCAGCACGGACCTCCCACTCACTCCCGTAAGGCCACGCGCAATGCCTCATATTTGCTACGAATAACCAAAAGTGCTTAAAAGATCTACTATTCGTCGCTCTGAAAGCGATCTAACGGTGTCAAGCTGTTCCGGACATCCCTCCGAGTCCCGTGGCACCCGGGCATGCGGCGCGGATGCGTGCGGCCTCCAGCCTACCTCTCAGACTTTCTACGGTGCATTAATTTGACTTTACGTATACGTATATTTACTTGTAATTTTATTCGTAACAAAAATTGACCGGGAAGTATGTAAACAAAAAACAAAATTATCAAAAAAAAATGTCGGACTAAGCAAAAATTTTGTGCAACTATAAAAATAAGACACAGGAATAATTAATAATGAATGGAGACACATCAGCATTGACGATTTTTCAGCTTCTTCGGCCCGTCCTAGACGTCACAGGTTGCAAAAATATTACTTTCAAAAGCAGGCCTTCGGCCCGCTTACTTATTGTCACGGTCGTACCAAACAATTCGAGCCCGATTATACAATTTTTTATTTTTTGAAAATAAAAATTACTGCTTTGAAAAACGGGCTTTCGGCCCGCTGACCTATTTTCTCCTCTCGTGGTCATAGGGTGCATTTTGGCCTTCGGTCTGATCACCCTTTTATTTATTTTGACAGATTATGCCTGTTTATTTTTTACATACCTGTGTTGTGTGTTTGTCTATCCTAGGAGTTATGGCGCCCTACGTGCAGATCGGGTAGGCAAACCCGCAACAGTGGTGAGTATTTGACTTGACAGAACACCGTGTTACTTAATATTACAGACGATTTTGTTGGTGTGTTCGTTTATTATGAGTATAAACATGAACAAAAGAGTCATTTCCAGTAAGTGTGCAACGTTTGAACGACATACAAAGCTGTGGTAAACGAGAAACAGTACTATAAATTCGTTTGAAACGCACAGTATCTGAGGCGGGAAAATATTTGAGGTAGCGGTTTATCACCGTGACTGCAGTCCACCCTTCTGCTTTGAAACGCAGTGGTTATATGTCTATTGGTTGCCCTTATATCATCATTTTTTTTTATTTAAAAAATGACAGGGTACCCAACATGACGACTTCGGATGCACTACACTGTTAAAAATAGTTGTCAGTTGACGACACGGCCAGTTACACTATTAAAAATCCACTGTTATTTTACAACCAACTATTGTACGGCTTTTGTGGGAAAACTACGACTCAACCTATAAAACAAAGCTATGGTTCTGGAGTCGTAATTTGACAATTCATAATATCTTGTAAAAATATAGCTGACCCGTTATTTAATTAATGAACCGTAAAATAACTGTGCCATTGTGGAATGATGACTAAGTCGTAATTTTAGCCCAATGCATAGAAATCAAACTTATTTGTAGGAAGCGGAACATCTTATTAGACAATACTCACAGAATTCATACCATTAAAAAAAAAATACTTCAAATTTACAAAAGATCAATTGATGGAACAATTTTGGGTGCCCACAAAATGTTTTCGCTTCACTTGACCTCACTTGGTCTTCACTCTTATTTCACTAGATGATGTCAAACTGACTTACATTAAAGTGAAGACCCACTGAAAACCAAGTGAAGCCAAATAAAGTGAAGATCTTGTGGGAGCACCCTTGACGGTTGAAGTGGTGGTCTGACAGCTTGAATCGTATTTTGACGTGCAAGCTGTAATTGTACAGGTACACCCCTAAAGCTTTAATACAACTCGACGTGTCCTAAGAACAAAGTCCGATCTGTATGCGCGACGCTCAACAAGGTCCGATCTGTTTGCGCGACGTTCAACAAAGTCCGATCTGTTTGCGTGCGTTTCAACAAAGTCCGATCTGCTTTCGGCCGCGCTCGGGTGGTGGATGTTCAGATCTCTGTGACAATTCTGTTACTGTATCTTTGCCTATCATTTTTTGTATCAGCTTTTCTTTAATCTTTTAGGATCACGTAGCATCCATTACTTTTTCTCTTCTGCTAATATTAACGAACATATAAATAAAATAAGCCAGCGCTGCAGAGCGCGGCTGAAAGCAGATCGGAGTTTGTTGAAACGCACGCAAACAGATCGGACTTTGTTGAACGTCGCGCAAACAGATCGGACCTTGTTGAGCGTCGCGCATACAGATCGGACTTTGTTCTTAGGACGCGTCGAACTGAACTGTTTAAGTATGAAGTGAGCGTCTCTTTGGCTTTACAACAAAAGTTGTAATTTTACAACTTTGTTGTAAAAGCAGTTTACGACACCTGTCGCCTCAAAAATTAGCTAATTATTTGTCGTAAAAATACAGTAGTATTTTTAACAGTGTACGACTGTGTTGTTGGTTTACAACAGCATTTGTTGCATCCGTGTCACTCAGCAAAGACGCTCTTACGCTTCCTATTTCAATCGTAATGGCCCATTACGGAACAAGTACCTATCAACTTGTTGTACCGCTACAACAGATTCGTAGTTAAGTTTGTTAGCAACACATGTCGTTTCAAAACAACCACATTGTAGGGTTGCTTGTGACCACACACTTTTTCCATTGCAAAATATGTTTCATGAAATTTTAGGAACATTGTTAAATTACAAAATGTTCGAAAAATCACGACATATTTCGCTAACAAAATTAACTACGGATATGTCGTAAATTTACGACATACTTTTTAACAGTGTATTTGGGTCTTCGATGTGGCTGTAGCGCTGAAACGGAAAGAGATGTAGCGAGGCGGGCGAAATTTTGGTCTACAGGATCGCAAAATTACGCAAAACCCATGAAACGATACATGCTGTTTTATGATATTTGGGTCTTCGATGTAGCTGTAGCGCCGAAGCGGTAGAAGATAGAGCGAAACTAACGGACGAAATTTTGGTCCACTGGGTCCTTAAATCATGCAAAACCCATGAAACGTTACCCAACATGATGTTTTATGATATTTGGGTCGTCGATGCGGCTGTAGCGCCAAAACGGTTAGAGATAGAGCGAAACACACGAAATTTTGGTTCAGAGGAGCCTAATTCGTCGAGATACCCCTTAGGAGACAATAAAATATTGTAAGACAATTATGTTTTCTTCCGTGAAAACTTTTATAATTTTTTCGAGTGCCTTCATGAGGGTGTGCAGGATTTGCACCAGGCGTTTCGTTGTCCAGGAGTGACCCCTAAGATCCCATAAAAATTTCAACTCTTCAGCTGAACTCCTTCGAGTGGAACAGACAGACAGACAGACAGACAGACAGACACAAGGTCGTTTACATAAGCCCGCTCTGAAGCTTTTTCAAAGCAGAAGGGCGGGCTAAAAAGTAATTCATCTCGATTCCTTTACGTCTTGTTATGTCAACTACCACTGATGATGATCACCAGTATTGCAAGATAACCCGCCTTCGCGTCTTTCTTCCCCCTTTATCGCATGCGATCCGTTTTTCGTACAGCTAATTACATTTTACCCCCAAATTTTGTCAAAATACCACCAAATATTTCAAAAATCCTCCATATATCGGTATGGAGAAAATGCAAGGTTCTTTTGCGTTAGTAGGGCCAAGCGGAACGTTTCAGTCGTGAGTGAGAGAAGACGCTGTTTTGGTGGTGTAGTTTACGATTGGTGTCGTGAACTAGTAGTAGTGCTTCAAATGATTATTGGTAAGGGGGCATCCATATACTACGTGACCTGTTTAGGGGGGGGAGGGGGTTCGGCCTTACACTACGGTCAGTCACGGGAGGGGTCAGCGCTGGTCACGTAGTATCCTAGTATTCGTCAGAATGCCTGCTAAACGCAGCAAAATACAAACAACTAACGCCGCGTCGTCTGCTATGGAGACTGACGCCTGACTGGCGTGGCATGGCGCCGGCACGGCTTGCCCACCTTCGCCCAGCCGGCTGGCTAACAAAATTAATGCCAAGGAAATTCTGTCAGTATCATGTCTAGTTCGCGTATACATGCCGCATATTTCACCTCTAGAAACATAGAAAGTCGTTCCCGAAGTCGTGAACGTTTTTTTAACGCTAAAATTAGAAGAAAAAAATTTACTACGTGACCATGGGGGAGGGGTTGGGCGCCGTACTACGGACGGTCACGGAGGGGGAGGGGGGGTCAAAAATGGCCCAAAATAGGTCACGTAGTATATGGATGGCCCCTAACAACTTCGGCAATGTTCTTAAATAATGTTTTGTGATGAATTGAGCAGTTTATCACCCAAAGAACTCTCAAATGGAAGTTGTGCACGGAATCAGTGGCTTATAAGCTCAAAGATTATTCACTATTGCTGTATTTTTATGTTGGCGGGAATTGGGAAATGAGGAGGAGGCAAGGAGAGGTTTTCAGAGAGATGTATTCAGGACAACAGTCAGAGATACACTGAACTCTTGGTGTGGATGGATCTATCACTAGGATACAATTGTAGTCTAGGGAGCATGCGCGGGGTAGCAGGTAGTGATGGCATTATTAATACCAGCTTCACAACATTACTCCCTCTTTTAAAAGAATTTGTAGAAAAGGGAATTAATCAATCACAGATGAAGTGTTCCTATTTGGGTTAAATCAGGATTGTACAACGCTGATAAACAGCCTCATTGTGATCAATTGATCCCAATTTACGGAAAAGGAAAAGCGAAATGCAGTGACCCCATTTGGGTAGGGGTAGGATTTCACAACCTGACCGATCAACCACATTTCACAACATTAAAGGTTTTATTTAAAGAAAATGAATCTTGAAGGCTTGAGCGGCTTGTTGGCGGAGGAGGTGCCGTGCTGTTGCGTCTTGATTGGACCGAAGAGCGTTGAATGTCTGAAATAGAGGAAAATATCTTTAGCCAGTAAATGCTGTTTATGACAGCTGACTAAACTTAGTAATATTTAAATCCTGTGGTGAAAGAAGAGAGAACCTGACTAGCTAACCTATCAACACCACTGCAGTATAAGACTGCTTACTTCGAAGAAGTCTTAACAGTGATTTAAGTTCTTACGGAACTTTTGAGTTCTTCCGTGGAGTCCAACTCAATGAAGAAGACATCAGTGAATGTGGATTGGACTCCAAAATGAGTTATTGTCAACATTCCAGGAAAGTCATGTTGATGTTGACTGGAGCAGCAGACGACACAGGAGCAAGGTTGGCACTTCTAAATTTTCACGTTGGTAACATTGGAGTTGAACTCAAGAATGATGAGAAATTCAGGGATGACTTATTCAAAATTAACATGTGTTTGAATAGGTTAACATAGGCGGAGATCAGAGAAGTCATCCAAGTCAGATAAATCAGGAAGCTCGGGAATGTACGATGAAGCATAATCGCCATCTTGGAAAGTGTCTCTTCCCTCCAAATCAGGACAATAGAGAGGATCGTGAGCGTGTTCTCTCAATAGTTCACAAGCAGATGGAGCAGGAATGGGCTGGATATCTCTCGGATTTTGGGGACAATCTTGATTAATGTGCCCATATCTCTTACAGCGGTTGCAACGCTTCCTTTTGACAGGTTTTGATGGATGGCCAGAAGAAAGGTTAGTAGAAGCAGGAACCGTTACTTGCGCATTTGGAGTTGGAGATACAGATGGGGCTGCAGGTTTCGGTTCGATGACGACGAAACGACGGACGGTACGAGTAACTACTCGCTTGGTTGATGGAGTAGAAATAATAGAAACTACTCGCTTAGATGAGGTTGATGGAACAGTGATGATTTCTTTTGATTGAGGATCTGGAGGTTCAGTTTCCTCTTGCCCCTTTTCTTTTGAAATTTCATCGAACCTCTGCCGTTGGTCTGGTGCCTGAATGGTTGATTTTACTTGTTTTTCTTGTACAGGCTCTTCATCTTCATCCTCACTACTTGATGGAGACGGCAAACGAAATGGATGAGGCCGTGTTGGAGGAACGACTTTGTAGCGACGATCTGGCGGCATTATGACGGCGATAAAGGAATTTCTTCCAGTGGGACTTGGCAAACCAAAGATTGATTTGTTGAAATGGATTCAGCTGTCAGCTGCCAAGGTGACTGATGAATGGTCAGTAAGGCTGCCTGGGCACTGTCCAAAGGCAGTGTATAGCTTGCCAATTTATCCATGTTAACTATTCTTGTCAGTTCTGAATTGTGACAAAATTGAATTGCTGCGACACAATCATTCAAAATTTTGACGATTTTGTAGGGACCTTCCCAGGGTGAGTTTAACTTAGGTGATTTCTCTTTAATTCTTTTTCTGTTGTAGAACCAAACAAGCTGTCCAACTTGAAATGGAGCTACTGTAGCATGGAGGTCATAGTGCCGTTTCATCCGGAGTGCTGAATCTTGTAAATTTTGACGAACTTGATTATGAATTTTGTTGAGAGTTTGACGAAGCCAGAATGGATAATGATCAGTATTAATTTCTTGATTACTAGTCGGAGGAAGTCCACGTTTCAAATCCAAAGGTGTGCGCATAGGAGCTCTAAAGATAACTTCATAGGGCGAAAACTTTGTTGAGGTGTGTGGTAAACTCCTATATGCTTGACAGATCAGAGGCAGTGTGTTAGGCCAATTTTTCCTCTCCTTTTCAATCATGATTGCTATGTGCTCTTTCAGAGTTCTAACCCACTTCTCAGCTGTGGCATTGGCTGCAGGATGAGCTCTGTAAATGTTACTGGATTAAATTCCATAGATGGTACGAATTTCATGCATCAACTGAGAAGTGAAACACCTTTCTTGATCAGACAAAATAGCCATGGGTGAACCAAAAACAGAAAAGACATCTCTGACCAAAACTTGTGCAATCTCAACAGAAGATTTTGTTTTCAGAGGAATGGCAAAAGGCCAACCAGAAAATGCTTCAACAGCAACCACAACGTAGGTATACCCTTCTTTTGATGGCGGGTTGATGGGGCCACAAATAACTACATGCCATTTTCCATGTAACACACCTTCCCTGAAAATTTTGAGTGGAATTTTTGGCCTCTTGCGAAACTTGAACTTTGCACATTTTTCACACTGTGAAATAATGTCATTGACATCTTCTTGCATACCAGGCCAATAAAAGATCTTCTGTAGTGACTGGTAAGTTTTGAGTGCAGCAAAGTGATTTCCTGTAGCTGAATTTTCATGGTGTTTAATGATGAATTTACGGATGAATTTTGATGGTAAAATGAGCTGATACTTTTCCAGCTCAATGTTTCCCGAGGGATGTTCATATCTTCTGTAAAGCAAACCATTGTGGACAACAAGAGACTTAAATTGTAACCACAAAGATCTGGTTTTCAGACTACAGCCTACAATTTCTTGAAAATCAGGTCTTTTGTTTTCTTCGACTGCCATGATGATTGGCATCAAATCAGGATCCAGGAGCTGTGCTTTTCTCATTTCAGTAGGACTGCATTCAGGATCCGGTTGAACAGAGATCCAACAGACTGAAATATTTTCTGAAGTGATGGAATGTTCTTGAAATTCTAATTTGGTACATTTCTTGCAGTCTGATGAACAGGGTCTTGATGGTCTACGAGAAAGGGCATCTGCTTCCGCATTTTCACTGCCCTTAATGTAGATGACACCAAACTTGTAAGGAGCAAAACGACTTAGCCACCTTGCTATGAGTCCAGTTGGTTGTTTACTAGGAGTACGTGCGGCAGGCACGTAGTTGCTGAGCGAATTGAGAGTTAAAAGAAATATACCTAACCCAACCGCCGTTTTGGTAGGCAACCCACAAGTCAGTCAGTCAATTACGGAGGAGGATAGAGGGTAGAGGGGGAGGAGAGGGCCAACCTCCTCGCGCGCCGCAATTCAAGCAACGGCATTTGCTGGCCGGCCCCCGCCTTGCAGGCAGGCGCTATAGCTAGGAAGCGCTGAAATTCGAGTGGAGCCCCCCCCCCTACCCCCTCCATTTTACCCCCAACCATCTAAAATCAGGGGCAGGGGGTAAGTATCATTTACATGTTTAGAAAGAATGCACCTGCATCACACGCTGACAGTCCTCCCCAATCCTCTCATTCTCTATACTTCTGAATTAATTTTGCTCTCAAACCAACTCACATGAATCCATGGTAAGCCAGAAATTGGTTTCTTAGAAGAGGCCAGTAACTTTAAATACAATCAAGACATTCACAAAGACTAAGGGCCTTTGAATGATGAGGCGTATCTATTTTGAATTGAATGTCAGCTATTAAGAATAGAATTAAAACAATTGTGCCATTTCAATGGTTATATGGCTGTATATTAGTGATAAGTATGTACTTCAATATTTTAGAAAGACTGTTTCAATTAAACACTCCTGGCACAACTAATACATTACAAGTTCTGTGTCTCATCTAAATCCTATCCTCAGTATCGCCCCTCATATTTGTAAGGGTCAACTCTTTTTAAAATGACCATGTTTTCAAAATAATTTTTTTCTCTATCAATTACTTTGTGGAGTGAACTTTTTTCAATCTGAATTCTTAGGCATAACGGATCAATGAGTAAGTATGGGTAAGCACATGATGTAGCTCAGTCAGAAATCGTATCCCTGGGAAATACGGAGTAGGTTAGGAACAAAATGCTACATAATTTACCAAGGTAATACCCAAACTCTCTTCTTGTTTCTTGTTAGGTTTAAGAGTAGTAAGATTCAAATACTCAAACCACACTTTTATCTACTATCTTTAGTAGAATAATGAGACACCAAATATTCAGTTTACGATTTAGAAACTACGAGAAAGGGCATCTGCTTCCGCATTTTCACTGCCCTTAATGTAGATGACATCAAACTTGGAAGGAGCTAAACGACTTAGCCACCTTGCTATGAGTCCAGTTGTTGTTTCTTTGTTGTTTCTTGTTGTTTCTTTTTTGTGTAGGCCTCAAAAAAGACTTAGAGGGGATGTTTATGGGGCCAAACAAAGATGGACTACCTAGCAAAGAAGGCAGCGTGTGCGCTAGACGCCAAGAACAAGAAAAGGCACGAATGCGACAGGTTAATGCAGCAGCTCTTCACATCCATGGAAACTATGAAACTATTCAGCAAGCAGGACCTTCAGGTACGGGGAAATTACTACAATTGGTTTACTACTCTTCAATATAATAAAAGCATTCTGAGTTTTGTCTTACAATTTTAGGAGCATGCCAACATCAATCC
Organism: Frankliniella fusca; assembly: GCA_029379305.1. Lineage (NCBI taxonomy): Eukaryota > Metazoa > Arthropoda > Insecta > Thysanoptera > Thripidae > Frankliniella > Frankliniella fusca. Next base: position 68,729 of record JAHWGI010001297.1, on the reverse strand, counting down.
TTTGCTAGGAAAGTTAACCGCCTACCCAAAATTCCAGATGAGCCACGAAGGCAAGAGCTCCAGCAAAGGTTAAAAAACTTAGTCTACAGGAAACCAAGTACAACAAAGGTTAGTCTACTTAAATGAGACCTGTGTCCATCCCTACTCTCTACTTTAACTAACTTTTTTAAAATTTCCAGACAAATCTTTTCAACAAAGGCATTTATGCTTGCCCGTATGAATTGGCCAGATTCAAGCGTAAATATGCTTTGAAGCCCAAAAAACTTTACATCAAAATGCTCAAAATGCTTGTAATAAAGCAGCTTCTTGGAGAAGATGGTATCAGTGCCCTCGGCAACAAAGGGCTAGTTAAAATAACCCCTGAAATAATTCAAGTTTCACTTGGTAGGTGTTTTTTTCTCCCTGTATTTCTGAAGTTATAAGAAATTTCTGTCAATATTGCAACTGTACAAGACTAGTTTTGAAGACTTGCTATGAAAACAAATTCTTTTGAGAAAATTACTTCTGAATGTTTTAGACAGGCTTTTTTTATTAAAATGATTTGTACAGTAGACCTTGCTTTACTGACAAGTATTTTGTACTTTACAGCGTATGCCTTGACTGTGTTCAAAGAGTCTGGTGGTGATGCCAAAACTGTTCTCTGGAATCCAGACAAAGTGCTGGAAAACCTCATTGGCAATTGCAGAAGACAGAAGAGGGAGGGCAGATACACAGATAGTTCTGATGAAGAAGACATCATTGATAGTGAAAATTCTGACCTAATTTCTACTGATGGTGATCTTAACTTAAGTGGTGACACACATGATGGGGGTAATCTGTCTAGTATGAATGGTGCTCAAAATGTAAACTCCAATTTAAATGCTGCGAGTATATGTAGAGAAGAAACAGACAACTCTGTGACTGATAGTACCGATACTAATTCTTCTATGACTCCAGATACAGAAATTAGTAATTCTGTAATTTTTAATAGTATAACTATTGGAGAGAAAAACAATAATAGTGATCTGGCTAGAAACTTAAATATGCAAGTTGACATACAGGAGTCTGGTGATAGTGTGGATCTCTCAGTAGACAGTATCAGTCTTACCCCTCTTAAGCCCATAATGATTGTGTGGCAAGATTGTCATGAGAATCTTGGCATATCAAGAAACTTAGACTATAAGGAGTTGTCGACATTGTAATTTATTATTTTTTTCCATCGCAAAGGATGACTATTTTTACGTTTTTGACAAACATTTCAGACATTTTTCTTTTGACTAGTCATATTTGGTAAGTTTTGTGAAAGTTTCATGAAGACTGAGTTTCTTTTATGTCACTTGACAATATTTCTGTGATTCATATAATGCAACAGTTCTCTGTTAAGCCTAGTCATTTTATTTGCTATTATTATTTTTTTCTGAATTTTAAATTTAATTGTAAAATTATCAATGTTATGAAATTTCACAACCACATTTACAATTTTACAACAGATTTTGATCTGAAATTTGAAAACTTTTTTAACAGTGAGCCTGTGCTCTGCTATGTGGCTTCGGTGCTACATAGAGCTGCAAACTCACTTGTCCGACGTTCGAAAGGGAAATTTAGCATAATTTTTGAATTTAATAGCATTTTTGGCATGTAGAATCTAAGATATAGTTAGTTTCGGTGGTGTAGACCGGTCTCCAGCCTGCGCCATGCCATGTTGCAGCTTTACTACATAGCTGCAAACTCACTTTCGGGACTTTCAAGTGGGTTCTGTTTTTCATATTTTTGGTTCTGGATACACTGTAAAAAATCAGTCTTGGATACGGAGCTTGTCACGGCGTTCCGTACCCCATTTTTCGGAAAGGGAGTACGGAAATTTACCGTACCTGGCCCCCGTGCCTACCATTTTTACATGGGCTAGCATAGGAAAAGGGGTACGGAACGCCGTTATCAGTCCGTACCCAAAACGGAAACCGCCGGACACAAAATTAGCGGTAACTTTTCCGTACCTTGGCACCGTACCCACATATTTTTTACATGGGCTCTTATAGAAAGAGGGTACGGAACCGAATGTACGGAGACGACGTTTCCTAAATTTACGGTATATTTCCGTATGGGTGACCGTGATTTCTTTTTACAGTGTACCACCTCAGACATCTAAAAGCACAGATAAAGTTAGTTTTGTAGTTGTACACCGCTCGGAGGCCTGCGCATGTATTCTGACCCTTTTTCGTGCTTGCTGGTACCTTTACCGGCCTATGAAGCACCCGTGCTACAACTCGTTTATGTTGTCGCATTTTCAGAGCTTTTCGTTGTGACCGCTCTGCGCACTGGCTTGCCCTGTCTTACAAGAGTTCTTTACTGCAATAATTTTTTGAGGGGGTTCTGCACTGTGAAAAATACTCGTAAGGGTTACGGAAAAAATTTCCATGACAGAAGTCGTAAAATTACAATTTGAAATTGTAAATTTACAAGCACTCCCCTATCGACTTGGAATTGACCGACGAGCAGGAATGGGCAGTCGTAAATTTACGACATATTTTGTAAATCAAAATTACAAAAAATGTCGTAAATTTACGAGGATATTTTTCACAGTGTGGGAATTATTTTAGACGAAGTCATGCATTCCTCAAACTTGCCTTTTCACGCTAGTTAGTGTCCGCCATTTTGCCGTAAGTCTGTTGTAGAGGTGTTGGTGCTAGTGTCAATGCGCCCGTCTGTTTTCACACTCTTCTGGAGACTCCGACAGATACTTGAGTGTTTATAGCGACTTGGCAACATAACTGGACTAGAAAAAATAATTTGTAACAATTTGGTACCTTTACCGTCTTATGCTGCTCATATGTTACATATTGTATCTCGGGAACTCAAAGTCGCACAGCGTGGAGATTGTTATTTTTGGATTCAGCAACACAACATTAGTCAGAAAATAATGACAAATAATAATTCGTTTTTTTCGGCACGATCGAAAAGGCACGGTAAAGGGTAAAATAAATATAGGTCCCTGTACTTTGCTACGGCCGTAAAGAGTCAACAAATCATAATTAGCTTCTTTGGCCCTTTCTTTTAGTGAATGTAGTTTCCATGCCACTTCGTGACTTAAAGGGTAAACAGTGAAAAATTTTAACTCGATATCTCAACGCGTCTTCGAGCAATCGCGCGGCAATCTGCTAAAACGAGTAGCCGCTAAAGCGGATCAAAGGAGTAGTAAATCTTCGCTATCGGCTTGTTTGTTGATGACTACCCAAAACAAGTTAACAATCGAGTTTAATTTGTTGCAATAGCTCTCTTTTTTGTTGTAAAAGACGATGTCGAATATCAGCACTCAACCTAAACCAAGCTAGGCCCGCCCTTCCGCCAAACGTCGTTGCCCGCTCCGCTTCGCTGCGCTGGCAACTCCGTTCGGCCGGGGGCGGCTGAGCTTGGCCTGCCGGCGGCGTTATGGACGACAGGTTACAAAAACATTACTTTAAAAAGCGGGCCTTCGGCCCGCTTACTTACTGTCACGGTCGTACCAAGCAATTCGAGCCTTCGGCCCAATCATACTATTTTCTTCAATGTGAATTACTGCTTTGAATAACGGGTCTTCGGTGAGCGATTTTCGCCTCTCGCGGTAATATGGTACATTTTGGCATTCAGTCTGATCATCCTTTTATTTATTTTGACAGATTATGCCTGTTTATTTAATATATATACCAGTGATGTGGGTTTGCCTATTCTAGGAGCTATGGCGCCTTACGTGCAGATCGGGTAGGCAAACCCGCAACATTGGTGTGTATTTGACTTGACAACACCGTGTTACTTAATATTACAAACGATTTTGTTAATATGGTCGTTTATCATGAGTAGCATACATGAACAAAAGAGTAGATTTCCAGTAAGTGTGCACCATTTGAACGACACTCAAAGCTTTGGTAAACAGAGAAAAAGTACTATAAATAAGTTTGAAACGCACGGTAGTTGAAGCGGGGAAATATTGGTATTGACGGTGTATCACCGTCACTGCAGCCCACCCTTCTGCTTTGAAACGCAGTGGTTATTTGTCTATTGGTTGCACTTATATCATAATTTCTGTTATTAACATGACGATTTCGGATATTTGGGTCTTCGATGTGGCTGTAGCGCCGAAACGGTAAGAGATGTAGCAAAACGGACGAAAATGTTTCCCCAAAGTATCGCAAAATTACGCAAAACCCATGCCACGACACCCAACATGATGTTTTATGATATAAGGGTCTTTTGTGTGGCTGTAGCGCCGAAACGGTCAGAGATAGAGCGAAACGGATGAAATTTTGGTGTAGAGGGTCCCAATTCGTCGAGATACCCCATGGGAGACACCATTAATTTTGCGTGTCAAATTGTATTTTTAGGCCCCCGTTAGGGGTGCCTATTGCTCACGCCCGTGAGTTTTTTAGGCCCCCCATAGGGGGGCCTTCTTCATTTCGCAAGAAAGTTTTTTTTTATTTATTTTTCTCAACAATGGATTCTCATGAGCACAGCCAATTCTACCGAAGACATTCTAATAAAATTATCATGAAAAATAAATCAAAAAAATTGAAAATTTTGAAGCTGGGTCTGATCATCAACTGTCTTACCAGATCTGAATAATTTTCAATTCAATGCGCAGAATGTGTAGCTAGGCAACAATACCCTCGCCGCGTGGGCGGAGCTAGCAGCAGCGGCTATGCTCCCCGCTTCATATATACAGTATTATTTTGGTTCGCTCATTTCTCAACTCAAAGCTTTGGAAAGCATTTACTTTAAATAAACAATGACCTAAGCACGACCTTGTGTCTATTTTTCTGTAGTCTCAAAATTTTCTCAACTAATTAAAGGTGAGTTTTGGGAGTTTGATAATACTCCATGAGTGCGATTTGAGGCATAATGTAAAAGTATGTCCTGTGTCTTATTGCAAGTTCTCAATACTCTTGATAGTTCTGACTTTAGTTCTTTCTCATTTTGTGGCAAGTTTTAAAACCTAGGGGGCCGTTTAACGCGTTAGCGTTAGAATTTTTTATTCATTATTTATTCTTGACGATGGCCCCTTATGGGCGCAGCTGATCCCGTCGAGCGAATCTTCACCAAATTCTACTGAAAAATACTATGCAAAATTAGAAAACTTTTGAGGTATGTCCGATGACGAGCTGTCTGTCAGTTTTTGTGTGAAACTCGTTTGCATCACGTGTTTCTATGGCAATTGCGAGCCGAGCACCCTGTGCCGAGCCGGGTCGCTATTGTTGGAGCTCGACGCCTCGGCGCGCCGGGGAAGAGAGGCGTGGCTGGGGAGGGGAGGGGGACCTGTTGATTCAACTCATGCACAGTAGTTCAAAAACTAAAATTTGGAAGAAAACGTTAGAGTAAAAATTTTAATTCAGTGTTCGAATGACCATTGCATAATGAGCCTACAGTTCAAAAATCAAGCTGATGGGACATGACTAAAGCAAAATTTTAAAATTAAGCAAAAAAGCAAATTTCTTAGTCGTTTGATCGACAATGATGAAATTTGTCATGCTACTTAAACCAATGACACAGATCAAACACTGAGTCTAAACATATTGAGTTACTCAACCAAAAAGGTAAAAACTTTGTAGCTCAATATCTTCTACATAGACCATCCGCGAAAATATTTTGTGAAACCAAAACATTAATTGACTTCGAGCGTACCAGAATTTCCTAAAATGACATTTTTTCCTAATTGTTAAATTTTTTTCGCATGTTTGGTTTTTATGGTGATTGCTTGCGGCGCAGCAGCGTTGTTGATAGCTGGCCCACCGACATTTTGTGTAGCAAAAGCACGATGTAGAAAGCAAAATTGAGGCAGATAAAATTCAAGATTTGGTTTTGAGAGAGCGTTGTGACTGATGAATATTATCAAAGTTTTTTTTTAATATAAAAATTCTGAAGTAAGTGTTAAAATCTAGGGGGCCGTTTAACGCGTTAGCGTTAGAATTTTATTTATTTATTTATTCTTGACGATGGCCCCTTATGGCCGCGGCCAATCGTGTCGAGCCAATTAGTACAATATCACAATGAAAAATACTATGAAAAATTAGAAATTTTTTGAGGTATGTGCGATGACAAGCTGTCTGTCAGTTTTTGTATGACACGCGTTTGCATCCCGTGTTTCTATGGGAATTGCGAGCCGAGCAACCTGTGCCGAGCCGGGTCGCTATTGTTGGAGCTCGACGCCTCGGCGCGCCGGGGAAGAGAGGCGTGGCTGGGGAGGGGACCTGTTGATTCAACTCATGCACAGTAGTTCAAAAACTAAAAATTAGAAGAACACGTTGGAGTAAAAATGTCAATTCAGTGCTCGAATGATCATTGCACAATGAGCCTACAGTTCAAAAATCAAGCTGATCGGACATGTCTCTACTGAAAATTAAGCTAATTTCTAAGTCGTTTGATCTACAAGGATGAAATTTGTCATGTGGCTTAAACTAATGACACTGGTCAAACACTGAGGCTAAACATATTGAGTTACCTACCCAAAAAGGTAAAAACTTAGTAGATCATGTACATAGACCATCCGCGAAAGTATTTTATGAAACCAAAACATGAATTAACTTCAAGCGTACCAGAATTTCCTAAAATCGTAAATGATTGTTAATTTGTTTCGCATCTTTGGTTTTTACACTGTTAAAAACAGTTGTTGAGAAACAGCTATTTTTGTGATGACCGTGTTGTTGGCCAACAGTCATGCCGTTCGAGAACAGCCATGTTGTTCGAGTACAACACAAGTTGTAGCAAAAAAAACAATGTTTGTTGTGCATTGAAAAGAAAAAAAATTGTTCCTTAACAATTTTGTCGTTATCCTCCTGAAAAACTTTTGTTGTTCCTGAACAACTTTTGTTGCTCCTGAACAATTTTTGTTGTTCGTGAACAACTTTTGTTGTAATTGGACAAGTTTTGTTGTAACTGGACAACTTCGGTCGTAACTGAACAACTTTTTAAAATATAAATTACTTGACACTTTTTGTTGTTGGCGGACAACTTTTGTTGTTGAAAGACAACTTTTGTTGTTCCTCAACAACAGCGTTGTTGCTTTGCAAGTTATATTGTTGTAAAACAATACTTGTCGCTATAAAAATTAACAACGAATTCGCTGTTAATTCACAAGCTTTTTTTTTAACAGTGTATGGCGATAGCTTGTGGCGCGGCAGCGTTGTCGATAGCTAGCCCGCCGTGCGACATTTTGAGTAGCAAAAGTGAGTCAGATAAAATTCACGATTTGGTTTTCAGAGAGCGTTGTGACTGAATATGATTAAAGTCTTTTTAATTCTCAAGAAAGTGTTAAAACCTAGGGGGCCGTTTAACGCGTTAGCGTTAGAATTTTTTTTCTTCCGTGAAAACTTTAATAGTTTTTTTCAGTGCCTTAATGAGGTTTGGCAGGATTTGCACTCTCCGTTTCGGAGTCCAAGAGGGTCCCCCAAGATACCCTAAAAATTTCAAGTCTCTAGCTCATCTCCATCTAGTGGCACAGACAGACAGACGGACAGACAGACAGACAGACAGACAGACAGACAGACAGACAGACTGACAGACAGACAGACAGACACCAGATCGATTGCATAAGCCCGCTCTAAAGCTTTTTCAAAGCAGAAGGGCGCGGGCTAAAAACTACCTTTCTGCTGATGTGAGCAGCCGCGAGCGGCATTAAGATTTAAAAGTTTCAAATATTCACTGGCAAAACTAAGGAGTAACTGTATGCTTGAATGAAGCATACAGTTTCGCTTGAAGACGTTACGCTTGAAATCAAGCGTACGGAAGAAATTCTCCCATACTTACGCTTGATTTCAAGCGTAATCTCCGTACGCTTGAAAACGGGGCGTAAGGCTACGCCTTAGTTTTACCAGTGTTTGGACTGCTCAGACACCTGACCATTCACGCAGCTTATAAAATGCTTTTAAAATAAATGCCAATAGAAGGGGCTTTATAATGCTCAACGTGCGAGTGCGATGTGATAACCTAACGGGAAAATAAAGACGCAAGCGAGGCGCAACTTGACGGTGTTCCTTGAAACACTTTTGCCAATTCCACAACTGCTATCCACGCTTATTCACCTAATTATCACGTAAGTAGAAAAGCATACTTTTTCTTAAGAAGTTATATTTTTCAGGAGAAGTGAATGACCCGTTGATCTGTATGTTGTGCTGGACCACTGAACTTTGTACCGTTTCCAGTTAAATGCACGAACAACTTACCTTCCATTGTTTTCTTCTGCAGTATTCGGGCCTGTGGATCAAAGGGTAGAACTATTTTCACGAATACAATATGTGGTGCCATATATTTTTTGACAATAAGGATCGCTTTTTCATTGTTTTCAGTGTTTGCAAAGATAAGCACTTTCTGAAAGGGGAAAAAAACATACCTCTGTTAAAGCTACGAAAACTACGAAGAAAAGAAACAACTTCATCATTGTGGATACGAAGAGAGAGATTTTAGAACCAACTGCCAAGAAAGTCTCCTTGCCAATCAGGTAGAATGCTATCAGTTGATATCAAGGTGATATCGCCCTGAATGATAGCATTCAAGTTCAAACACTGCAACTCAATGAGGAATTATATCTTGTCCTACTAGTACGGCTCTGATCGCACGTAGCCGCCTTTGGTTAAAGCTCAAGAATAGCACTCTCAAGTGTGGAACGTATTTTGGAAATCGGGGTAAAAAGTTGGAGGGATTTTTAAGGTTGCCGTATGGTCTTGTCTCAGGATCTGTTCATGTCATATAAGCTCTGTCCCTTATGCCTTATGCAGAAACTGAATTTCCAACATGTTTTTCGTAAAAGTTCACAGAGAGATCAAAGTGAACCCTCTTAGTTGAGAACTACAAGGGCATTAAATAAACAGGCAGGCCCACCCTTCTTAATGCGTCGTTGACAGCTCCGCCCCGCGGGAACAGGCTATTTTACGTCCCCATAAAAAAAATTCCTCCACACCTCAGTCGTTCCGTGTCAGTATGATAGTACAGTAAATTCGTTCAAACAGATCCCCTGACATAGAAAAAATTGCTAACAGTAGCAAATTTTGGGGATCGTTTTAAGCATGCCTTACTAGTCCATATTCAAAAGTCACAAAACACGTACCGAACCGATTGGTTTGAACTGCGTTCAAAGTTTAAAATTTTGAACATTGCGGCCACAATAAAGGATAATCGGGCATTGTGGACAAACGGTCAGTCCCAGGAACTCGTGCAGCAACCGTGGGCAGCTCAAAATGCTCGTGGAGGTGTGTGCTTCAAGATGCAATAATCACATGACCTAGTTTCACGGTGGAGGGAGAAAAGGTGGCGGCACTCAGGTATCCCCAGCATAGGGACCCGTGGTTCCAGAATCTCGACAGGTTGGGGGATTAACGACTAAGTCGGGGCGATCTAACGTGCCGGTCCGGAGTAGCTGCGGTCGGGGCGGCCCCACAGGCAGGTAGGCAGCCCCGACTTAGCTTCAGCCGGACCGACCGTAGGCTCGGCGGGAGTGTGCGAGAGAGAAAGGTCAGTGTGCGAGAGAGACAGGTATCTTTTGGTGCGGCACGGCACGGCACGGCACGGGCAGGTCGCCCGTCTCACAGGCAGCGCGCGTCCTGCCCGTGCCGTGCCGTGCCGTGCCGCACCAAAAGATACCTGTCTCTCTCGCACACTGACCATTCTCTCTCGCACACTCCCGCCGAGCCTACGGTCGGTCCGGCTGAAGCTAAGTCGGGGCTGCCTACCTGCCTGTGGGGCCGCCCCGACCACAGCTACTCCGGACCGGCACGTTAGATCGCCCCGACTTAGTCGTTAATCCCCCAACCTGTCGAGATTCTGGAACCACGGCCGGGCGCGTAGTGCCGCCACCTTTTCTCCCTCCACCGTGCCTAGTTTGATTGTTTGTACATGATGAAATTTTGCTTCAACGATTTATTCGGGTTTTCCGAAAAGTGAACGTTTTCTACAAACTGTTCCTGAATCCGTCCACCAGCGGTCCGAATGACCCCCCGAGGCTCCGGTCTGTCCTGTACAGAGTCCGTACGCCTTCGGGGTCTGCCGTATTTGGACCGGCCGCGCGGCAGAGATCTGCAGCGATCTCCTTCGCCCGACCGCCAGGGACCACTAGACGGACCGCCAGCCGATCGCTGGCTTAGAACAGGCGGCCACGGGCGGAGCGGTTGGCGGTCTGACCGCCCGGCGATCCGACCGCCACCGCTTCTTTCGGCAAGCGACCGCCAGACCGCCGGCTACTGCTGACCGACCGAGTCGCCTCCGCCTCCCGCCCCGCCTCGCCTGCTACGGCTGGCGGCGGCGGCCGGCGGAGCTGATCCGCGCTCCGCCGGGCAAATTGCCTACCTACCACTCATCAGGCGTTTCGCCGTGCCAATTGCCTACCCACCACTCATCAGGCGTTTTTAGACAGTCTATTGCGAATTTTGGGCATGGTAACGATATTTAAATTTATATAGAAGATCAGAATCTAGGTTGAGCGTCTTCCACGACGACTAGGTCGCTGTGTCTACGATAAAATACAACACGTTTTTGATCAGATATTATTAAAGATTCGTACTCAAAGAAACAATTTTCATCTCTGTGACAGCATAAAGTATACTGTATAAACTATATAAACAATTAAAAGATTACAAGATAAACGATACTGACAACAAATTTAACAAAAAAACATATGGTAGATTATGAGACAACAACTTAATGCATGTTGCCAAGTGCCCTTCGTTTGTCCTTCAAGAAGTAATGCAGAAAGAGGGTGCAGTCGATCGTTTCAGGATCCAGTTGAGTGCGCCTTCCATTCGCAACAAATCCTGCAAAATTATGGACGTCTATGAGTACGACTCATTTTCGTCACGCGACACCTAAGAAGATAAGACGAATCGACGCGTCCGTGCAACAATAGCCTATCTGTTTCGCTGCCCCGAAAGACTAGCCTATTTGTTTCGCTGCTCCGAAAGACTAGCCTATCTGTTTCGCTGTCCCGAAAGACTAGCCTATCTGTTTTTCGGCGCTCTCTGCAGCGCTGTCTTCTTCCTATTCTGGGTTTTCCAATATTAACGGTAGAAAAAAAGTAAAAACTGCCATTTGTTGCTTGATCTTTAAGGAACACGCAGCAGTTTTTACTTTTTTTCTAACGTTAATATTGGAAAACCCAGAATAGGAAGAAGACAGCGCTGCAGAGAGCGCCGAAAAACAGACAGGCTAGTCTTTCGGGGCAGCGAAACAGATAGGCTAGTCTTTCGTAGGGATTTAAAGGCTGGTAATATTACCGGTAAGATTCGGTAAGTTACGCGTAAGTTACCGGTATCTTACCAAAGGCCAAAATGGTGGTAATTTTCGGTAAGATTCGCCAATAGTTTATCCGTAAAATAAGCCATTTTTGCGTGATATTTCCTAGAATATTACTTGTATTTAAGTGTGCAAGAGTGTGCAGCAGTTCCTGCATATTATCGGAGTCAGTAGTAGTTCAATTTTTCGAGTAAGTGTGCTGTGCACTCATCATGGGCAAGTTTACACACGTTATCGTTATAGTCTTCAGCGCATAACTTGGCATTGGAAAAATGATAACGTTAAGGGCAGTTGTATTTATGAGTAAATGCCAAGGAATAGCCTGACCCAAAGTTACTTGCCTGGGTGCACGACATCTGTGGCATACAAGGTGTTCAGCATTATGGCTGTACTAGACGGTTTGACAAACAAATCTATGTGAGCGTTTCTTTTCAAAAATTTACTTCACAGATCCGAAATTTTTCCCGTTTGCTCATAAAAAAACATTTTTTGTTACAGATTTGTTAAAATATTCATTTCCATGTGGTTTTGATACACGTCACGTAGGACCCAAAAGAAATAAGGGGATGCATAGAAGACTTCGACACGATGTGCTTACACTCATTTCCGACGTATCTTGTACATCTTGCATTATTCTGGCTATTGATATAATGCGTAACACTTGTTATCTTCTAAAGTACCCCAAAACTACCTAATTTTTACGATTTTTCTCATAAATAACTCAAAAATAGCAGTTTTAACGAATATTACCATTCTTTCCAAAAATACACGTAACTTACGTAACTTACGGAAACTTACCGTAACTTTGAATCTTACCGGTATTTTTAAAACCCTAGTCTTTCGGAGCAGCGAAACAGATAGGCTAGTTTTTCGGGGCAGCGAAACAGATAGGCTATTGTTGCACGGACGCGTCGGAATAGATAATACCAGCTGTGCTGAAAACACTTTTACACGGCGAGCTTGAAGCTGTAGTAGCAATTATCATCCTCACCACGTTCCATAGATTTGGATAGGTCGTTCTCTAAAACAAAAGAATGTAGTAAGTTTGCCGTACTTAGTGTAGCCCCAGAAGTAGTATGCATGTATGTATAGCCGACGCGTTATCCCCACCGTCTGTTAAGCATGACTGCGAATCCTTTCGTCACTTCGCGACTACCTCTACCCCACCGAAAAACAGATGGTAAGCGGAACTGCTGCGAAATGCTAGTGTTGCGGATCCGACTACACGCTGGGCGTGGAAATGAGTAAGGCCCGTGACTTACACGTTCTGCCCACCACCGCATGATGGAATCACTGTCCACGTCCTTTGTGACGGCTGCCAACTCCGCAAGATAAGTGGACACTTCGTCGAGAGTCTCAACCTCCTCCACAAACTCGTCGTATTCCTTACGAGATTATTTTTTTTAGGGGGGGGGGGGGACTGGTTCATCGTCAGCAATAGCAGAACCGTTGCCCTCCCCTGCCTTCTTAAAAGCTTCGATTTAGTCACGCAATTGTTGATGAAAATGAAACAAAGTAATGTAAATAATACGATTGCAGACTGCAAAATTTGTCCCACTCAAGATTTTCTGCGAATTCGTAACGGTAACTTTAACAACGCGCACAGTAATTTTTTTTGGGAGAGATTTGACCGAAAAAGTCTTGGCATAGTTAGTGCCAATACTTCTACCGGTAAAATTACCATAGTCTGTAAAATCACAGAAACCTGTAAAAGTAAGTTAATCCAGTAAATGTATGGAAAAATAATTCTACTCTTTACCCGGAAAAACATTTACAGAGTTTTACTTGTAAAATCCGCGAAGAGAAGAATAACCTAAACAAACAAATTTTTTGACGGGTATATGCTTCCTGTCTAGTTCACCCTGAAATAACTTTATCCTTCGGACGAAAGCGTATTTACTCTGGGTTGTATCGAACTCCGGACCTTCCGGTTGAGAGTAGTAAGGTAGCCTCTAAGTGGCGGCCGGGTGGCGGGCGCCTCCAGGTGGCGGGTAGGTTGCGGCCCCCCTCCCCCCGGGTGTGAGTGCCGGACACGTCAGGACGTGTAACCCAACCTAAGTTGCGGGCGCCTCCAGGTAGCGGCCCCCCTCCCCCCAGGGTGCAAGTGCCGGACACGTCAGGACGTGTAACCCAACCTAAGTTGCGGGCGCCTTCAAGTTGCGGGTAGGTTGCGGCTCCCCCTCCGCCATGTTGCGGGTAGGGTACCTAGCGGGTACGTCAGGATGGCCGAGTGGTCTAAGGCAACAGACTTAAGATCTGTGAATCGCGGGTTCGAATCCCGCTCCTGATATTTTACAGCACTGCTATTTATTCGGTGTCAGGATAGCCAAGTGGGTTAAGGCGTCTGTTTCGGGCCTGGCGCCGGTCTTGAAAAAGTCCCGGGTATACCTGGTGTGTGGGTTCGAATCCCACCCTGACATTATGCACGGATTTTTAAAAACTCGCGCCGTTGCCGCCCGCCAAGGGTGGGGGGTGCTCATTGGTTGCTGACGATTTCGCGCAACAATTAGCCTCCAACCCAAAGCCGATCTGGTAAAATCTTTGATATACTCCCAACGCCATACGACACACCCTGGAAGAAATTCAAAGTCACCACAAGTCATGAAATAAAAATAACAATTTTCAACACTTAAACATGTATTAAAAACGTCTGAAATAACTAAAGCGATTTTGCCGCGAGCCGGGCCGTGGTGAACCGCCGCCGCCATCTATCGGCCAGGTTTGAATCCGTCCGCCGGCAGGGTAAAATGTAGACCGGGTGATAATTCACACAAAATAACACCAATATGTGTAAAATAAAATATTAAAAAATACGCCGAAAGTGTTTCCGACATCCACAATTCATCTCCGTACACGCATCATGAAGAATACTTATTTATAATTTTGAACCGTTAACCGTTTGAATTCACCAAGCCCTATGATTGGTTACCGCTCCGGGCGAAGTGATTGACGCGCGCTGGAACGTCACTTGTCATCGTGACTTTTGAGAGTGCGAGTGTTAGTGCCATAGTGAGAAAGAAAAAAAAATGTCGTCCTCAGACGAAGATATTTTGAGGATTGACGCCTCAAGTGACGAGTCATTCGAAGCCATGGTGAGTATTACGTGATGTTAAAGTGTGCTGTGAAATGGAATCGGATTTAATGTGCTTAAAATCGGAAGGGGTTGAAATGGGAGGGAGGTTAATGGCCGCCATCTTTGAAACCGCGAGAGAGTGCCGGGAACCTGTTGAGCTGATCGCGATGTCTCTTGCAGCTGAATTCTGTGAGATATGGAATCGGTTAAAATGTGCTTAAAATCGGAAGGGGTTGAAATGGGAGGTTAATGGCCGCCTTCTCTGCACTTCTCTGCAAACTGTCCGAAATTAGGGCACAAGTCCGAAATTTGGGCATTTGACTCTAATACTTATAATATTCTATAATACCTATAATATTCTATAATACCTATAATATTCTATAATACTTTTATAATACCTATAATATATAGTACTGGGTACACGGCACAGGCGAGTCGTTCACCCCTCGCCGCCATCTTTTGAAACCGCGAGAGTGTGCCGGGAACCTGCAGGCGGATTCAGGGTATCGTTCAGTAGTGTCTTCTCTCTCACTCCTTATGGGTCAACCCCGTGAGTGCAACAAGGACAGAGAGACGAAGTCGGCGCGCGGAATCGCCCTGCTGTTGAGCTTTTGACCGTAGCACATTACCCTTGTCACTTGCCCTCACAGGTTTGTGACTTTTTGGGTTTTCGGTCTTCTATTCAGGTCTTACGATGATGTTGTTAAAATTGTGCTACGGTCTGCCAGGAAAAAACCCTTGCCGGCTACTCGTCGTAGGGCAGTTCGGTTGAACCGCTGCCAGCTCCTGCCACTGGAGCCCCGGGTAGGCACCCCCTCATGCTTCGGTACTTTGCAATGAGGTTGGGTAGTGGGGGATTTGCACCGCCCTAAAAAAACCTGGTTTTGAGCGAGGATGGTTGTGCTGTTTACTGGTCTTCTTTTTTTGTTTTCGTTTTGCCCCTGCGGCTCTCACTCCGCTGTTCTTCTGGGGTCCTTTGAATATATTAGCCCCGGCGGTGATAGGATTTCCGCCTAGGAAATGGGGTCCTTTCGTCAGGTGATGATGGTGTCTTTGAGTCGCTGTAGATATGTTAGTCTGTCGTTATCTTCTTCGTTGTCTATGTGGGCTATAAGGTCTTCAAGGATGAGTGTCGCGTCGATGGGGTATTGATGTTTTGAGGGCTTTGTGGTGACGAGGATGTTCTTGATGAGCGGATTGGAGTGGTGTCTTGAGAAGAGGAAGAACTTACCGATAGATGAGCGCAGGTAGTCGTCGAAGGTGGGCGAAAATGGCATGTTGCGGAGGACTTCTTCCGAGGATGTTAGTATTGGTAGGTACTGGACATATTTCGCCCAACCTTTCTCCACATGTCGTAGTTTGTCTAGTTGTGGTTTTGTAGCTGTCGACCATGCTGGAAGTCCGTAAGTCATTGTTGGTTGGATGAGTGTTTTGTGGAGGATGATTCTTGTTTTGACGGTTGTGATCTTCTTCTTCTGCAGGTATTGACGGAGGCTTGCGGTCTTGATTCTTCCGGTCTCAAGGATGTTGGTGATGTGCGTTGTGAAGGTGAGTTTTGTGTCCAGTGTTATTCCGAGGTATTTTATTGTAGTTCTTGTCTCTATTTCTTGGTTGTCGTATATTAGTTGAATGTCTCTTGTCCTCTTGAAGCCTGTTAGTGGCAGAGCGACACTCTTGCTGGCGTTGATTTTTGTCTTCCAGTTGGAACACCACGTTTGTAGATCCTTTAGTTGGTTGTTCATAATGTCTATGGTGGATTGTGGATGGTCGGTGGAGGCTAAGTAAAGAGTGTCGTCTGCGTATTGGTAGGTATTTATTCCTTGAACGGTTGGCATGTCAGATATGTAGAGGCTGTAGAGGGTCGGTGAGAGTACTGCACCTTGGGCTGTTCCTGCTCTTATTGGGTGGATTGTTGATGTTTTGTTATGTACTTTCACGTAGAATTGTCTGTTGTTGTAGTAGTTTTGTAGTAGAAGGGTGATCCAGTCAGGTTGGTCTGTAGTCTTCATTTTGTATAGTAGTTCGTTAAAAGGTACCTTGTCGAATGCTGCTTCTATGTCTAGTGATACGAGTAGTGTTGAGTGGCGTTTGTTTAGGGCTTCTTTACAGTCCGTGACGAGTCTGGTGAGTTGGGTCGTAGTGGAATGTCGTGGTCGAAATCCAAATTGGTGGTCCGGTATATGGGATTTATTGATCTTCAACAGTAGGATCCGCTCTAGTAGCTTCCCAAGGCATGAAATTAGTGAGATTGGTCTGTATGATGACGGGTCCAATAGGTTTTTCCCGGGTTTGGGCAGCATGGTGACAACTGCTATTTTCCATATTTCGGGGTACTCTCCTGATTTTATGATATTATTATAGATGGTCATGAGGTGTTTTTTGACAGATTTTGGGAATTTGCTGATGTATTGGTTTGAAATCCCGTCAGGACCTGGTGCACTCTTCTTTTTGAGTTGGTTTATTGCATCCTCGAGCTCGCTCATTGTTATTTTTGGTACGTTTGTTGGTCTTGTCGTTCGAAGTTCATCAATATGATTTTTAACTTTTTGGGTGATGGTGGCATCTTGAGGGCTAGGGTATTCTTGAAATTTCTCTTCTAGTGTATGTGCTAGCAGTTCTGCTTTTTGCTGCATTGTTTTGGCAATGTCGTTGTTCTTTTTGAGAGTCGGTATCGGTGGTGGTGTAGGTTTACCCTTTTTTAGAGTTTGCCATCGTAGTAGTGGGTCATTTAGATTAAAGATGTTTTTAAGCTTTTCCTCTTCTTCCTGGATTTTAATTGCTTTGTTGAGTTTTTTCTTTAACTTTCTTTGTTCTCTTTTGTCCCCGTGGCTTCTGGTCTTAGCGTAGTTCAAGTCAGCTTTCCTTTTAAGCGTTATGAGGGTCTTTATTTCTGGTGTTATTTTTATGTTATGTTTTCTTCCTTTTTTCATGTTGTATGAATTATTAAGGATGGCACATTGCAGAACTGCTGTGAGGTGTCGGACGTCGTAGTTATTGTCTTTAGTGGTGTGATATGGCCTGTCTATTTCTGCAATTACTCTCTCCCATCTGGTTCTAAAGTAGTTTGTTGAAATGTTGGTGATCTTGATGTCTTCTATTAATATGAGGATTGGGATATGATCTGATGTGTTAAACTCTTCTTTCAGGACTTTAAGGCTCAATTTGATGTTGGTACCGGTGATGACGTAGTCTAGGATGTCTTCAATGTCCGTGCAGCTGTTGGCGTTTCTGGTTGGTTCTTCCGGTACGTGCAGTGTCAGATCGTTAACCTCACATAGTTCCTCAAACCATTTTCCATAGTAGTTAGTTGTTCTATGTCCCCATGAGTTGTTTTTCGCGTTTAGGTCTCCGGCGATGATGAAGTTTGTTTTTTGAACTGGCAGTTTAAAGATATCTGGTTTTTTGACTTTCATATTTGGTGGACAGTAGAGTGACGTTAAGTAGATCCTTTTGTTTCCGGCTATTGTTGTGCCACTGTGAAAAATATCTTTGTAAATTTACGACATTTTTTGTAATTTTGATTTACAAAAAATGTCGTAAATTTACGACTGCCCATTCTTGCTCGTCGGTCGATTCCAAGTCGATAGGGAGTGCTTGTAAATTTACAATTTCAAATTGTAATTTTACGAATTTTATCATGGAAAATTTTCCCGTAACCCTTACGAGTATTTTTCACAGTGGCTTATAGTTACTGATTCTGCTGTATTGGTGTCGATGTCTTCTGTGGCGTGGTCAATGTCGGTTTTAATAAGTATGGCAACTCCTCCTTTCTTCTTTTCTAATCTGTCTTTTTTGTACATTGCATACCCTTTTGGCGGTGTAATGACTGGGTTGTTGTTGAAGTGTGTTTCTTGAAATAGTATTGCATCCGGGTTGTATTTTGTTTATAGTATTTCAATTTCATTTGCTCTTTTCAGATAACCATTCACATTCCAGGTCATTAAACTCATATTGCGTTGTGAGTTAGCCATGAGTAGAGAGAGCTTCTTGGATGGTACCATTTTTTGACTCGCTGTATTTTGCTGTGCCGTCTAATCCTTTTCCTTTATATTTGATTCTTTTATGTGTCTTTTATAGACCAGTTTTCATTTGCCATGATTCCTTTTCCTTTTGCCATTGTTCCTTTTGTAGTATCCCTTGCTGTTTTTGCCTGTGTCCGTTTGCATTTTGCCAGTGCCCTATATCTTTGGTCCTTTGAATTGCCTCAGTCCGTTTCCATTGCCAGCTTAATTTCCATAGTAATGCCATAATCCTTTGCCATAGTCCTTTTTTTGCTTTGCCTCAGTGGGTCCTTTATCTTTTTTGTTATAATCATCTGGGTATTCTTAGTATGTCGCCGTTCTTTCTTTTTCAGTATTACCGTGGTTCTTCGTTGTTGCCCGATCTTTTGCCATTTTCCATTTATGAAATGCCGTAGCCATAGCCCAGTTTCAAAAGTCCATTGATGTAGCCGGTTTATTCGTTTATTTTCTCGATATGTCATTATCCTTTGCCATTTTCTGTTCGTAGTCGATTGCCATTGTTCCAATTTCCTTTGCCACTGTTTATTAAGTATCAGCCATTTACATAATACTGCCATAGTCCTTTGCCATTGTCCTTTTTTCCTTTGCCATATTTGGTCGTTTATCCTTTGCTTCATTTCATTCCTTTGGGTTTTCTTATTCCTTTGTTGTTTTTTATTCCTTTTGTTTCCTTTGTCCTGTGTTTCCTCCCAGTCTTCATACATAAAGTGCCATAGCCATAGCCCAATTTGAAAGATCCAAAGCCAGTGTTGGTTCCTTAGTCTCCTTTGCCATAGTCCATTCAACATTTGCCATTTATTCTTTAGTTTCACTTCGTGTATTATTTTCCTTTGTCCATATAGCCATTTCCGTAGTTCATTCATCCATCGCCAGAGTAGTAGTTCATCGTTTCCTTGTAATTCCATAGTCCTTTGCCATTGTCCTTTTTCTTTTTGTTCCGTAATCCTTTGCCATTGTGCCATAATCCTTTGCCATTGTCCTTTTTCTTTTTGTTCCATAATCCTTTGCCATTGTTCATTATTCCTTTGCCATTGTCCATCAATCCTTTGCCATTGTTCACTCATCCTTTGCCATTGTTCACTCTTCCTTTGCCATTGTTCACTCATCCTCTGCCATCGTTCACTCATCCTTTGCCATTGTTCATCCATCCTTTGCCATTGTTCAGTAGTCTTTTGCCATTGCCATTGTTCAGTAGTCTTTTGCCGTTGCCATTGTTCAGTAATCTTTTGCCATTGCCATCGTTCAGTATTCCTTTGCCATTGCCATTGTTCAGTAATCCTTTGCCATTGCCATTGTTCAGTAATCCTTTGCCATTGCCATTGTTCAGTAATCCTTTGCCATTGCCATTGTTCAGTAATCCTTTGCCATTGCCATTGTTCAGTAATCCTTTGCCATTGCCATTGTTCAGTAATCCTTTGCCATTGCCATTGTTCAGTAATCCTTTGCCATTGCCATTGTTCAGTAATCCTTTGCCATTGCCAGTGGTCAGTAATCTTTTGCCATTGCCATTGTTCAGTAGTCCTTTGTCATTGCCATTGTTCAGTAGTCCTTTGCCATTGCCATTGTTCAGTAGTCCTTTGCCATTGCCATTGTTCAGTAGTCCTTTGCCATTGCCATTGTTCAGTAGTCCTTTGCCATTGTTCATTGATCCATTGCCATTGTTCATTGATCCATTGCCATTGTTCATTAATCCATTGCCATTGTTCATTAATCCATTGCCATTGTTCATTAATCCATTGCCATTGTTCAGTGATCCATTGCCATTGTTCAGTGATCCATTGCCATTGTTCAGTGATCCATTGCCATTGTTCAGTGATCCATTGCCATTGTTCAGTGATCCATTGCCGTTGCCATTGTTCAGTAATCCTTTGCCATTGCCATTGTTCAGTAATCCTCTGCCATTTTTCCGTTATCCTTTGCCATTGTTCCGTTATCCTTTGCCATTGTTCCGTTATCCTTTGCCATTGTCCCGTACTCCTTTGCCTTTGTTCCGTAATCCTTTTCCACTGGTCCTTTATTCTTTGCCATTGCTCTGTAATCCTTTGTTGTAGTGTGCTTTTCGTGATTTCCTTCATATTTACTTTGCAGTTCATAATGTGAGGCCAGAAAATAAGCCGGTGATAATATCCTTTAATGTATCTTTTAGCCATGCTCCTAGTTTTGTTTTAGCCCACTGGACAAGGTTTTGTATGAATGGTTGTATTGCCTCTTTTATCATATCTTGGATGGAAGCTCCTATATCTGCCATATCTAAGTTAACTGTAGCTGGTGTTTTTTGTGGTTTTTTATTTTCTTCTTGTTTCATCTTTTGAAACCGCGAGAGTGTGCCGGGAACCTGCAGGCGGATTCAGGGTATCGTTCAGTAGTGTCTTCTCTCTCACTCCTTATGGGTCAACCCCGTGAGTGCAACAAGGACAGAGAGACGAAGTCGGCGCGCGGAATCGCCCTGCTGTTGAGCTGATCGCGATGTCTCTTGCAGACGATCTCTGATCCTGCCCCCTGGCCGCAATGGCCAGGGTGGCTCCCGGGCCCGGGGCCCGCCCAGCCCGGCCCGGCCCAGAACCAGGCCCAGCCAGCCCCTGCGCCTAGGGCTGTGCGGTGATGCGGTTTACCGGTGATTTTTTCGGTGATTTCAATCACCGCGTCACCGAATAATGTTTTTAAAATCACCGATTAACCGATTTCTGAAAATTACTGGTAAGTCACCAATCACCGGTTAATCACAGAATACCGAACACCGTTTGGTACTTCTTGCGGCGGCCGTCTATGTCTCCAGATCTCAAATTTCAATCTTTTTTCTGTTGCAAATCTTTTTCTTAAAGTAGACAACAAGAGTTCTTGCAATAAATTCTAGATTTTTTTGCAAAACATGAATTTAAAATGTATATTTTATAATTTATATTTTCCTACCAAGAAACGGTGAATTTGAAAATAAAAAAAATCACCGGTTATTATTGAATTACTGGGAATCCAAATTCCACCTGGTGATTCAAAATTCACCGGTGGTTCAAAATTCACCGGTTAAGTGTTGATCACCGATCACCGTAGACTTCACCGGTGATTCGAATCACCGTCACCGTTTAAGAAATCCAATCACCGCACAGCCCACTGGTAAAACTAAGGCGTAACTGTACGCTTGAATGAAGCATACAGTTACGCTTGAAGACGTTACGCTTGAAATCAAGCGTACGGAAGAAATTCTCCCATACATTTACATAGGACGAATAGGAGCGGATCGACCTGGTACGCTTGATTTCAAGCGTAATCTCAGTACGCTTGAAAACGGGGCATAAGGCTACGCCTTAGTTTTACCAGTGCCCTACCTGCGCCCGCCCAGGACCCGGCCCAGAACCAGGCCCAGCCAGCCCCTGCGCCCGCTCAGGACCCGGCCCAGCCCGACCCGCAGCCCGCCGCGGCCCCGGCAAGCTGCCGCGTAAGTGTATGAATGTAGGTGATTCGTCTCGATTTGCTCGACTTTGTCTTAAACTTTGTCGTTTCTTACAGTCTGCGCTCGACCGAGCCCCGCGCCGCGGGCAATGGCGGGGTCGCCGGTACATCGGCCCCGTCGCCCGGCCCTACCCCGCCCCTGCGCCCGCCCAGGACCCGGCCCAGCCCGCCGCGGCTCCGGCCCAGCCCGCCACCCAGCCCGCCGCGGCCCCGGCCCCCGCCAACCCCGCGCCCGGCCCCGCCCGACGTCGCGTAAGTTTATCTCCGGTGTAACTTGAATCAATGTGCTCGACTCTGTCCTAATCCTTGCCGTTTCTTACAGTCCGTCTTTGAGCGACTGGGGCCAGGGCCCCGGAGAGTGTGCCGGGGGCCTAGAGTTGGCGTCGTGGCGCCCCGGCCCCGCCGAGCACAGCAAGACCCGCCGGCCCCGCCACCGGCGCCCATAATCACACCGGCTGCCCGCCGTGAGGCAGCCCGGCGCGCTGCGGCGGCCTCGGAGGCCGTGCGCCAGGCGGCCGCGCCTCCCGTGAGTACACTCCACCCTTCTCCAGCTTGTTGCACCGTTTGATACGACTTCTCACTCGCCGTTAATGTTGTTGTAGACCACTTACGTGAGGCCCCAGGAGGTGCGGCCCCAGGCCGCAGTGCGCCGCCCACGGTGGACACCTCGCCTGGCGCCGGTGGTGGAGGAGCCCGCCCAGGACCCGGCCCGGCCCGCCCAGAACCAGGCCCAGAACCCGGCCCCTGCGCCCGCCCAGGACCCGGCCCAGCCAGCCCCTGCGACAGCCCCTACGCCCGCCCAGGACCCGGCCCAACCCACCCCACTCCAGAACCAAGCCCAGGACGCCCCATGGGTCAGGCGCCCGACGCGCCCCGCTGTGAGTGTACCATCATCCCTTCCCCCTCATCCTTCCCTTGACTTCAACTAACACTAGATTTATTTTCTTTGCAGAAACCAACTCCTAAGTAGACTTTAGGATTTTTTTTAAAAATTTAATTTTTTTTAATTTTTCATTAAAGGATAATGAAATATCCTTGATTCTCTTGTCATTCACCCACTCTCAGACTTGCACAATTTTTTCGCCTGATGAGCGGCTTTGGTTCAAGTCTTGTTTCATTAAAGTTTCAATTCAACATCTGAATTAAATTTTATGAGTGGAAAAGTTGCACACACATTCAGAGAATAGAAAGAAATGAGAATCACAAAGATTTTATTGGCATGCACAACTTTATCTGGAAAAGTAAAGTTCACAATTTCTTCGTTACGTTACGTTTCACCATGCCGCCCAAGACTGCGAAGTAGTCGCGGAAAGGCTCAGAAGTACAACTCAGCGGTGTGAAGAAGCCCACCGTCGCCGGCAAGGCTGCCAAAGCCGCTGTCCGTGCCCGTGCCCGGTGCTCCCCGACGCCGCCCCGGCGTCCCCCGCCCACTTTGTGGCCGTCTAGGCCATCGGCCTGCCCATGTCCCCGCTGCGCTGTAGTGCGTGGTGCTCTTACCGCTCCCGTCCCGCCGCCCCGCGGGGGGTGGCTCTTGCTGCCCTCCCGCTTCTTTCTCGCCGTGGTGGTGGTGTGTCGCGCCTCCCGGTCTGCCCGCATCACGCTACATCCAGGGTCCGTTCGGCCGCGGTGTACACCCCGCAGGATCGGCCGGGCGGTCCCCTTCCTCTTGTGCTAGTGCTGTGCAGTGTTTTGCGATAGTGACGCCAGTGTTTTGCGATAGTGACGCCCGTGTTTTGCGATAGTGACGCTTCTCTCCTTGGCCGCCGTGTACACCCGGCAGGAGGCCACGTGTGTTTGTGTTTGTGTGTGTGAGCAGGGTGCAGGACGTTCATTCGCCCACCCCGCCCCCCATCGCAGCGCCGTGTACACCCGGCTGGAGTGCTGCTTCAACTGTGTGTTTAGTCAGCCGTGTACACCCGGCCGGAGCCTCTCCTGTGGACACTGCACTACTACACGGTAGGCCGCCATGGCGGACAACGGTTGTGCTCCCCCTCCCCTGCCCTCCGGCCCCGGCCCCGCGCCCCTCGCGCCCACCAACGCCCTCCAACCTGCCGACGTCCCTCTGTCGGACAGTAGTGTCGACGTCGAGGAAATGGACACTACCAATGCTAGTTCCGGCCTGGGCGGCGTCGCCCACTTTGACAGGGCGGCGGTCGCGCTCGCCATACTGGTCCCCACGCCCTGGCGCTCCCCTGTTGACGGCCGGTGCGTGCTGTCGGACCCCGCCCGCCCCAGCCCCCTCGTGTGCGGCCACTTCCGGCTGTGCATCCACTACCCTGCCCTGACCCCCACCGGGGACCCTAAGGGCCACCGGCTCGTGGTGCAGCACGAGAACCAGCTCCCCGACTATGCCTATCTGGCAGAGTCAATCACATATCCCCGCTACGCCAGGGTGACCTTGCATCGCAAGGTAATTAGCTCCCGCCTGGGGGTAGGCTTTTTCGCCTAACCCTCCTCTGGCCCACCCCCTCCCAGCCCCCCATGCTATGGCTCATACCCGACGACGAGGAGGCGGCGACGCGCTTCGCCTCGGTCACCACGCAGAACAGGTTCCGCGTGCCCGAGGCGGCCGTCTGCTCCCACCTCCCGTCGTCGGGGCGCCCTGCTCCCCCCCTCTCCTCTGCTGTCCGGGCCTTCGGCAAGGCCTTGTGGAAGGCGACCAACCCGCCCAGGGAGTCGAGGTCCGGCAGCAAGAAGAGGAAGCTCGGGCGCCAAAGCTCTCCCTGTCCCCCGCCTCCTCCCGGCCGCCCCCATCAGACGCTGAGGTCTCCGATGCTGCTCTTGCCCAGGCCCTCGGTGGGCACCCGCAAGTGGAGCTTCGGACCTTTGATTCATTTGGGCTGCGGCCGCTCTCTGCCATCACCTCCCGGGCCCGGCGCTCCCCGCGCTCATCCCGCGGCGCTTCCCCAGTGAAGGCCGCCAAAACAGCCGTTACGGCTGCCGGCAAGGCTGCCGGTAAGGCTGCCGGTACGGCTGCCGTTAAGCTGCCGGCAAGGCAGGCAAGGCACCTGGGAAAACCGACGGCGCGGCCGCCCTCCCTGCTGCTTCGACCGTCCGGTCTGGCGGCAAGGGCGGTAAAGCGCCCGGCACTTCCAGCGGCGGCAGCACCGAAAATGCTGCTCCGGCTTTCCCGGCCGGTAGCGGCACGCACGGTGCGCCGCCTGCCTCCACCCCTGGGTTGACCGCGGCCGGTGGCGCCGACACGCCCCACCCCTCTTCCTCTGCCGCCCCCGCGGGACTCCCCCAACGAGACCCGCGGCGGCGGCTCCCCGCGGACCCCGCCCTCGGCGCGGTCCCCTCCACCTCCCGCCCCCGCCCCCCCTCCAAGCCCCGGCTCAGCCAGCAGATTGAGGACTCGTCTTCTGACTCTGACGTCTCACTGGTTGCGTCAACCCCCCGCCCCCCAAGATGCCCCCGGTGACGTTCAGAATGGAAATGGACTTTGCCCGGGTGCAGGAGAACTTGTTGGCAATTGATCCGGCTGGTCGGTGGCGGATCAACGCCCTCCGTCGCGGAGGGTTAAGATCACGGCCCCCGACCAGGCCTCCTATACTAAGCTTCTGCAGTGGGCCGATACGGCCTCTGCAAGCTATTATACACACCGGGCAAAGTCCGCTCCCACCTTTACTGTCATCTTGCGGGGCCTCTCCCCCAACATTTCCCCGGACATTGTCTGCACGGCTCTGGCGGAGGAGGCCATCCACGCCACCTCCTGCCACCCGGTGTGGCTCAATGGCCGGGACTCCCCTCTCATGCGGGTTGAGCTTACCTCCACCCCCGCCAATCAAAAAATATGGCAGCTCAAACGCCTCTGCTTCCATTCCATCACCGTGGAGGCCCCCCGGGACACCGGGCCGCCCATCTGCGGCCGGTGCGGTGACATAGGTCACTCCCGCTCCTTCTGCTTCGTGAAGGAGCTGACCTGTGTACACTGCGCCGGTCCGCATGATGTGGCGACCTGCCCCCGGGCGGAAACACACCACCCCACGTGCTTTCGCTGTCCCGGCCTCCCACCTCAAGAGCAGCACCGGGCCACTTTCAAGGGCTGCCCGCATTACCAGCGATATGAGGCGGTGCGCCGTGGCGAAATGCCAGTGAAGACGGCCCCACGCCAGGAAGAACCTGCAGCCCAGCCCCGCTACAAGCCGGCCCCACCGCCCGCCGCCAACGCCTGGCAGCGCGGCAACCCGCTGGGCGCCGCTGTGCAGCAGGTGCTGCCTGCCCCCCCCCCCCCTTACCCCCGCTCCAGCTCCCACCCCCACACCCCAGCCACCGCCTCACTCGTCTTCTTCTGCTACTTCTTCTCCTCCCCCCGCCTCTGGCGACCCTTTCACTCGTCTGGAGGCGCTGATCTCCAATTTCATGTCCACCGTCACAAATCTTTTCACCACATTAACACAGCTCATCACCAGTTTCGTCGCCCGTCTTCACCCATAATTCATCCACTTCCTCTCTAACGGTTTCCTGCTGGAACCCAGACTCTCTCACTGCCCATAAACTTCATCTCTTACCCGCCCTCCTTTCCCTTTATAAGCCTTCAGTGCTCTTGCTTCAAAAGACCGGTCTTAAACCGTCAAAGAGTCAAAGAAAAAAACTAAAACGATACCGCGATCAAATTAGATCTCTCGCTCAAAGGGGCCAGGGGTTAAAGGCAAAGAAAGCCGTTGTTCTGCAGAAGGGAGGTGCGTTCCTCCCTCTTCTCCTAAGCATAGCAGCGTCGATTCTTCCTAGTCTTCTAAAATGAATCATGTTAAAAAGATGATTCTCGTTCCACACGAAAGTGTGGCTAGACTAAATGACTCAACACCGTCCACAACAGTAACACAACTCAATACTCTGGACAGTGAGATGGAAAACATTATGCATAAAAAAATATGCTGACGATTCTCTGAAATGGAAACTGTATAACGAGGCCCTTCAGCGTTACCTTCACTTCAAGGGTGAGCAGACCAAATGAGGACCTCACTTAGTAAGAAGAAGAAGGGCAGATGCGTGGCGTAGCGTAGCTCGAACCCATAACAAAGCAGAAAGACCACGTCATATATTCGCATTTCTAATCAAAAATAATAGTTGCAACACAGCTCCAACACTTAATTTTGAATCCTAAAACACAAATCTATCAAATTCATGCGAAACATGTGCAATTTTCGATTATTCTCTGATCGGGTTATGTTCGTTTGTTATGGGTCGCGGCCGTCTTGTTCCTTTCTTCTTCTTACTAAGTGAGGTCCTCATACCGGTTGAGATTTCGATCTCGAGCGTGAATGGTGAGGAAAACGAGACGACGTCAATACGGGAACAACTGGCTGAAGCCCTTCCAAAAACGTATAAAGCCGCTGCATTACGACTTTACGATTATCTGTCTCGTGCTGACTCAAAGATGACTTGGGATTCCTCGGGTGTCGTGTCACTCAACAACCAGCCTGTGCCCCACTCCAACATCATTGATTTGATTTCTGATCTCACACGGTCACGTAAAAATTTTGAGCCTATAGGTAAAGAAAATTTTGTGAAGGCTTTGTCCCTGACTAATATTCCATTAGAACTCATTCCCAACGAGAAACGAAGAAACGCCATTATTCTTGCACGGAACCAGGGTGGCGGCGGCGCTGTGTTGCCGATCACTAAACGTCGCGTCTCTAAAACACATACACCCAAGCGACTGACTACGCGAGTAACAAAAAAACATGCCTGGAAATCTTGGGGACGTTTTCCATGATCCTGCACACCCAGCTGCATACGGTACAGCATGGAAACTTTGGAACGCTACGGGAGTATCGAAAGAAAAGACACACCGTTACCTACAGGGTGAGGATGCTTTCACACTTCACAAACCGGCACGCCGTCGATTTCCTCGTAATGTGACTTATGCGGATAATATCGATGAGAGCTGGCAGACGGATTTGACCGATTTTCAGTCTCTGAAAAAAGATAATGATGGGTATTCATTTATTTTGTGCGTCATAGATGTTTTCTCAAAATATGGATGGGCTGTCCCTATGAAAGATAAGAGCGGGACTTCTATTGTGAAGGGTTTTGAAGCGATATTTGAAAAAACGGATCGCAGGCCGACTCGTCTGTTTTCTGACAAGGGAAAAGAATACATGAACAAAACATTTCAGAAATTTCTTAAAGACAATAGCATCACCTACGTTCACACACACAATCCCGACATCAAATGTTCAGTGGTAGAGAGATGGCAGCGCACCATTAAATCAAAATTATTTAAGAGATTCACCTACACTGAAAAATACAGATATGTAGATGGACTGCTTGATGATATTGTGGATGCCTATAACCGTACATATCACCGCTCCATTAAAATGCGTCCTGTAGATGTGACACCCGATAGAGTCCTGGAGGTATATAATAACCTGTACCACAATATGAAACACACAAGTAAGAAAGCAAAGTTTCAAGTGGGCGATTATGTCAGAATCAGTAGAGAAAAACAGACCTTCGAAAAAGGTTACACCTGGAACTGGAGCGAGGAGATTTTTGAGATCGTTCAGGTCATTCCACATACGGTGCCGGTGTACCGGATTCGGGACTTGGATAAGGATCCGATTGAGGGCACGTTTTACGAGCCAGAGCTGCAGAAGGTCACCAAGCCCGAGGCCTTCAAAATCGCATATATAGTGCGGTCTAAAGGAACAAAGGGCAAACGACAACATCTCGTCCACTGGAGAGGTTATCCTGTAAAGAGTCGCTCTTGGATCTTCGAGAAAGACATCGTATAAACCATGGATTTTTACGTCTTCCTGCCTAGTAATGCTAGTCCTGAAGTGTATCCAGACAACACGACGTCCCACTTTAAGACAGAATTGGCTCAGCGCATGGAACTTTACGGTCGTTGGCAGGTAGCACTGATCGAGATGCACTACCCCAACACTATAGAACCCGTAGTGCAGGGTGATAACGAAATTACAATAATGTCGGATACATTTGTTGATACCGTTTCCGTACGCCCTGGTTCATTTAGTTCAACAAACGCCTTTGTCATAGGCATAGAGGACGCTTTGAAAGTCATGAAAGAAAGTTATGAGATACAGTATTTCTCACTCCTCCCCGACCAGCGTTGTAAGTTCATGCCACTAACTGCACATGACAACACTAAAGTTCATTTCTCCCCCCGCCTTGCCCTCCAGCTCGGTCTCGCCCACGCTGGTCCGTACCCTGCCAATGAGGAAATTTTGGGTGTAAAACCTGTGGATATAAGTTTGGGAATTCCCTCACAAATGTTTATTTACATGGATGTGCTAGAGGAACAAATCGTTGGTCATTCACGCGCCCCGCTGCTCCGCACCGTCTCCGTCGACACAAAGGCACAGTTCGGCAGCATGACCGTCGTGCACTTCGATCCCCCCATTTACTTTGATCTGAAAACCAAATCGTTCGACACCGTCCAAATAGATATAAGGGACCACGCGGGGCGATATGTACCATTTGAATTCGGAACGTCAACCTTGCTGGTTCACTTTCGGCGGCTGTCATGAAGTATCAAGACCACGTGACGCAGTACTACCTCCGGCAGGCCGGGGG
Source organism: Frankliniella fusca (assembly GCA_029379305.1). NCBI lineage: Eukaryota > Metazoa > Arthropoda > Insecta > Thysanoptera > Thripidae > Frankliniella > Frankliniella fusca. Next base: position 39,422 of record JAHWGI010001297.1, on the reverse strand, counting down.
TGGTCAGTACTATTCCGGGACCACGTACCAAAAGGGTTATGGCGTCGGCTCGTGGTTAGGTGGGCTCTTCCGGTCGGTTCTACCCCTTCTCAAAAGCGGCGCTGTCGCGGTAGGGAAGGAGGCTGCCCGGGCCGGTGCCCACGTCCTTGCTGATGTGGCGAGTGGAGACAATATCCGGGCGAGTGCTAAGAGACATGGCGGTGAAGCCGTAGAAAACCTAAAACGAAAGCTGGAAAGTAAAATGAAGGGATCCGGTGCTATAAAAAGACGACGCGTATCGCGACAGCCTCATTCTGTCCGTAAGCGTCAAGGGATACACGACTGCCTTTCCTAATGGCTCTCATGCACAGTTCATCGTCCGAAGCTCTGCCTACAGAGCTGGACCTTTGGATTACTTATCTCACACAGTTAGCTCAAGAAAAAAGCACTGTACAAGTTTTCAATCCTCTAGTTAATTTTGATTCCTCAAATACGATAGAACTGGAAGTCCCCGGGGTGGGATATTCCTATCTTGACCTGCCTCACATGATGCTGTACACCAAACAAAAAATTGTGAACGCCGACGGCTCAGATATTACCGCTGCTGATAACAGCGACGCAACATTGGTCAATTATGGTTTTCACGCTCAATGGTCTCAGGTGGACGTGAGCATCAATGGGACGGTCATTTCACTGCCTTTCCTTCGACTGCCTTTCCTAATGGCTCTCATGCACAGTTCATCGTCCGAAGCTCTGCCTACAGAGCTGGACCTTTGGATTACTTATCTCACACAGTTAGCTCAAGAAAAAAGCACTGTACAAGTTTTCAATCCTCTAGTTAATTTTGATTCCTCAAATACGATAGAACTGGAAGTCCCCGGGGTGGGATATTCCTATCTTGACCTGCCTCACATGATGCTGTACACCAAACAAAAAATTGTGAACACCGACGGCTCAGATATTACCGCTGCTGATAACAGCGACGCAACATTGGTCAATTATGGTTTTCACGCTCAATGGTCTCAGGTGGACGTGAGCATCAATGGGACGGTCATTTCACAGTCAACTTTGACTTACCCCTATCGCGCGTTCATTGAAACCGAACTAAATTATGACAAAGCTGCCAAAGACACTCACCTACAGCAGCGTCGTATGTGGTATGAAGACAGCCCGGGACATTTGGACTCGTTGAATGGGGAAGAAAACCTTGGGCTCGCTGCGCGTCGCTCACGCACTCGCCAGAGCCGTGTTTTTGAGATGATGGGGCCTCTCCACTTAGATTTGTGTAATGTAGATAAACTCTTGCTCAATAACTGTTCGTTGAGAATCAAACTGACCCGCAACCGAGATTCTTTCGCCCTCATGAGTACGAAAGCTTCCGAAAAGATTAAACTGTTAGACGTAAAACTCTTTGTACGCAGAGTCACAATTTCACCCTCCGTTTTGCTCGCCCATGCTCAAGCGTTAGAAAAATCTCCTGCAAAGTATCCTGTCAATAGAATTGACATTAAAACGGTCACAATCACACAGGGCCTACGAGATAAAACGATTGATAACCTGTTTCTGAATAGTTTACCTCAAAGAGTTATAATCGGTTTTGTCGACAATCGTGCTTTTAAAGACTACACTCGTAACCCCTTTAATTTTCAGCACTTTAATCTGAACTATTCAGATGCATGTCGATGGAGACCCTGTACCAGCACAGCCTCTCACGCCAGACTTTTCAAATGATCTGTACATGGAGTGCTACAACACACTTTTTAGTGGAACAGGTATCCATTGGAAAGACGAGGGAAACAATATAAGTTGGAGTGCTTACCCTAAAGGCAGTACTCTGTTTGCGTTCGACCTCTCCTGATTGGTCTGCTAACCAGCCTCACTGGAATCTGCAGAGACAAGGTACATTAACACTGGATGTTCGATTCGCTGCACCTCTTGCCCAACCCATAAATTGTATCATTTACGCAGAGTTTCAAAATCTTATTGAAATTGACAAAAAATAGGAACGTCATTGTGGACTTTAGTATTTGAAGATGGATGGACTAACGCTCGACACATTGATGAGGAGGGATAAGCACGTGGCTCCTCTGTTTGAGGGAGTATTTGCAGCCAATACCCTACCCCGAAAACTCGAAAAATGTCCCGCTCTTCTCATTTGCAGTACGGACCCTATAACAAAACCGGGATCTCATTATGGGTTACTTTTTACATCGATAAACATGGTGTGGGTGAATATTGGGACTCGTACGGTATGCCGCCACTTGTCTCACATCACAAAAAATTTCTACAGAGACACTGTAAGAAATGGACGTATAACCACACGTGTTTACAAGCAGTCGACTCGAGTGTATGCGGGGAATACTGCGTACTCTATTTAGTTCATAGAGCACATGGTTATTCGCTTCACTCGTTTATTCGTAAGCTTTTCAAGTCCGACCTTGTTAAAAATGATGAAGTAGTGCGTCAGCTTTTTGAAAGAATGTTTGGTCGAAAGAGGAGTTGCGTCATTCCCTCGTCCACCGCACAGAGGTGTTGTGCGCGGAGACACTAGCTCTCGCGGCTGATATACAACCCTAAAACCATTAGGTGTACTATCAGTCTGAAAAGTTTCCGGGGAGCTCTGGGAATGGCGCCGGGCAGAATAGTCTCGCACGGGTCCCTGTTTCAGACAGCAAGTGGCAGCAGCCTACCAAGATGGCGACCGGGTCTCCACCTCGCATTTTTGAAAAGCGATTTCAAAGAAATTATCCCTAAATCATTCTGGTTTATATGAAAATTCTAAATATATGGGTTGCAGAAAGCGATAGAAGTCGCTTGGAGAGCTGAAACTAATGTCAATTCCAGGATGTAGACGGATAAAGATCTGAACTTGGTTAGGCTGCCAGCTGTCAGGCCTTGAACGCTGCTATCAAAATTTCTCATACCACGCGAACAGCGCGAAATTCAAACGGATCGCGATTCTGACAGCCGTCTTTGACAGAAGACTTCCTCATTAATAGGACCGCTGCAAAGGAATGCAGCTCATCGAGATTGAATTCGTGGTCCCCTCGGAAATTTACGGAGCTCTCTGATAAATGAAGGCCCCGGTTTTTTTTTGTGTGTGTGTTTTTTCCCCCTCATTTTTTGTTTAAATCTCTGAGCACTTTGAAGAGACGGCAGTTAATTTGAGCGAACGCAAGCATCCCACATCAAGCACCTATTTGTTTTGTAGGTTTTTTGTAATTAAACTGGTGATCCCTTGCCTCTGCAGGATTCTCATATTTGGCTCCAGTCACTTACGACATCTATTGCGTGATATTCCCGTATTCCATGCAAAAGGTAAAAGACAAATTTTTACTTCAAAATTAATTATTTTGAGAGCTGGCACGTGTGACAGAAGGTCTGAAATGTATCCCAAAAATAAGCCTGCAATATCAATGACTCCCCTTGACCCCAATTCGATATTTTCGGGGTATTGAAACATAAAGGAATGATTTACAGAAGGAAATGGGTTGTGTTAACATAAAGAAGGAAACGCAAACACTAAAACATCTAAATAATTTTATTGACATGCCATTCAGTAAAACTTGCAGACCTGAAAACGTTCGCAGGAAAAAAAAAGAAATGATAGAATGGACGTGAAACCAGCTTACAAATTCGACGAGACAATTCAGACTAGCCAAACGATACGTAAATGGATACGTATCTTGCGCTCGTCAGATGTGTAAGCGGGTTTTCGTCCGTAACAACACCCAAAAAATCTTAGTTTTCTTGTTATTTCGTTACTCGTAATTTTTACGTTAAACCTGACTGCATCAGGAGAAGAGAATAGTGCGAAGCAAACTATAACAAAAAAATACGCACGTTAGGCTTTACTTTCTTTCGTAGGCTGGATAAAGACCGACAGCATAATTAACATAAAGTAAGCCAACAGACTGTAGGTAGAAAGGGCGTGAAACCAGCTTACAATTGAAACCAGATAGTTTCGCTCGACAAAACAGACGTAGGAAAATACGAATCATGCGCTCGTCACAAGTGTAAGCGGGTTATCTTCCGTTTCAACACACACACCTAATAAAATACAAAGATTTTTTGTTATTTCGTGACTCGTAATTTTTACGTAAAACATGACAACAAGAGGAGAAGGAGAGAAGAGGCAAGCAAAATATTACAAAAAATATTGGCACCTTACTTTTCTTTTCGTTATCTAGCGTTACTGAAGACCAGTTGCATTCTTCCTGATTCCTGAACTTACAATCTAAATAAAATAGTCGAAAAACCAGCTTACAAATTCTACGAGACAATTAAGCCACGCCAAACGATACGTAAATGGATACGTATCTTGCGCTCGTCAGATGTGTAAGCGGGTTTTTTCTTGTTATTTCGTTACTCGTAATTTTTACGTTAAACCTGGCTGCATCAGGAGAAGAGAATAGTGCGAGGCAGAAAATTACAAAAAAAATACGCACGTTAGGCTTTACTTTCTTTCGTAGGCTGGATAAAGACCGACAGCATAATAAACATGAGGTAAGCCAACATTCTGTTGGTAAGAAAGGGCGTGAAACCAGCTTACAATTGAAACCAGATAGTTTTGCTCGACAAAACAGACGTAGGAAAATACGAATCATGCGCTCGTCACAAGTGTAAGCGGGTTATCTTCCGTTTCAACTCACACACGTAATCAAATACTAAGATTTTTTGTTATTTCGTGACTCGTAATTTTTACGTAAAACATGACAAGAGGAGAAGGAAGGAAAAAGAAAGCAAAATATTACAAAAAATACTGGCACCTTGCTCTTCTTTTCGTTATCTAGGGTTACTGAAGACCAGTTGCATTCTTCCTGATTCCTGAACTTACAATCTAAATTAAATAGTCGAAAAACCAGCTTACAAATTCGACGAGACAATTAAAACAAGCCAAACGATACGTAAATGGATACGTATCTTGCGCTCGTCAGATGTGTAAGCGGGTTGTCGTCCGTAACAACACCCAAAAAATCTTAGTTTTCTTGTTATTTCGTTACTCGTAATTTTTACGTAAAACCTGGCTGCATCAGGAGAAGAGAATAGCGCCAAGCAAAATATTACAAAAAAATACGCACGTTAGGCTTTACTTTCTTTCGTAGGCTGGATAAAGACCGACAGCATAATAAACATGAGGTAAGCCAACAAACTGTTGGTAAGAAAGGGCGTGAAACCAGCTTACAATTGAAACCAGATAGTTTCGCTCGACAAAACAGACGTAGGAAAATACGTATCTTGCGCTCGTCACAAGTGTGGGCGGGTCTTCTTCTGTTTTAACACACACACGTAATAAAATACAAAGATTTTTTGTTATTTCGTGACTCATAATTTTTACGTAAAACATGACAAGAGGAGAAGGAAGGAAAGAGAAAGCAAAATATTACAAAAAAAATGGCACCTTACTTTTCTTTTCGTTATCTAGCGTTACTGAAGAACAGTTGCATTCTTCCTGATTCCTGAACTTACAATCTAAATAGTCGTGAAACCAGCCTACAAATTCGACGAGACAATTTCGACACGCGAAAAGATACGTAAATAGATACGTATCTTGCGCTCGTCTGATGTGTAAGCGGGTTTTCGTCCGTAACAACACTGAAACAAAATCTTAGTTTTCGTGTTTTTTCGTAACTTGTAATTCTTACGTAAAACCTGACTGCTTCAGGAGAAAAGTGTCAAGCAAAATATTACAAACAAATATGCACGGCTTCACCTTCTTTCGTAGGCTGGATACAGACCAACAGCATAAGTTACAGTACGAAAGCCAACAATTTGTGGATAGAAAGGGCTTGAAACCAGCTTTCAAATGTAACCAGATAGTTTCGCTTGACAAAGGATGCGTAAGAAAATTCGAATCTTGCGCTCGTCACAAGTGTAGGTGGGTGTTCGTCTGTTTCAACACAGACACACAGGTCAGGGACCGTGCACACATTACGGAAGCTCCTCTCCCAAACCCCACTCACTACGTTACAGGCAGGCCCTCTCTGCCGCTGGCGGCTCCGTTCGGCAGGGGGCCTGCCCGCTGATCATGCCGATGCCGATAGCGCATAAACGGTCAGTAATTTGGCAAAACGGCGTAATACTCTGGAGGAGACCATTAAGTGTTTTTAGACACACAACTGTGAAAAATTATCGTAGGTTTACGGAGCCTTCCGAGTCACTCGAATTTAAAAGACTGCAGGGCTCGAATAATATCGTGAATGTGTTCGTAAAAACCACATATAAACAAACAGTTCGTAAAAACTACGTCACCCCCCCCCCAAAAAAAAATCCCCTGCGCCATCATTATTGTGGATATCCATGGCCACTACCACTTTCCCCCTAAACCCTTTCACGTAATCAATGAACAGCACCTATGCAACAAGTGTCACGACGAGTGTGAGATTTTACAATTTGACAGCGTTACCTCCCAACATTTCTTGTGGAAAATTTTCACATAACCTTTGATCGATCAACTGACCTGTGGCTCGGCCATCCTACAGCTCGGAACGCACAACGCACTATGTTCACGGCACTCCGGCTCCCTGCCCTACCAGCACCATGCGGACCCGCCGCCGCCCCTCCCCCCACCCTCCCCCCCGAGCCCTGCTGCCAGCATCAAGCACCGCTGCCGCCTGCCCCCTATCCCCCCCCCCACCCGAGGCATGCCAGCAACAAGCTCCGCCGCCGCATGCCCCCCCCCCTCCCCCCCGAGCCCTGCTGCCAGCTTCAAGCACCGCTGCCGCCTGCCCCCTCCCTCCCCCCACCCCCGGGCGCTGCCAGCTTGATGCACTGCTGCCGCCTGCCCCGGCGGCGGCGGCGGCGGCAGCGGCGGTGCCGGGGGGGGGGCAGGCGGCGGCGGAGCTTGGTGCTGGCATGCCTCGGGTGAGGCGGCAGGCGGCAGCGGTGCTTGAAGCTGGCAGCAGGCCTCGGGGGAGAGGGGGGTAGGGGCGGCGGCGGGGCTGCATGGTGCCAGAGCCCGGCACCGGGCGGGCAAAGCAGCTTCTGCGGCGCCCAGCTCGCTTCGTCGGTTTTGCCCGCCCATGCCCGCCCGCTCTGGCGTCTGCCCGCCCAGGCCCGCCCGGCTAGGCACAGTCTTTCACGCGCTGCCCAGCGGGACCAACTGGGCAAAAGTGCCCAGCTCCCATGGCGTGGCGCTGTGTGGCCGGCGACCGTGCGGAGCGGTGCGGTGCGGGCGGAGCGGCGCGCATTGCGTGTTGCATACCTCCAGGCGCACTGTTCTGAAAATTGTCTACGTAACGGGGGATTCGCGTTTGCAGTAAAGGGGAGGCGGAGGTAGCGTTGCCTTGCAATTTTGTCATAATCCCAGACCCGTATTGACAATCTCCAAAGCCCCCCCCCCTCCCCTCCCCCCGGGGCTCCATTTAGTCCAGGACAACCGGGCTCATTTAGTATGTATTCGTCATTCATCCCCAACGAATGCATAGTAACACGTTGCAGGAGTGAAAGCAAATCAATCAGCTCAGAAATTGAGCAATTTTTATTGCCACATAGACTGCCTCTCCCATGACCTTTGATGGTGTTTGTCAAAATAATGATTTTGATATGGAATGTTATGAATGACGTGACACACACACACACACATCACCATCTGCATTCGCCTCCTTCTCCTTCATCCGCCTCTTTTTCCTCGGCTGCCCTCCTTGGTCGCCCTCCATGCTAACGTCAGCCAAGACAGAAGCTACAGCCAGCCGTCCACCGCCCAGACCGCACCTGATGTCCAACGCGCCCAGCTGGGCAGAAATGCCCAGCTCCCGTCTGCTCGGCGTGGCTCGGCTCTGGTCCGGTGACAGTGCATCGGCGAGCGCACAGGCTGTGGCGTAGCGTGGTCGTCTGGCCAGCGCTCCACACTCCACTCGTTATTAGGCAGCCCTGCCCGCCCGGTGCCGGGCTCTGCATGGTGCTGGTAGGGCAGGGAGCCGGAGTGCCGTGAACATAATGCGTTGTGCGTTCCGAGCTGTAGGATGGCCGAGCCACAGCCAATTGGCTTACGTATTGTGAATTATGCTGTTGGTCTTTATCCAGCCTTCGAAAGAAAGTAAAGCATTATGTGTGTATTTCTTCGTAAAATTTTGCTTGGCACTATTCTCTTCTCTTGATGCAGCCAGGTTTTACGTAAAAATTACAAGTAACGAAAGAACAAGAAGACAAAGATTTTTTTTTGTGTGTGTTTTTACGGACGAAAACCCGCTTACAAATCTGACGAGCGCAAGATACGTATCTATTTGCGTATCGTTGGCTTGTTGGAATTGTCCCGTCGAATTTGTAAGCTGGTTTCACGACTATTTAGTTTGTAAGTTAAGGAACCGGGAAGAATTCAACTGGTATTCAGCAACCCTAGATAACAAAAAGAAGTGTAAGAAGCCAACTATTTCTTTGTAATATTTTGCTTGTCTCTTCTTTCCTCCTCCTCTTGTTGTCATGTTTTACGTAAAAATTACGAGTCACGAAATAACATTGAAAACTTAATTTCATTACGTGTGTGTCCTAAAACAGACGAAAACCCGCTTACACTTGTGATGAGCGCAGGATATGTATTTTCTTACGCATCCTTTGTCAAACGAAACTATCTGGTTACATTTGTAAGCTGGTTTCACGCCCTTTCTATCTACAGATAGTTAGTTTACGTATTGTAAATTATGCTGTTGGCCTTTATCCAGCCTACGAAAGAAAGTGAAGCATCACGTGCATATTTGTTTGTAATATTTTGCTTGGCACTATTTTTATCTCTTGATGCAGTCAGGTTTTACGTAAAAATTACGAGTTACGAAATATTAAGAGAACTAATATTTTTTTGAGTGTTGTTACGGACGAGAACCCGCTTACACATCTGATGAGCGCAAGATACGTATCTATTTGCGTATCGTTGGCTGGTTGAAATTGTCTCGTCGAATTTGTAGGCTGGTTTCACGACTATTCAGATTGTAAGTTAAGGAACCGATAAGAATGCAACTGGTCTTCAGCAACCCTAGGTAACAAAAAGAAGTGTAAGGTGCCAACTATTTCTTTGTAATATTTTGCTTGTCTCTTCTTTCCTCCTCCTCTTGTTGTCATGTTTTACATAAAAATTACGAGTCACGAAATAACATAAAAAACCTAATTTCATTACGTGTGTTTTTTAAAACTGCCGAAAACCCGCTTACACTTGTGATGATCGCAGGATATGTATTTTCTTACGTATGTTTTGTCGAGCGAAACAATCTGGTTACATTTGTAAGCTGGTTTCACGCCCTTTCTATCTACAAATTGTTAGTTTACGTATTGTAAATTATGCTGTTGGCTTTCATCCAGCCTACGAAAAAAAGTGAAGCATCACGTGCATATTTGTTTGTAATATTTTGCTTGGCACTATTCTCTTCTTTAGATGCAGTCAGATGTAACATAAAAATTACGAATTACGAAATATTAAGAGAACTAAGATTCTTTTGAGTGTTGTTACGGACGAAAACCCGCTTACAAACTGACAAGCGCAAGATAAGTATCTATTTACGTATCCTTTGGCGTGTCGAAATTGTCTAGTCGAATTTGTAGGCTGGTTTTTTGGCTATTTTATTTAGATTGTTAGTTCAGGAATCAGGAAGAATGCAACTGGTCTTCAGTAACCCTAGATAACGAAAAGAAAAGTAAGATGCCAATATTTTTTGTAATATTTTGCTAGCCTCTTCTTTCCTTCTCCTCTTGTTGTCATGTTTTACGTAAAAATTACTACTCACGAAATAACAAAAAATCTTAGTATTTTACTACGTGTGTGTTGAAACGGAAGAAAACCCGCCTACACTTGTGACGAGCGCAAGATACGTATCCATTTACGTATCGTTTGGCTTGTCTAAATTGTCTCGTCGAATTTGTAAGCTGGTTTTTTTGACTATTTAATTTAGATTGTAAGTTCAGGAATTAGGAAGAATGCAACTGTTCTTCAGTAACCCTAGATAACGAAAAGAAGAGTAAGGTGCCAATATTTTTTGTAATATTTTGCTTTCTTTTTCCTTCCTTCTCCTTTTGTCATGTTTTACGTAAAAATTACGAGTCACGAATTAACAAAAATTCTTAGTATTTTATTACGCGTGTGTTGAAACGGAAGAAAACCCGCCTACACTTGTGACGAGCGCAAGATACGTATCCATTTACGTATCGTTTGGCTTGTCTAAATTGTCTCGTCGAATTTGTAAGCTGGTTTTTCGACTATTTAATTTAGATTGTAAGTTCAGGAATCAGGAAGAATGCAACTGGTCTTCAGTAACGCTAGATAACGAAAAGAAGAGTAAGGTGCAAAACTATCGGGTTTCAATTGTAAGCTGGTTTCACGCCCTTTCTTACCAACAGTTTGTTGGCTTACCTCATGTTTATTATGCTGTTGGACTTTATCCAGCCTACGAAAGAAAGTAAAGCCTAACGAGCGTATTTCTATGTAATATTTTGCTTGGCACTGTTCTCTTCTCCTGATGCAGCCAGGTCTTACGTAGAAATCACAAGTAACGAAATAACAAGAAAACTAAGATTTTTTGGATGTTGTTACGGACGAAAACCCGCTTACACATCTGACGAGCGCAAGATACGTATCCATTTACGTATCGTTTGGCTTGTCTAAATTGTCTCGTCGAATTTGTAAGCTGGTTTTTTGACTTTTTAATTTAGATTGTAAGTTCAGGAATCAGGAAGAATGCAACTGGTCTTCAGTAACCCTAGATAACGAAAAGAAGAGTAAGGTGCCAATTTTTTTTTGTAATATTTTGCTTTCTTTTTCCTTCCTTCTCCTCTTGTCATGTTTTACGTAAAACTTACGAGTCACGAAATAACAAAAAATCTTAGTATTTTATTACTTGTGTGTGTTGAAACGGAAGAAAACCCGCCTACACTTGTGACGAGCGCAAGATTCGTATTTTCCTACGTCTGTTTTGTCGAGCGAAACTATCTGGTTTCAATTGTAAGCTGGTTTCACGCCCTTTCTACCTACAGTTTGTTGGCTTACTTTATGGTTATAATTATGCTGTCGGTCTTTATCCAGCCTACGAAAGAAAGTAAAGCCTAACGTGCGTATTTTTTTGTTATAGTTTGCTTCGCACTATTCCCCTCTCCTGATGCAGTCAGGTTTAACGTAAAAATTACAAGTAACGAAATAACAAGAAAACTAAGATTTTTTGGGTGTTGTTACGGACGAAAACCCGCTTACACATCTGACGAGCGCAAGATACGTATCCATTTACGTATCGTTTGGCTAGTCTGAATTGTCTCGTCGAATTTGTAAGCTGGTTTCACGTCCATTCTATCATTTCTTTTTTTTTTTCCTGCGAACGTTTTCAGGTGTTGCAAGTTTTACTGAATGGCATGTCAATAAAATTATTTAGATGTTTTAGTGTTTGCGTTTCCTTCTTTATGTTAACACAACCCATTTCCTTCTGTAAATCATTCCTTTATGTTTCAATACCCCGAAAATATCGAATTGGGGTCAAGGGGAGTCATTGATATTGCAGGCTTATTTTTGGGATACATTTCAGACCTTCTGTCACACGTGCCAGCTCTCAAAATAATTAATTTTGAAGTAAAAATTTGTCTTTTACCTTTTGCATGGAATACGGGAATATCACGCAATAGATGTCGTAAGTGACTGGAGCCAAATATGAGAATCCTGCACAGGCAAGGGATCACCAGTTTAATTACAAAAAACCTACAAAACAAATAGGTGCTTGATGTGGGATGCTTGCGTTCGCTCAAATTAACTACCGTCTCTTCAAAGTGCTCAGAGATTTAAACAAAAAATGAGGGGGAAAAAACACACACACAAAAAAAAAAACGGGGCCTTCATTTATCAGAGAGCTCCGTAAATTTCCGAGGGGACCACGAATTCAATCTCGATGAGCTGCATTCCTTTGCAGCGGTCCTATTAATGAGGAAGTCTTCTGTCAAAGACGGCTGTCAGAATCGCGATCCGTTTGAATTTCGCGCTGTTCGCGTGGTATGAGAAATTTTGATAGCAGCGTTCAAGGCCTGACAGCTGGCAGCCTAACCAAGTTCAGATCTTTATCCGTCTACATCCTGGAATTGACATTAGTTTCAGCTCTCCAAGCGACTTCTATCGCTTTCTGCAACCCATATATTTAGAATTTTCATATAAACCAGAATGATTTAGGGATAATTTCTTTGAAATCGCTTTTCAAAAATGCGAGGTGGAGACCCGGTCGCCATCTTGGTAGGCTGCTGCCACTTGCTGTCTGAAACAGGGACCCGTGCGAGACTATTCTGCCCGGCGCCATTCCCAGAGCTCCCCGGAAACTTTTCAGACTGATAGTACCTCCGATTCTGAATCGTACATCATGACCTCCATCCTCGCTTCTCGGCCTTTTGGCAGTTTTAGCTTCACCTCAAGATAGAGACCCACGAGTCTCGTGAAGATTACCACATCGATCACCACTTGTCACCTTTACCATCATCACCATCACCTTCCGGGCTACTGGCCCCAGGTCATTTGGCGACCTGGAAAGGAGGCTTTCAAGGGTCAGCGCCCTTGGGGAGGACGTAAGACACCCTCCCCAAAGCTACCGCTGCTCGTCAGACAGCTGCCTGTACCCCTAGTGGTGGGTCCAGGTGGCTTCTGACTTGTCGTGGGCCCCTGGACGTTAGCCGTAGCGTCATAGACTGGGCTGACTGAAGGGGGTTCCTGAACCCCTGCACGTGGTCCGCAGGTCTTCGGTCCTGAGGGTAGTGGGCAACCTCCCCCCTTCCCGCACACGCCCCCTCGGCCCATTGGTCGAACAGGGGGCGGGGTGGTCTGAGGTAAGGGGCGGGCGCAACCAACGTCTAGCGCAGTCGGTTGTACCCGGGTAAAGCGTAAGCGATAGCAGCCGCCCGCCACGTGACAAGCCTCCCGGTGAAAGCCCGGGACTTTTTATAACCCGTTAGGCAACACAAATATTAAAAACACAATACAACACCACACCCCGCGTTCCGCAAGTCTGGCCTTGCACCCAGTCGTGGCCATCTAGGTGGTCACGCAGCCAGACTTGTGCGCAGAGCGGCCCCCTAGAGTGAGCGTTCCGCCGGCAGGGCTTTGCACCCAGTCGTGGCCACCTAGTGGTCACGCGCCCTTGCCGGTGTGCAGAGCTACCTAGGGGGGGATAGGAACTTTGTCTCCGGGAAGTCAACCTGAACCGGATAGGGAAGCGCCGCAAGTCAGACGCCCTCCCAATTCTTAAGAACTTAAGAAGACAGGATGGGAAAGTTGGGACAAATCCACTGACGTTTACAAGTAGCCAACCTCCGCCAACCTTCTCCAGAAGGTGACCGGAGTGAAGGTGCTGAAGATGCCTTCAAACCAAAGTAAACTGAAGAACCTTCAAGAGAAAGCGGACAAGGCAAAAGCAACCATGGCTGCACCTCCGAAGAATCTCTATGGCCACCTCGTCACGCCCACTACACCCACCATAGGTCTGTACCCAACCTTCACTACCCTACCGACGTCAAGCACCACGACCACTGTCACCACCACAACGGCCTCAATCACCACACCAATAATGTCTATCTCCACGCAGTCCATCTTCTCACCCGAAGCAATCCCGGCATCAAAGAACATCGAGGATCTTCAATCACAAGAAAACAGCGACGTAAATGTTGACTCTGACTCAGAGGATCAAATATCGCCAACACCAAGCCTTACCAACAAGAGACCACGAAGCGCCACACCAGAGGACACTATAACCTTAAGAGTAGACAGACACTACATCAATAACATGCAAGAAGCAAAGTTATTTCTTGAAAACCTCACTGAAGAAGAAATCACAAAAAGCTATGCTAGAGCCTGCAAAAAGCAATCCAACAACGAGGACCTCACCGAATTTGACCATAAAATTCTTACAGCCATCTGCCTCCTACAAGAAGAAAATCAGCCATCACAGAAGAAACAAAACAACCAACCGATTCCAAGTACGAGCACCAAAACAACCACTCAAACGAAGAGCCCAACCAGAAACAAGGAAGATCCCCAAAAAAAACATAAAGATTACACTGCCCACAAGCAAGACTACGTTCTAAGACCAATACCCACACGAGAAATAGACGTCTATAGATGGAGGTAGACGGTCTACGGGTGGTCTAGCAATGTCGAAATATGTCTATAGCTGGCTATAGATGGTCTGTTTTTTGTCTAGATAATCTACATCTACAAGTAGACTTTACTTAGATATCGATAGATGGTCTAACGTTGGTCTATATGGAGACGTCTACTTACTGATGTATGGTAGACCTATATAGATTGTCTAATAAATGTCTACCTTGTCTACGTCTATTAGTAGCTATACATTAGACGTATACAGACTGTATAATATGTCTAGTCTATGAACAGATGTAGTGATAGATCTCTGTAGACAGTAGACCTAATGTGGATAAGAGATAGACCCTCAACACAGCCACCGTGATAGATATACCATTCTAGCAGGCCTCATCACCAGTTGAGCGCTTAGCGCAGTGGATAACGATACAGACGCGTAATATTGAGGTACTGGGTTCGACTCTCAATAATTCATATTTTCTTGGTCTATGTTTAGATCTATACACATACATCTAGTAGAGGTTTACAAAAAGACGTCTAATATACTGAGCAAATTAAGCCATTATATGGGTCATAGATGGTCTACCGATAGACTACAAAAGATGTCTAATAGACTCTCCCACGTCTATTGAAAGACGTCTATTATATGTTTAATAGACGTCTATTTTTTGTGTGGGTAGCAACAGCACAAGAAGAAAAACGCAACCAAAGAGAAGTCTTCAGCACCAAGGAAAACGTCAAAGAAAAGAAAAAACTAGACAAAGAAAAACCCCAAGATAAGAACAAACCTCAAACCTCCAAACAACAAGAAAAACCGGCTCATATATACCAAGCCTACCAAGATGACACTCACCAAGGAAATTCCAGCAAGGATGACACCAACACCTGGACCAAGACTAAAAACAAACCAAAGAAACTATCCCTGTCAATGCCGCCACCACCAACACCCTCCACCTCCAACAGATTTGAATCACTACCAATAGATGCAGAACCAGTAACTAGTGAAGAAATAAATGCACCAAAAGACCCCAGGAAAGCCCCAAAAATATCTCGACCGCCACCAATTGTCCTAGCAAGCACCAAAATACCTTTCGGACACCTGCAGCAAATACTATTAAAAGAAGTCGGAGCTGGAAACTTCGAGGGCCAATGTCGGGGCCAGTCACTCAACATCCTAACTAATAACACCATCAATTTCATGAAAGTCAAGGAGGTTCTCGAAGAAAACGATTTCCAGTATCACACCTTTTCACTCGACAACGAACGACCACTCCAATTCACGATCAAACCAGTGTACTACGGCATCCCCCTAGAAGACATAAAGGAAGAACTAGAATCTCTACAATTTAAAATATCCAACATTCACAGATACCGCGATGAAATTTACGTTGACCTCCCTCAAGAAAAAGGCCAATCAGAAATTTTACAACTCCAGTCACTTCTTAACCAAAGAATCAAGGTCTACCCACGAAGAAAGAATAACATCACGGTCTGCTCCAGATGCTGCGGCTACCATCATACGCAAAAGCACTGCAAAATCAACCCGAACTGTATAGTCTGTGGAGAGGGACATCACTACTCCGACTGCAAAAGTGAAGAGACCAGATGCTTCTATTGCAAAACTGGACACCGGACTACGTCACGATCATGCCCTCACTACCAAGAAGAACTACAGAAAGTTCTAGAAAAAAAAGGAACGCTCAGAAAGCAACCGAAACACACCGACACCTCAATACACCGCGAAGAACGTATGGGAAGAAAGAGCCAAACAACAACAAAAGAAAACTCAACAACAACAACAAAAACAGGAAGAGAGCATCACTAACATCCTCAAAACTTTCAGAAACCAGCCAACACCACCAACAAGTAACCACCAGACTACCACCCAGGACACCAGCAATGAAGGAAGTACAAACCTTATGGAAACAATTATAAAGCTCTTCAAAGAAGAAGTTCTACCATACATAATCCAGGAAGCAAAATCCTGGCTTCTCAACAACGGCCTGGAATGGCTCAAGAAAAATCTGAAGGGCATAATACCTCAGTCAAGGAGGCGACAAAACAACAAATAGGAATAAAGATCACATGCAGTGACAACAAAAGAACACCGAAGAGGCTGGCTCACCATCTTCCGTCAAGCTCGACCCATTATGCTCAGTATACTTAGTTGGAATGTTAATGGGTTGCGAAAGCGCCTAACTGAACTTGACATGCTCATAGAGAAGCACAACCCAGCAATCTTAATGCTTCAAGAAACCATGCTTGGTCACACAACCCTACAAGGCAGTCACCCAAATTACATCTTCCTCAGGAAAGACAGGCCCACTGGTTTCAGGGGTGGGGTAGCCCTGATGATTCATAAGAACATTGAACACTACGAAATCATCAACAACAACGAAAGCAGCGTCGATACCATCTCAGCAATGATTAAAACGAAAAGATCCTTAGTTCAAGCTACTTCCGTCTACCTCCCGCCTGGTAATAAAACCAGAAAAAGCGATATTATGGAGATGAACATACCAAATCAACCGTTCATCATGGCAGGGGACTACAACGCACACCACACGGACTGGGTGCACAACAAAACAAATCTCTACGGAAAATGGATCGCCGAAAAGCTAGAGAAGCATGACCTCGAACTATATATACCAGATAAACCAACTCGGATTTCGAACAGAAGGACCGACTCAGACAACATACTTGACTACGCCATTACTCACGCCAACCAATCAGTAACTATGGAAGTTCTTGATAAAGAATTCACTACATCTGACCACCTACCAATCAAGATCACATACTCTGACATCAAGATAACGGACAAAGACCACATACTTGTGAAACTGCACTGGAGCGACTTCCGCCAAGAATTGTGCCGACCATACACTTTGACTGAGGACGTCAACTACAATGTAAACAACCTAACTGCAACAGTCCAGGCGGCGATTTTAAACAACTCTTTTCAAACCAAGAAAAAGAAGAGGAAATACCACGGCAACCAACAAATCCAACAACTACTGATAGAAAAACAACAAGCAAATAAAACATATGCAATCTCCAAAACAACGGCCAATAAAAAACACCTAAAAGAGCTCAAGCGTAAACTCGAAAGAACAATAAAGGACCTCAAAGAACTTGAGAAGATCAAAAGAATGGAAGATATGGAAGACCCTCTGAAGAGATGGCAAATTCTCAAGCGTGATAAGCCTAAACCACCGCCAATACCGACGCTCACAGACAACAACGGACTTCTAGCGGAAAGCACAAGAGACAAAGCCGAACTATTAGCAAGCAGCCTCCAAACCAAGTTTCAAGAATTTACCACCACCCAGGACCCGGACATCACCAAACAAATTGAAAACACCCTTCAAGAACTTTGCAAAACCAGACAGGAAAAACAAGAACCACCAACTTTCACGATGCAGGACCTAGAAAAAGAAATTAAACAACTAAAACCAAACAGCGCACCGGGGATAGATGGCATCTCCAATAAACACATTAAGCAGTTTCCGCAACCACTGAAGGAACACCTATTAAAGATCTACAACCACATTGCTAAACAAGGTCAATACCCATCGAGATGGAAACACGCACAAGTCACCATGCTCCCCAAGCCAGGCAAACCACGTAACAACCCGGGATCCTACAGGCCCATCTCTCTGCTGCCGTGCCTCAGTAAACTTCTGGAGCGCCTTCTACTAAGATACATCAACCAGAGTTGCATCCCTAGCCATCAGTACGGTTTCAGGCCAGGACTCTCCACCACGCTTCAGCTCACAAGACTCATCAATGACATAGGACTCAACATAGCACACAAGAATAAATGCATTCTAGTCTCACTTGACATAGAAGCAGCCTTCGACAAAGTACCTCACAACGAACTACTTCACAAACTTCATCTAACACAACAACCAACCTGGCTCATCCACCTACTTCAAGACTACTATCACCACCGAACCTTCCACATCAAGATCAACGACACCATCTCCACCTCACAGCACATCGCAGCAGGAACCGCCCAGGGCGCAGTCATTTCACCCACGCTATACTCCATCTACATCTCTGACATGCCGACTGAAGAATACATCAACGTTTACCAATACGACGACGATACCGCTTACCTCACCACCGCCATCACAACCAAGGTCGCTGTCTTGAACATGAATAAGCAGCTTGAGGCCCTTTCCACCTGGTGCCGAAATTGGAAAACGAAGATCAACGCAGCGAAGAGCACGGCGATAGTATTCAGGACGAAGAAAAACAACATCCCGGACATCTTATTCAACAATGAACCAATACCGCCACAGACAGACCTAAAATACCTAGGAGTAACCATCGACAGTGACCTTACATTTAACAAACATGTCAACAATATACTAGAATCCACGAGAACCAAAACCGGAAGCCTCTGCCATTACCTAAGAAGAAAATACAACATCAGCCTGAAAACAAAATGCTTACTCTACAACTGCCTTATTAGACCAACTATAACCTATGGACTACCAGCGTGGGACAACATACCAGACACGACCTGGAAAAAACTGGAGAATCAAGAGACAAAATGGTGCCGACTAGTTACAAGACTACCAAAGGACACTAATCTGGAGACACTATATGCAAACATGCCGTACGACACACTTATGAAGACTAGAAACAAACTACTGCTTGACCTCCATAGGACCAAAAACACACACCACAACGAACATATCAGACAACTTACCATCGACAGCTTGACGCCACTCTGCAGGGCTCGCCAACTTATCTGGACTGCGGTCGGATATGCACTATCTACGGAAAAGGACAAGGAAGAACATATCATTCACCATCCAGACACCGCACTCAAGCTGCAGAAAAAACTTGACAAAAAAATGAACACCTAACTTACGCAGTTTTTTAGTGGGTTAAACTCCCACACTACCCCCTCTCTCAACATCTTGAGGGGGTGCCTACCCTGGGTCTCCCCTGGCAAGGGAGACTGGAGGGCCCTTAGTGGGTAACCTCCCCTGGCAACAGGCGGGCAGGGGTTTTTCTGCGTGTCCCATGACTTCACAAGCAAGAAATATTACCAAGAAGATATAACCACAAGAACCTTACCCTGGCATAATGCCCTTAGAACCCGAAATGGGCGAGGGGAAAAAGCCAGAAGTCATGGGCAAAATGACCTCCATTATGGCGCACGTCTATTGCGATGTTCAAATGCTCAGAAATGCTGAGGGCCAGTTCATCGTCAAAGAATTTAGTGTGTATCACACACAGTGGGATGTCTGTCAGACTGCAACGTTCCTCCCACCCTATGAGGAATCTCGTATTCCTGAGCGGTATCAGAGGCAAAACAGATTTGTAACACGTAACATTCATGGTTTACCTTGGCATAGCGGGTCCATCCCATATGAATTATGTCACAGAATATTGCATGAACTGACACAGTGTTATGCATTATGGTATCATTAATATTGAAACACTTGGTTGTCCTAAACTCGCAACTCTACCCCAGTTGTTTGTGCCATATCATGGTCTTGAACACCATGTTTTTCCCAAGTGCACCTGTTCTGCGCTGAATGCACGTCGTATTGGATTGTGGCATGCGTTTATGATGGCTACTCCATTTGTACAGATCTAAATAAAAAATCGAAAAAAATATTTAAAAAATTAAAAAAAATACATAATAAAAAAAAATTAAATAAAAATAAAAAAATTAAAAAAATTAAAAATACGGTTTTGTATAGGCCTCCTGGGGATAGGATTTTCCGTTAAAAAAAAATTCTAACGAGCGTAACAGCATGCCTCCTGGGCGCGCATGGAAATGCTGTAAAATATCAGGAGCGGGATTCGAACCCGCGATTCACAGATCTTAAGTCTGTTGCCTTAGACCACTCGGCCATCCTGACGTACCCGCAAGGTACCCTACCCGCAACATGGCGGAGGGGGAGCCGCAACCTACCCGCAACTTGAAGGCGCCCGCAACTTAGGTTGGGTTACACGTCCTGACGTGTCCGGCACTTGCACCCTGGGGGGAGGGGGGGCCGCTACCTGGAGGCGCCCGCAACTTAGGTTGGGTTACACGTCCTGACGTGTCCGGCACTCACACCCGGGGGGAGGGGGGCCGTAACCTACCCGCCACCTGGAGGCGCCCGCCACCCGGCCGCCACTTAGAGGCTACCTTACTACTGTTGAGAGTCAGATGCCTTATCCACTGCGCTATGACGCGCCTCGTGCGCAAATCTTATTTGCTACGTTATGTGATGACAAACATATGCGTTCAACATTAAAGAATATGTTACCGTACTCATTTTTCCGGAGAATTACAGAAATTTTCTGGACTGAACATTACAGTCTGTAATTTTACTAAATTCTGTAAAATTTTCAGAAAATGATTGTAATTTTACAGCATTTGGTAACTTTACTATAGTTTTTTTTTTTTTTTTTTTTTTTTTTTTTAAATGACAAAATTTCTGTAATTTTACTAAAACTTATAATTTTACAACACAATCCGACGGGTCCTATTAACGTTGTCCGATCTCCCAGCGACGCTTCAACGTTGTCTGATCTCCCAGCGACGCTTCAACGTTGTGCGGTCTCCCAGCGACGCTTCAACGTTGTCCGATGTCCTTTTCGGCGCGCAGCGTAAACATGAAGTTTAACATCATACCGCGTCGCGGTGTTTCAAGTTTTGTAAAATATAAATTGATATCCTTATTCCTTGGTCTCTGACAAATCAAAAGCTACCAAAGCACGTCAAATTTGATCAAGATTTGACTTCCAAAATGCGCTTTTAGTAAACCAATGCACGCTCAGATCGAAAAGGAGATCGGACAACGTTGAAGCGTCGCTGGGAGATAGCACAACGTTAGAATGTCGCGCAGACATCGGACAACGTTAGGTTGTCGCGTAGACATCGGACAACGTTAATAGGACCCGTCGAATCACCTGTAATATTGACATACTCTGTAAAATTACATTACTTTTTCTGTACTGGATTACAGGTATAGTCTTGTAAATTTACGTTTTTTTTTTTTAACTGTGCGGTTACTTGCCCCTAAGCGCTATTCCATGCTCAGCATGGTCAGGTTTCTGAATTTAGGCCACAGAAACAGGCTTATCAAGTGGCGTGGGTGGGGCTGATACTTGCGCTGTAACTCATGCGCAATGCGAGACTTCAGGCACCTCTGCACTGGACAGTCCTCGTCACTGTGCTGACATATTCTTTGTAGCCGCAGATGACTGGGATGCACAAACTGGATAGTTAGGTTGTGCTCACCCTCGACAACCTACGTTACAACAACAGAAATCGTTTATGTTTCCGGCACGAGCAGCATACGCCCCTCCCCAGCCCCGCGTACATTTGCGAGTCTTTTTGTGGGAAGGGGGAGGGCGGTGGACAAAGAAATATAGTCATTTCAAACCCCTCACCTTACTTTCTACTTTGAAAGCCGACAAAACCAAGACTAACGTTTCCATGGTACGCTTATCCTCCTCACTGATAGGAATCTGTTTATGCTCTTCTAGTAAAGCATTTATCTGTAAAATATAACGTGTTGTGTTAGAGAGTAGATTCAAATATTCCGTATTTTAAGCATTAGTTTAGGTGCAGTGCATTTGAAGAAACGTGCCTAACCGAACTGGTTTTCTCTTTGGAAGAATGACTCAACCATAATGAGGAAATAATTCCAGCGAGTCTCAACTTCCTGCTTTAAAGTAAAAGGGAGCATGTCGTTCAAACCGGATCTTTTAAAATAAGCAACTTTGGCTTTTGCTACGTTAATAGTCTGAATATCATGAATTCTTCATCTAAATGAGCTTTAGTACTGCGGATTAGGTCTGTATCGAGGTCTATTCGAGGAAAGAACAAAAATACATAACTTTTCAAACTTTTATAAAATAGTGAAACGTACGTTAAAATAAGAAACAAAACTCTCATTCTACTGTCATATTAAAACCCACTTTACCTGAAGGTTTTGTAAAATTCTTAACCAAATCAAAGTCCTCAGCACGGAAACTGTTCTTAGATGTTGTCGCTGTACGCGAGGAGGCAATTTTTTCTATGGGATGGATCAGACCTACCACTGCACCTATGTCATTCTTTCCAAACGTAATGGACAACTAGACAGGCCAGGCGGGACGGGTTAGGTCACAAACCTATGGTCTGGTGTGCAACCCCTCTTTCTGGTCGCACGACTCTCTTCCCCGCCCCCTTTCCTCCCCGAATTACCTGTTTTCAGCAGGGAGCTGCATAGGGTAATCGAGCCACGATCAGCGGGGAGGTGCGTGGTAATCGAGCGACGATCAGCAGGGTGCTGAGGGTTAATCGAGTCACTATCAGCGTATGGCTGCTGGGTAATCGAGCCACTATCAGCAGGGGGCTGTGACTTAGTCGAGCGACGATCAGCGGATGGCTGCTGGGTAATCGAGTTGCGATCAGCGGGGAGGTGCGGGGTAATCGAGCCACGATCACACGATTCCCGCCCCCTCTCCCCTCCCCTTCCGAATAACCCTTTCAATCATTTTTCAACGTTATTCAGGCCGGGCGCCTATGGGACAGTCTCTTCGGGGCGGGTTAATCGAGCCCTGTATGACCAACCGGGCGACACGGGGTAGTCAAGCCTTCACCAGCAAGGAGGGTCCCCCCCCCTCCCTCCCCAGCAAAGTGACGGGACGGATTTATCGAGCCAGAGTCCATTGCTTTACTTCGGGGTAATCGAGCCCCACGACCGACGGGGTAAGGCGGGGTAGTCAAGCCTTCACCAGCGAGGAGGATTCCACCTCCCCAGCAGTGTGACAGGTCGGATTTATCGAGCCCTACGACCGACGGTGTAAGGCGGTGTAATCGAGCATTCACCAGCAAGCGGTTTTGGGGGATATTCGAGCCCCCTCCCCCCCCCTCTCCCACCAGCAGTAGGACGGGGTAGATTAATCGAGCCTGTAGCATTGAATCGCGGGGTGTGGAAATCCAGCCACGACCAGCAGGCAGAGGCGGGGTAATCGAGCTTTCAGCAGCAAGGTCGGTTTAGAAGATAATCTAGCTTCCTCCTCCTTTTCCCGGGCTTGTGACGGTGTGCGTTAATCAAGCCTGTTGAACTGAAGCGCGGCGGGGTAATCGAGCAACCGACAGCAGGGCGAGGCGGGTTTAATCGAGCCACCAACGGGCAGGTGGTTTTGGGGAACATTCAACCCCCCACCCCCCCCCACCCCCGGACTGTAAAGAGGTATCTTAATCAAGCCTAAATAATTAAAGGGTGGCGGGGTAATCGAGGCACCACCAGCGGGGCTAGGCGGGGTAATCAAGCCTCTACCAGCTAGGTGGTTTCGGGCAATATTCGAGCCCCCCCCCCTCTTTTCCCTCCAGGAGTGTGAAGGAATGGATTAATCAAGCCCTAATAATCGGAGGGCGGCGGGGTAATCGAGCCACCACCAGCTGGGCTAGGCGGGGTAATCGAGCCTCTACCAGCTAGGTGGTTTTGGGCAATATTCGAGCCCGTTCCCCCCCCCCTCCCCTCCTGAAGTATGAAGAGGTGGATTAATCAAGGCTAATTAATTAAAGGGCGGCGGGGTAATCGAGGCACCACCAGCTGGGCGAGGCGGGGTAATCGAGCCTTCAACAGCGAAGTTGGTTTAGAAGATATTCGAACCTCTGCCTCCCCCCCCCCTTCCCCCGCAGTGCGACCGGTTGGATTAGTTCAGCCTGTATAGTTGAACCGGTAATCGAGCCTTCACCAGCGGGGTTGGTTTAAAAGAAATTGGAGCCCCCTCCCCCCTCCCTCGGAAGAGTGACGGGGCGGATTAATCAAGTATGTGTACTGAAAGCGCGGCGGGGTACTCCAGCCACCACCAGTGGGGCGAGCATTCACCAGCCGGACCGGTTTGAGGTATATTTAAGCCCTCCAGCAGTGTGAGGTGACGGGGTGGATTAGTCGAGCCTTCAGGCTTAGCCCCCCAGTAACGAGCTTATAAGCCCTCTTGTTGAGCCAGTAAGAATGGCTGTGGCCTCCAGTGACGTGTTACAGGCTCTTAGTGCAGCGATGAGGCGGAGCTGTGAGCTCCCAGTGACGAGTATTAGCCCTTAGTCGAGCCTCGGGGCCAGCGGTCACCCATACAAAGTCGAATCAGGACCACTGCTGCTTGACTCCGCTAAGCGAGATCCGAGCGCCTGCAAACCAGTCGGTAGGCAAACCCGCATTGCAGGCAAAGTGCATTTTTGCGCGACGCCATAACTTTTTTCCTAATTGAGCTACAGAGCTCCTCAGTTTAGCATTTCGTAGATCTCGACGAGACGAACAAAACGGTGTAACCAGATTTGACTCGCGACTATCCGATCACAAATCTAACACTATAAAACACATAATTCAAAGTGGAACACTCGAATTTTGGCGCATTTAGACCAATTTTAGAGTGTTCTACACCATGACAGAAAATGACGGGCGCATCAAAATCTACAAGCCAGTAGAATTTTGTTACCGATCCGACTACTTGTTCAAAAGTTACAGCAAAGTATATAATGTTCAACTTTGAACACCTTTAGAGCACACTTTCTGTTAGTCCCAACAAATCGTTATGCTCCCTTTTCGTACCACTTCTTGGTAAGAGTGGGCCCCCTGTCCTGAGCAAAAGCCCTCAGTCGAGCCTCGGGCCCACCGGTCACCCATACAAATTCGTGTCAGGGGCCCTGCTGCTTGACTTCGCTAAGCGAGATCCGAGCGCCTGCAAACCAGTGGGAAGGCAAACCCGCATTGCATTATAAGTTCATTTTTTACAACGCCATAACTTTTTACCTAATTGAGCTAGAGAGATCCTCTTTTTTGCATCTTGTAGATCTCGACGAGACGAACAAAACGGTGTAACCGGATTTGACGTACGACCCTCCAATCAGAAATAAAAGACTAAAAAACCATAATTCAAAGTGGAACACTCGCATTTTGGCGCATTTAGACCAATTTTAGAGTGTTTTACACCAAAACAAAAAATGACGGGCGCATCAAAATCTACAAGCCATCAAAATTTGGTAACGATCCGACTACTTGTTCAAAAGTTACAACAAAGTGTAAAATGTTCAACTTTGAACACCTTTTGAACACACTTTTTGTTAGTCCCAACTAATCGTTTTGGGCCCATTTCGTAGCTCATTGTGGCTTTAGTGTCCACCTTCAGTCCGACCACTGTGGCTCAAACCGTTTGCCCGCTAGAGCAGTCCAAAATTTTGAACGTTCAAATTTTTGAACGGTCATAACTCGGAAAGTTTTCATCGCACAACGAGCGAGAAACGCGTGAACACTCTTCGTAAAAGCACCCACCTTCCCTATAAATTTGGTGTTGATCGGCCGAGCCGTTTGGGCTGGCCAGACTTTTGGTCCATTTTTGAACCCGTGCAGACCAATTTTTGAGCTCATATAACTCGAAAACCATGCTAGGTAAAAAAAATACGATTTCACGAAATCCTGGTAGACAACGGAGTTTCTATAACTAAAATAAAATATTGTGAGTGTTGAATAAGACTGTAAGAAGACTGACTGGTTTTGTTTAGTTTACGATAGTCAAGATCGTGGCTAAATAATTCTAAGTTTGAATTGATAAGGCGGGTTTCAAGTAATGAATACTCTCCGACAGTTCGGCCGACATTTAATCGACAGGAGCGGGAGAATAGAAAGCTCTCCGCCTTCTGACGGCAAAAATTGGGCGGCGAGGTCGCGGCCGGAGGAGAACGTCAACAATAACCGCCCCTCCACCGGGCGCACGGAAGGAGCGAACCGGGGCCCTACCTGCTGGTACGCGAAGGACCAGCGGGCAAGCGCGCCGCGGCCGCGACGGGGGTGCGCTCTATTGGGAAAACGCGGAGTTAAGGCGCTGTTTACACAAAATGGTACACGTAAATGTACATCATTTCAAGAATTCTGCTCACCAGATCGAAGTCAAACTTACCAGACCGTTTTCCGCAGGTATAAAACTACTATTTACGCATTCAGTTCGCCTTGTCAACGTTTCGATAACTTTAAAAAATGATTTAAAGTCGCGAGGTGGGCACATCAGCCACCGGCAATGGCGGACGTGCTTGGCCTGCTTTCGCGTTGTTGACACAACATGCCAACCAAATAAAATGAAAAAAATCACTGCTCTCATAACGTTACGATTGGAACTCATTCTTTGAGGCTCACATTTAGTTGGCAGAACCGGGGCAAGTTTCAGTAAAACTGAAGTAGTTTTAAAGAAGGCAGTACGGTGGTCACGTGCGAATTTCAGTGTTGTTATCTCATTCTTGCGCTCGAAACTAAAGGCTGGCTTTGTTTGAACGCAGACTTTAGAGGTTTCTCTTTCGCTCCGTGTTGGCTCGTCTCGGCCTACCCCCTCCACGAAAAAATATCCCCTTCCCCTGTTCATTTTGCCTGACGAGTCGAGCATCACCATAGAAACTCGAATTTCAATTCAAATTTACAAAATTTCTGCAATACAGATTTCAACTAGACTTCAGAATCGAATGTACTAGATTACATTCTAAATGTATGCTTAATATTATCGAATTCCCTTCAGCAGATTTTTTTCTGTCGTAAGGGGCCATATGAAACAAAACACGCACGTTTTCCAGCGATTTTAGAAGGCAACTCCGTTGCCTAAAAAAAGTACCGACACAAAAAAGTTGGTAAATATGGTCAGGAACATCGTGCTGGGCTCAAAAAAAATCCGTCAAAATGGTGGCTATGAAAATTTTCAAAAATAAAAGTTTGAACGCATTTTTGGACCATTTCCGGTGATCTGAGACCCCCAAATGTAGCCAAATTAAAAAATTGTACGGCTTTTCTCTATCCAATGCAATGGTCGAAAATTCAAAATTCGAAAATTTCGTGGAGGCCTGACCTTTGAACTTTGACCTTCGAGATCTCAGCTTCAAGGTCACGCACAAGGTCACGCGATAGCTCTACGATCTACAAAAAAAAACTATTTTCTTCCATACACGGTCGCGTTCGCGACATATTATTAGGAGAGCCACACCGAGCAATCGAAAAAATATGTGGTGGCGGTAATGGTATAGCCCAGGGGGCGGACTAGGCAGGCCAGGCGGGATGGGTTAGGCCACAAACCCATGGTCTGGTGTGCAACCCCTCTTTCTGGTCCCACGACTCTCTCCCCCGCCCCCTTTCCTCCCAAATTACCTGTTCTCAGCAGGGAGCTGCATAGGGTAATCGAGCCACGATCAGCGGGAGGCTGCGGGTTAAGTGAGCTACGATCAGCAGGGGGCTGCGGGGTAATCGAATCTCGGTCAGCGGGGGGCTGCGGGTTAATCGAGGTACGATCAGCGGGGTGCTGCGGGTTAATCGAGGTACGATCAGCAGGGGGCTGCGGGGTAATCGAGCCAAGATCAGCGGGGCGGTGCCGGTTAATCGAGCCACTATCAGCGTATGGCTGCTGGGTAATCGAGCCACGATCAGCGGAGGGCTGCTGGTAAATCGAGGTACGATCAGCAGGGGGCTGCGGGGTAATCGAGCCACGATCAGCGGATGGCTGCTAGGTAGTCGAGTCGTGATCAGTGGGGAGGTGCGGGGTAATCGAGCCACGATCAGCGGATGGCTGCTGGCTAGTCGAGTCGTGATCAGTGGGGAGGTGCGGGGTAATCGAGCCGCTATCAGCGGATGGCTGCTGGGTAATCGAGTCGCAATCAGCGGGGAGGTGCGGGACAATCGAGCCACGATCACACGATTCCACTCCCCCCTCCCCTTCCGAATAACCTTTTCAATCATTTTTCAACGTTAGTCAGGCCGGGCTTCTCTCCCTTTCTTCCTATGGAACGGTCTCTTCGGGGCGGGTTAATCGAGCCCTGTATGACCAACAGGGCGAGGCGGGGTAGTCAAGCCTTCACCAGCGCGGAGGGTCCACCCCCCTCCCCCCTCCCCAGCAGTGTGACAGGTCGGATTTATCGAGCCCCACGACCGACGGTGTAAGGCGGTGTAATCGAGCATTCACCAGTGAGTTGGGTTTGGGGGATATTCGAGCCCCTCTCCCACCAGCAGTGGGACGGGGTAGATTAACCGAGCCTGTATCATTGAATCGCGGGGTGTGGAAATCCAGCCACGACCAGCAGGCAGAGGCGGGGTAATCGAGCCTTCAGCAGCGAGGTCGGTTTAGAAGATATTCTAGCCTCCTCCTCCTTTCCCCGGGCTTGTGACGGTGTGCGTTAATCAAGCCTGTTTAACTGAAGCGCGGTAATCGAGCAACCGCCAGCAGGGCGAGGCGGGTTTAATCGAGCCACCAACGGGAAGGTGGTTTTGGGGAATACTCGAGCCCCCCCACCTCGGACTGTGAAGAGGTATAATTATCAAGCCAAAAAAATTAAAGGGTTGCGGGGTAATCGAGGCATCACCCAGCGGGGCGAGGCGGGGTAATCAAGCCTCTACCAGCTAGGTGGTTTCGGGCAATATTCGAGGCCCCCCCCCCTCTTTTCCCTCCAGGAGTGTGAAGGGGTGGATTAATCAAGCCCTAATAATCGGAGGGCGGCGGGGTGATCGAGCCACCACCAGCTGGGCAAGGCGGGGTAATCGAGCCTCTACCAGCTAGGTGGTTTCGGGCAATAATTGAGGCACCCCCTTCTTCCCTCCCGGAGTGCGAAGGGGTCGATTAATCAAGCCTTAATAATCGGAGGGCGGCGGGGTAATCGGGCCACCACCAGCAGGGCGAGGCGGGGTAATCAAGCCTCTACCAGCTAGGTGGTTTCGGGCAATATTCGAGCCCCTCCCCCCCCCCCCCCTCTTTTCCCTCCAGGAGTGTGAAGGGGTGGATTAATCAAGCCCTAATAATCGGAGGGCGGCGGGGTGATCGAGCCACCACCAGCTGGGCAAGGCGGGGTAATCGAGCCTCTACCAGCTAGGTGGTTTCGGGCAATAATTGAGGCACCCCCTTCTTCCCTCCCGGAGTGCGAAGGGGTCGATTAATCAAGCCTTAATAATCGGAGGGCGGCGGGGTAATCGGGCCACCACCAGCGGGGCAAGGCGGGGTAATCGAGCCTCTACCAGCTAGGTGGTTTTGGGCAATATTCGATCCCGCACTCCTGAAGTATGAAGAGGTGGATTAATCAAGGCTAATTAATTAAAGTGCGGCGGGGTAATCGAGGCACCACCAGCGGGGGGAGGCGGGGTAATCGACCCTTCAACAGCGAAGTTGGTTTAGAAGATATTGGAACCGCTGCCTCCTTTCCCCCGCAGTGCGACCGGTTAGGGTAGTCCAGGAAAAACTCATGGTTAAAATTTTAGGGGGCATGTTGACCATAGGGTGTCATTTTGCGAGAAAAAAATTAGAAAAATTGTCCCGAAAAAATCGGATAGTATTTGACCCCCCCGAAGTGGCTTTTAAGTTATTTTGTCGATTTGTTCCGCGGATTGCCTACTTACAGGGGCTCCGATAGCCATTTCAGCCGTTTTAACGCAGATGAGGGGTGTTTGGGGGCTCGGGTGGGTTGGGAGGTGACAGGGGGGTGGGGGGACGGCCGAAGGAAGGTTGCCTGGAGGGGGTGGGGGAGGGGGGGTGGGGGCTGGAGGGCATTTGCGGCCTTTTACCGTATTACAAGAGCGATGTTCTGTGTTTAGGTGCTAAGGTAAGTAAGAAATTAAATATTTATTTCAAAGTTGTGTTTTATTTAAATCTTTTCTTTGCCAGTCTTATCATACATTGATCTATGTTTTTCTACAGCTTG
Organism: Frankliniella fusca; assembly: GCA_029379305.1. Taxonomy (NCBI): domain Eukaryota; kingdom Metazoa; phylum Arthropoda; class Insecta; order Thysanoptera; family Thripidae; genus Frankliniella; species Frankliniella fusca. Next base: position 9,738 of record JAHWGI010001297.1, on the reverse strand, counting down.
CAGCATAAATTGTCGCTGTGATTCATCATGGGTAAGTTTGTTGCCATTTAGATATTTTTTGATCAAGCTAACTCCCCGCTCTGCGATGTCATTTACAGGGATAATGTTCCGGACCACATCTAAGCCATGGTTGAAGTCAGGATCAGCAGGCCACTCTTTTGGATCTTTGTCCATGAATCTACTTGAAATTTTAGTAATTTCAAAGAAAGTGAGAGAGTTTTTAGTAGCAAAGTCGCTTAGGTTCAGCGATACTACTTTTCTGTTTGGGGGAAGCCCAGCGCGTGCCAATGCATCAACAGTCCCTTCCTTTGAACGAATTGACCTGACCATTTTACGCTTTTCTTGGAGAGAAACGCGATCATCAAATAATGCTAGACACACCAGTTTCTCAGATAAATACCACAGATGGTTTGCCATTTTCCCAAAAGCAGCTTTCAGGTGGGGCTCTTTCTCCTCTGACAGCAAACGCATGAGTGCTAAATCATTCGCGGGGGCTCTCACGGCAGACGGACATTCAAACCAATTTTTCACATAGAAATTAGCAAGAAATGCGCACACTTTGAAAAAGCAATCACTTTGTGCCGTCGTGAGCTTCAGCTGTTTCCCGAACATCCAAATTTTGTAAGAATAGAGTGCCTTCGCCATCCAACGTGTTTTGGATGTCGCACCTGGCTTTCTGAAAGTGTACTCCACCTTTCCAGGCACAGATCCTCCGAGAAAAATTATGGTCAGCTCCAAAAGTTCTTTGTAATCGTCTCTAGGTTGGCGATTCTGCAATATAACAACCAAAATTATTTTTTTAAAAAATAAAACCTTACATTAAATAGAACAACGTGAAGTCAGGACGTTATACCTGCAGATGCTCGCAAGAAAACTTGATTATCTCGTCGGCATTTGGAATTAATTTTAAGAGGCCCCTCGACGCAGCTGTCGTTCGGTACGTCTCTGAAAATTTTTACAATACTGGTAAGTTGTAGAAATAATAGTAATAATGCAATTATTTGAGAAGTTATTATTTACTCACCCTTGTCTATTGTTTTCCAGTGGTTTTTAAGAAAATCTCCAAATAACAAGTCAGGGCTCTTTGAATTTCCGACAAGGTTGTCGAAGACTGCACCGAGAACCAGTTCTAGCACGTGATGACGGCATGCGAATTCCAGAAGTTCCTTGCCGAGCTTTTGCTGTATCAGAACACAGGCTCCACCCCACCGTCCTGAATTGGTGGATGTCGTATCAAAAACTAGGCCCAGGAGATTTTCCTTCAGATCCCAATCAATCAGCAACGAGACCACAGCTTGCGCGATGCACTCCCCAGATCCGTGTGGAAGTTCTGGGATACCGAGAAGCTTCTCGACACCTTTTCCGGATACAACTACAGGTAGACGATCGGCCTTCTCGTCCGCGTCTATAAGGTAACAACGGGGCATAAAAGTTAAGTCCTCCTTCGTTTGTTAAAAAAGAATTAATAACCTTAAAGTTAAGTGAAGTATAGCATACCTGCAGTGCTCGGAAAGAGTTTTCCGTCAAAATGTACGAGAAGCATGCAGTTGGGTTCAAACTCCTGTTTGATGAGTTCAGATAATTGCTTGTGATTCTCGTCTGACCTCCTTTTTAATTGAGATCGAGAACAAACTATCCTTACTTCCCGATCCTCTACGCCGAGATCTGCAACTGTGGCCTGAACCGCTGCTTTCAGTATCATTGTCCCAGCGTAAGACGATGTTGACGTTCGGGCCAAAGCAGAAGTCACAAGCGTGTTTTTTAAAACATTCACTGTGATCGGCTTTTCTTTTGTTTCATTGGGAGTAAATTCTGTTGCAGTATTCGTAGAAAACAATTAATTTTTCTCTATCACTACCTGTGGCACACTAATTATTTTGTTTTTGTTTCAGATGCTACTACTTACCGTCATCAGTTGTATCTGCGTTGCTGCCTTCCCCTTCTGTCGACAACTCGGACAACCCGGACAGCTGGCGTTTATCAAGGATTGCATTTTTCTCAACTTCACTTTTCATTTTAGCAGTCATTTTTTTCTGTTCTTTAGCGACGACTTTCTTATAATTAGCACGATATTTTGCATCGATGCCAAGCATGACACCTCGCCGATCAGTTTGCATTGATTTGTAGAAGTCTATGTCTTCTTGAATGGTCATTATTTTAAATGCATCTTTGTGACCAATGTCAAACAGACCTTGAATAGAATTAACAAATTCGTCTCTTCTTTTTTCGTGCGTTTCCCCTAATTTCGATCCTGGTTTCTTAACACGCCCACTCAGGTGTTTATCTTTTAACAAACCACTGTGACGCTTGTGCAGGTTTAAGATTAGTTGTACCACACTTCGTTTTTCTCGAGTAGGGATACTTGCCCTTTCCCATAAGTGTATAACCTGCACGGCAGTCTCTCCCGCCGCAGTGGCAGCCGATACAGTTCCTTTTGATGCGTGCAAGTTGGCATAGAAAGTTCTGAGGACATCTTGCGTTGTTGGCAGTTTCCCTTTCGGCGCTAACGCCTTTTCTTCATTGGAGCACTTTCCGACGAGCCAAACTTCACACCCGGCTCGCGTGACACGAACAGAATTTGGTTTACTCATCCTTAACACAGTAATAAGTCGCCGCGAAGATTGAGGACACGGAGAAACAAAACTGCCGGTGCGCGTCGGCGTGGCGCGTCGACCTGTCCGGACTCGCCCTCGCCAGTACGACCACAACAAAAACAATGCACTGACGCCCGGCTCCCGCTGGCCGCCGGTCGCTCCCGGCTGCCGCAAGCCTCCGCCGTGAACCCACCGCCCCCCAGTCACCGAACCACGCGTACCAACTTACATTAGTAACCAAACACAAAACATCGCTCTTGTAATACGGTAAAAGGCCGCAAATGCCCTCCAGCCCCCACCCCCCCTCCCCCACCCCCTCCAGGCAACCTTCCTTCGGCCGTCCCCCCACCCCCCTGTCACCTCCCAACCCACCCGAGCCCCCAAACACCCCTCATCTGCGTTAAAACGGCTGAAATGGCTATCGGAGCCCCTGTAAGTAGGCAATCCGCGGAACAAATCGACAAAATAACTTAAAAGCCACTTCGGGGGGGTCAAATACTATCCGATTTTTTCGGGACAATTTTTCTAATTTTTTTCTCGCAAAATGACACCCTATGGTCAACATGCCCCCTAAAATTTTAACCATGAGTTTTTCCTGGACTACCCTAGCGACCGGTTGGATTAGTTGAGCCTGTATAATTGAACCGGTAATCGAGCCTTCACCAGCAAGGTTGGTTTAAAAGAAATTGGAGCCCCCTCCCCCCTCCTTCGGAAGAGTGACAGGGCGGATCAATCAAATATGTGTACTGAAAGCGCGGCGGGGTACTCCAGCCACCACCAGTGGGGCGAGCATTCACCAGCGGTACCGGTTTTGAGGGATATTTAAGCCCCCCAGCAGTGTGAAGTGACGGGGTGGATTAGTCGAGCCTTCAGGCTTAGCCCCCCAGTGACGAGCTTATAAGCCCTCTTGTTGAGCCAGTAAGAATGGCTGTGGCCTCCAGTGATGTGTCACAGGCTCTTAGTGCAGCGATGAGGCGGAGCTGTGAGCTCCCAGTGACGAGTATTAGCCCTTAGTCGAGCCTAGGGACTTTCGGTCACCCATACAAAGTCGAGTCAGGACCACTGCTGCTTGACTCCGCTAAGCGAGATCCAAGCGCCTGCAAACCAGTCGGTAGGCAAACCCGCATTGCAGGAGGGGTGCATTCTTGTGCGACGCTGTAACTTTTTACCTAATTGAGCTACAGAGCTCCTCTGTTTAGCATTTCGTAGATCTCGGCGAGACGAACAAAACGGTGTAACCAGATTTGACACGAGGCCCTCCGATCACAAATCTAAGACTATAAAACACATAATTCAAAGTGGAACACACGCATTTCGGCGCATTTAGACCAATTTTCTAGTGTTCTACACCATGACAAAAAATGACGGGCGCATCAAAATCTACAGCCTGTCAAAATTTGGTGACGATCCGACCACTCGTTCAAAAGTTACAGCAAAGTGTAAAATGTTCAACTTTGAACACCTTTTGAACACACTTTTTGTTAGTCCCATCAAATCGTTATGTCCCCTTTTCGGAGCTCTTTGTGGTAATAGTGGGCCCCCTAGTGTCCCCTGCATAAGCCCTCAGTCGAGCCTCGGGACCAGCGGTCACCCATACAAATTCGTGTCAGGACCACTGCTGCTTGACTTCGCTAAGCGAGATCCGAGCGCCTGCAAACCAGTGGGTATGCAAACCCGCATTACATTATAAGTTCATTTTTTGACGACACCATAACTCTTTACCTAATTGAGCTACAGAGCTCCCCTTTTTTTGCATTGTGTAGATCTCGACGAGAGGAACAAAGCGGTGCAACCGGATTTGACGTGCGACACTCCGTTCACAAATAAAAGACTATAAAACCACAATTTAAAGTGGAACACTCGCATTTTGGCGCATTTAGACCAATTTAAGAATGTTCTACACCATGACAAAAAATGACGGGCGCATCAAAAGCTACAAGCCATCAAAATTTGGTAACGATCCGACAACTTGTTCAAAATTTACAGCAAAGTTTATAATGTTCAACTTTGAACACCTTTTGAGCACACTTTCTGTTAGTCCCAACAAATCGTTATGCCCCCTTTTCGTACCACTTCACTGAGCAAAAGCCCTCGGTCGAGCCTCGAAACCAGCGGGCACCCATACAAATTCGTGTCAGGGGCACTGCTGCTTGACATCGCTAAGCGAGATCCGAGCGCCTGCAAACCAGCGGGTAGGCAAACCCGCATTGCATTATAAGTTTATCTTTTACAACGCCATAACTTTTTACCTAATTAAGTTAGAGAGATCCCCTTTTTTTCATTTTGTAGATCTCGACGAGACGAACAAAACAGTGTAACCTGATTGGACGTGCGACCCTCCAATCCTAAATAAAAGACTAAAAAACCATAATTCAAAGTGGAACACTCGCATTTTGGCGCATTTAGACCAATTTCAGAGTGTTTTACACCATTACAAAAAATTACGGGCGCATCAATATTTACAAGCCATGAAAATTTGGTAACGATCCGACTACTTGTTCAAAAGTTACAGCAAAGTGTAAAATGTCCAACTTTGAACACCATTTGAACACACGTTTTGTTAGTCCCAACAAATCGTTATGGGCGTTTTTCGTAGCTCTTTATGGCTTTAGTGTCCACCTTCAGTCCGACCACTGTGGCTCAAACCGTTTGCCCGCTAGCGCAGTCCAAAATCTTGAACGTTCAAATTTTCGAACGGTCATAACTCGGAAAATTTTCATCGCACAACGAGCGGGAAACGCGTGAACACTCTTCGTAACAGCACCCACCTCCCCTATAAATTTAGTGTCGATCGGCCCAGCCGTTTGGGCTGGCCAGACTTTTGGTCCATTTTTGAACCCGTGCAGACCAATTTTTGAGCTCCTATAACTCGAAAACCATGCTAGGTAAAAATAAAAGTACCGACACAAAAAAGTTGGTAAATATGGTCAGGAACAGCGTGCTAGGCTCAAAAAAAAAAACGTCAAAATGGTAGCTATGAAAATTTTCAAAAATAAAAGTTTGAACGCATTTTTGGACCATTTCCGGTGCTCTGAGACCCCCAAATGTCGCTAAATTGAAAAATTGTACGGCTTTTCTCTATCCAAAGCAATGGTCAAAAATTCAAAATTCGAAAATTTCGTAGAGGCCTGACCTTTGAACTTTGACCTTCAAGATATCAGCTCCAAGGTCACTTACAAGGTCAAGATAGCTCTACGATCTACCAAAAAAAAAACTATTTTCTTCCATACACGGTCGCGTTCGCAAGAAATTATTAGGAGAGCCACACCGAGCAATCGAAAAAAAACCTCGTGGCGGTAATGGTATAGCCCAGGGGGCGGACTTGCCCAGAGTGGCGGCGCGTAGTGGGTACCATAACCTACGTAAAGAACTGGTTTAAATCTTGGTTTAGATTCAATTCTTGTGTAACTGAGGTCAAAAACATGTGTCTCGACATTCATTAGGATCACTTAAAATAATGTTTTACGCTCGTGGTGTGAATTATTTAGACAGTGTTTTCTGCTTTGTTTTGGTTCCCACTACGCTCCGCCACTCTGGGCAAGTTGTCCATTGACGACACGTCACCACCGGCAGTTCTGTAAGCGTCGACAACCTAACGGGAATACTAAAAATACGATTTCACGAAATCCTGGTAGGCACGAAGTTCGTTAATGTTTTTGTTTCACAAAATACTTCGGTGGATGATGGTTTATGTAGAAATTTAATTGAAAATTTCTAGCTTTATGAATCATGTTATTGAATTTGCTTTATCTCAGAGTCACTAGTACAGCGAGTCACATGCCAAATTTTAGATTTCTAGCTCAAACGATTTAGAAGTTAGTCTAGTCTTTCAGTAAAAATTGTCCGATCAGCTTGATTTTTGAACTGTAGGCTCGTTGTGCAATGGGCATTCGAACATTACTTTAACATATTTACTCTAACGTGTCGTTCGAAATTTTATTTTTTGAACTACCGTCCATGAGTTGAATCAACAGCCCCCCCCCCCATTTTCCACCCAGCTACGGTTCTCCTCCCGTGCCCAGTGGCGTCGGAAGTACCGGTCAGGGTGTGCTCCCAGCACACCCCAAAATATGACGGGGTGTGCGCAGCACACCCCGTTTTGACAGGGGTTCAATAGAAACAACGTAAATTAGCGCGTGTGCGGGCTGGGACCAGCTGGGAACCACGTTCGCTCGTATCACATTAAAGAAGTAACAAAGCTACGATTGGTCCCGAATCCCGAAGTTCCAATACTTAAGTTTGAAATGAATAATGGACACGGATCAAATAATTTAAAAGCCAGTTAAAATATTATACAATATGATCCAGTACTGTAATTCTGTCCGAAATTGTCACTTTGTAGTTTATATTGTCTCGTATTGTATTGATATTGTTTCACTCTAAGAAAAATTACAGATTTCTGTATCAAGTTTGTTTAAGTTTTCTGTATCCGGGCGCTGTGATACAGCAATTTGCATCAGTGATACAAAATCTTGTAATAGTTTATAAAAATTTTGTAAACATTACAATCTTTTAAATTAAGTTCAAAATATTATATTCATTTTCTAATTTTCTGTAATCTGATTACAAATCTCTGTAAACGGGATACAAATTTCTGTGACATAGAAACAGAAATCTGTATGTGCGTTCGAAACTTCGCTATTGTAACGTTCAATTCGAACACGATTTGAGCAGCTGTTAGACTGACTCTGGCACTTTCTACGATGAAATCAATTTCCAAAAGCATTCACATATCAATCTCATCTGATAGCGTGATAGCTAAGGGGAAAGGCTCAGGGGTCAGGCAACACATGGGAAAGAATGACTCCGGGTTGGAGCACGGCTGCCCGTAAGTAGTCGCGTTAGCCGAGTGGGCTCAGGCGTCGAATTACTATCGAGCGATTCGGGGTTCAAGTCCCGGTAAGGTAAGGTATAACTGTGAAGTTAACCGCCTGTCATGTGTGGGCAACACCTAGTATGAGACAGCCCATAGTGTAAAAATATTTGTCTTTCATATCCGCAAGCTTGAACATCAACATATTTTCTTCTGTATCGATGGATACAAATTTCTGTATCCGTAATACAGATTTGTTTTTGTATATCCGAAAGAATACAACTTTTTGTATCACGGATGCTGAAAAAACTGCGTATCCAAATTACAGATTTTTGTATTAATTTTTTTAAGAGCGTTCGTATTGGTTATACCGGCGCACCTATTTGTTTCCAGTTCCTCACCCCCTGGCTCCAAAATGACTGCAGTCGCTGTAAAAATTAGCGATTAATTTGTCGGTAAATTACGCAAAAATTTCCAACAGATTGTCGCACTAAAGAAGTGACAAAGTCACAATTGGTCCCCTAGTTCCAGGATTTAAATTTCAAATAAAATGAATGCGGTTCAGATAATTTAAAAGCCAGTTAAAATATAATCCAGTATAACGCAGTCAAAATTCAAGCCAGTAAGAAAAAAAAATCAGAAAATCAGCCACGTTAACACTGGAATCAAAGTGTCCATGCTGTTTCTACGCATCTCGTTGGGCGATTACCATAAGCGCGTAAAAAAAAAGAGCGTATCGCAAATTGCGCGTATGTAAAAAAGCGCGTATGTAAAAAAGAGCGTAAGGGAAAAAGAGCGTATGTACAAAAGCGCGTATGTAAATATGCGCGTAACGAAGAGAGAGCGTATGTATAAAAGAGCGTAAGGAAAAAAGCGCGTAGATACAAATGCACGTAAATAGAAGACTACGTATGTACATATGAGCGTAAGTAAATATGTGCGTAACGCAAAGAAAGTGTAGGTAAATAAGCGCGTAAGTAAATATGCGCGTAGGTCAAAACGCGCGTAAGGATATGTGCGTGAAATGCGATTTGCACGTAAGCAACTTGGAGCGTAAAAATATTCGGGCGTAAGTGTATATGCGCGTAGGGTCAAAAGAGCGTACGAACAAAACAGCGTAAGTGTAAAACCGCGTATGCAACATTGCCCCTCATGACATACAAGCGCGTACTTAAAATAAACCGTATTGCATTTTGAACGTTGTTCGAAAAGCGCATAAGTAGAAATGCGCGTGTGTCAAAATGTCCGTATGTAAAATTTGGCGTAGGTCGTTAGGCGCGTCTGTCAAAAAGAGCATAGGTCAAGTTGCGCGTAAAGCGATGACACCGTAGGTCAATATACTCGTACGTAGAAAATTGCGTAGGTTCATATACGCGTAAGTGCAAAAGAGCGTACGCGCTTTTGAATCTACGCGCTTTTGCATTTACGCGCATTTGCACTTACGCGCTTTTGGACATACGCTCTATTGTTCGCTCCTCTGGAATACTTCATGTTGAATTCACAAGATCGCTCCCCCAGGATCGATGTTAATCGCCCCTCGTTTCACAGTGTTTATTGTGATTTTTACTGTAAGCTACTGTATGCTATTACGTAATAGTTTCAGGGTACACAATAAAATTTTTAGGGCGGGAGATTTCACCGAAAAAGTCTTGGCATAGTTTCAATACTTTTACCTGTAAAACTACTATAGTCTGTAAAATTACAGAAACATGTAAAACTAATTCTGCAAATGTATGGAAAAATATTTCGATACTTTACCCGGCAAAATATTTAGAGTATTTTACTTGTAAAATCTATGAAGACGGGGTAAATGCTTCCTGTGTGAGGGGTACCCAACTTGGTCCAGTCATTGTACACTTGGAGAAACATTCAAAGTTCAGTCACCGCCAGTCATCTCCAGTCACCTCCAGTCACCCTCCAGCCACCCTCCAGTAATCTCCAGTCACTTGCAGTCACCTGCAATCATCCCAGTCACCTGCAGTCACCTCCAGTCAACTCCAGTAACATTCAGTAAGTTTCAGTCACCTCCAGTAACATTCAGTAAGTTTCAGTCACCTCCAGTGACCTCCAGGCACCCTTCAGTCAGCCTCTACTTCCGGACTGTTCTTTTGACTACTCCTCTAACCTGCTGAGAACGTGTCGTGGGATTATCGGTACACATCGAAGACCAGAGGGAACATTGCCTAGTAGGCAGGCGGAAATACCACCACCTGCACTGCGGTGTATTGGGTGATTTTTCGACGAACTTTTCCGGCAACACTGAACGCGCCTTGAGCTCGATCCCTTCCTCTTGGTGACTCCAGGGGGCTTTCCCTCCTACTTTCAGCGTTT
>JAHWGI010001296.1:0-129289 GCA_029379305.1 Frankliniella fusca | reverse complement strand
AGTAGCGGGCAGCCATCTTGGTGACCCGTAGTAGCGGGTCCCCCTCCACTCCTCCTCCCCCTCCTCTCGGGTCCCCCTCCTCCCCCACCTCCTCGGGTCCGGGCCGCCCCCTCCCCACCCCACCTCCTCGGGTCCGGGCCGCCCCTCTCCCCCCACCCCACCTCCTCGGGTCCGGGCTGCACCGGCGGAGAGGTAAAGACGAGGGGTCGTGGGTTCGAATCCTACTGCAGCATTTCCATGCGCGCCCAGGAGGCATGCTGCTACGCTCGTTAGAATTTTTAACGGAAAATCCTATCCCCCCCCTGATTGGGAGGCCTATACGAAACCGGCATGCTAAAACTATTTGCGACAATGACACTTTGGCTGAGCCCGCGTGAATTCATACCAGAGTCCTATGCGCTTAGCATTGAGTTCAGCACAATTGTGTGTAGGAAAGACGTTATGCCATGAAATGAGACGAAGAGCCTTTTGAGCCGCGGCAGGGTGCGATCCAGGTAAGTGAAACGTGTATCTATAAAAAGAGTGAACGTAGGCCCCAATCAACCGTCGTCGTGGGAAATAGGGACAAACATTATGAGCGATCCTGGGGGAGGGCAGGGCGGAAGCGCGGGTGTGATAAGGAGGGCAGGGCGGGGCGTGGCAGGGCCTGGCTAGGACGACGCTCAGCGCGACTGCACTGATGTGTGCGTGTGTGTGTGTGTGTGTGCGTGGATCAGGTCGTGTGTTTTCCAGAATGTTCGGGAGCCGAGGGGCGGGTCGGGGGGGAGGGGAGGGCAGGGCGGAGGACCCTAGCTAGCGCGGGTGTGAAGTGGAGGGCTAGGCTGGACGGGGCGTAGCGTGGCAGGGCAGGGCAGGGCAGGGCGTGGCAGGGCAGGGCAGGGCGTGTAAGGGACAAATATTTGAGCGACCCTGCGGGGGGGGGGAGGAGAGGGGGTCCTAACGAGCCCAAGGTAGGTCAAGGAAGCTCAGTATGTTTCCAGCAGTCAAAGGAGTAAGGTCTAGAACAATGGCTGTGAGTCCACGTCGAGAGGAGGACTACCTGGACATCAGGATCTCCATCGCTGAATACCAGGCGATGGAAGCCCTCTATGTAAGTAGTGAATAGACCCCGTGTGGGCAGGGCGCGGATCGCATGTGTGTGGAGCGGATTCCGGTGATGTGTCTGTGTGTGCGTGCCCGCGCAGGGCCGGGCTAGGCCGCGACTGCACTGATGTGTGTGTGTGTGTGTGTGTGCGCGCGCGCGCGGCATGCTCGCTCCGCGGGGAAGGGGAGCTCCGCGGCGGCTCGCCGTGGGTGGGGCCGCGCTCCGGCTGTGGCAGCGGCCGGCGTGTGGAGGGAGAGGCGCTCCCCGGCGTGGCGTCGCGACGCCTGGTCGGTGGTGGTGGAAGTCCATTGAATCCAGACGCGCTGCGAGGCGCTCCGGAGAGAACCGCGGTGGGGCGCCGCGGTGCAGCCAGGAGGAGGGGTGAGCCTGGCGAGATGCTGGAAGATGGCGTGGGCCGCGACCTCGCGGGCGGGCTTGGCTAGGACGCCACTCAGCGCGACTGCACTGATGTGTGCGTGTGTGTGTGTGTGCGCGCGCGCGGTCATGCGTGCCCGGGCAGGGCCTGGCTAGGACGACGCTCAGCGCGACTGCACTGATGTGTGCGTGTGTGTGTGTGTGTGTGTGTGTGTCTGTGTGTCTGTCTGTGTGTGCGTGGGTCAGTTCGTGTGTTTTCCAGAATGTTCGGGAGCCAAGGGACGGCTCGGGGAGGGGAGGGCAGGGCGGAGGACCCTAATTAGCGCGGGTGTGAAGTGTAGGGCTAGGCAGGGCTGGGCTAGGCCGGGACTGCATTGATGTGCGTGTGTGTGTGTGTCTGTGTGTGCGTGTGTCAGTTCGTGTGATTTCCAGAATGTTCGGGAGCCAAGGGTCGGCTCGGGGGGGAGGGGAGGGCAGGGCGGGGCGTGGCGTGGCAGGGCAGGGCGGGGCGTGGCAGGGCAGCGCGGGTGACAGAGGGGACGGAGGGGAGCGCAGCGATACTCGTGCAGTCAATGGTTTTTTTTATTTTTCAGGAGCAATGCACGGGTCCTCAGGAGGTACCGCACTGGTACTCCCCCGCGGAGGAGGAGGAACCCAAAGTCAACGAGGTCAGTAAAATGTGTAACTGTCGGCGCAGCGTAAGTGTGAGTGGAAGTCTCATCTGGTATTTTATGTTGCAGGTGATCAATGAAATGGCGACGCCGCCTCCGCCGCCAGTATCGCCCCTCAAGGAGGTAAGTGTGATAAGCCGTACTCCTCCTGTCTATATTTTTTTCCCCCTTTTTAAATTTTTATTTTTTTAAAGGTACAACAGCCGGCCTGGCAGCGGGGGCAGCGGGTGCGCTACGCGCACCCGGCAGCAGCGGGCATCGTGCGGCGAGTGCCGCTTAAGCCCCTGACGGCGGCGCCGTCACCGAACGCTGCCCCCAGGCGGCGAGGCTGCCGGGGCGGGGCGGGGCGCCGCCCAGAAAAGCTCGCGGCGGCACTCGCGGTGCCCATTGTGGCACCAAACGTACGGGCGAGGCAAGAGGTACAAGTGCGCACCCCGCGCCTAACTGTAAGTTGATGTCTCAATGAGTCTAATTTATATTATGGTATGATGAGTCTGATGTGTGTGTGTCTATCTATTGCAGGATGATCTTCGCGCTCGGTTGGGGGAGAAGCCCCTCCGAGTATAGTGTACTTTTTTTTTAAATTTTTTACATAGTGTTTTGTATATTTTTTGATATAGTGTTTTATATATTGTTTTACAAAGTTTTAAATTTTTTTTACAATTTTTTTATACTTTTTTAAAAAAGTTTTTTTTTCTTTTTTTATAATTTTATATAGTGTTTAAAAAAATAAAACTGCAAGTTCACAAATGATGTTGTCATTTAGGGGACCCGTATCCCATATCTATAATGGAGTCTCTCAGAAACTGCAAATGATATGTTAGCATCTCCTGTTTAATGTCTTCAGGAAATAATATATCTGGTGCATCAAATGCATCGTTGAGGGTTGCAAACAGCTCATCTTCTGGCATGTTGGCAAGTTTTGTAGAAAGGGGAACACAGAAGTTCTTTGCATGATTCAGAAGTGGCACATAATTTGGAGTGCAGATAAAACAGAGTGAATCACAATGGGAGAGATAAATTCTCATCATCTTTTTCATTCTTTTTATGAAACTCCACGATGTCATTGAAAAATTCACAGTGTCGTTTCCTTTCGAAATACACACATAACTGGTGGTGTAAGGTCTTGCAGAGTACGTAGCCTTTAAGCAAACAGAAACATCTCCAAGGATGATGGGTTTTAAACTGTTTTCCAAAAAAACCTGGGTAAAAGTATCTTCAGAGAGAAGTGACTCAAACTCGTCCACTGTGAAAGGAATAACTTTCTTCGTCGTCTCTGATACCAGGGAGACAAAGGGTGTAAAAGTATTAAGATCCACACCAATTTTGAAATATTTCATCCCGTTTTTAATAATGGGAAAAGTCCTGGCGTAGATCTCTCTGGCTGGTTCAGGAGGGGATGTCTGCCCCTCTTGGCTGCTGGTAGGGCTGTCCGCCTCAGCCAACCCTTTTGGGTAAAACATCTGAGGCTGGGTGTTTGGTGGGGGAGGTGTCAGCTCTAGGCTACTCTCCTCACCCAAGTCTACTAGCTCATTCTTGTTGCGCAGAGGGAAATACAGACGGCGCTTGGCCCCTGTCCCCTCCAACAAGTCACCACCAGGTCGCTTCAGAGATTCCATGGCTGCGAACGAGCGCGCTCAGTGGAATGACGGTCTGTCTAGGTCTCAACGCGTCATATATACCCCTCAGTCGCGACACTAGCGCAGTCTACAGTCACTCATTGTAAACCATTTTAACCAATCGTAGCGTGGCATCCCGTAATTTTAACCAATCACAGCCGAGCGACCCCCACCCGTGCCGAGCAGAGCCGAGCGCGGTCCGTCGCCCGTGCCGAGCAGAGCCGAGCGCCCCCCGCCCCGCGTCCGCCCCCCTACCCCGCCGTGCCGAGCAGAGCCGAGCGCGGTCCGTCGCCCGTGCCGAGCAGAGCCGAGCGCCCCCCCGCCCCGCGTCCGCCCCCCCTACCCCGCCGTGCCGAGCAGAGCCGAGCGCGGTCCGTCGCCCGTGCCGAGCGTAGCCGAGCGCCCCCCGCCCCGCGTCCGCCCCCCACCCCGCCGTGCCCTGTAGCGCGCGCCTGGAGCGTATAAATGAGTCGTCCCGGTCCCTCACACGGCAGTTGAAGCTGCACTTCGCTACCATGTCACTAGCCAGAGAAATCCTTTCGGAATGGGATGGGGGGTGCTTCTACAGCGACGAGCTCCTCGCCGAGGCGTACACGACGTTCATCGTGCACCTGGACAAGGCCTCCGTCGAGGACAAGGCAGACCCGCGGGTGATGCCCTTCCTGCTGGCGGGGTACACGGCGTACTCCCGCTTCCAGGATGACGATGACCCACTGGCAGCCCTGACGTACAGGATGGCCTTGGCCATGTGCGGCGCCGGGTCGACCACCCCACCCCGCTCTGTCTCACCACGCCCTGGCTCTCCTCAACCCGGCCCTTCCTCTGTCTCTCCTCAACCCGGCCCCTCTAAACGTCCCCGGGAGGAGGAGGAGGAGGAGGAGGAGGTCACACCAACCATTGAGGTGCTACAGAGTCGTGAGCGGGAGTTGAAAAGATTTAAAACTAAATTTCGGGAGGAAATCGTCCAAATAAGTGGTCTGGGCGTAACCTCAGAAGAGGTTATGGAGGGGCTGTTTGACACAGTCCTGCAGCGACAGCGGGAGGCTGTCCACGCCAAGGACGATGACCGCGTCATTGTCGAAATTGAGAACGCTGAGAATGTGGATAACCCGCTCTGGTTCAGTATGCGGCGCGCCGATCAGATCAATGGGCGCGTCGTTCTGGACAAACTGGCGCGAGTTTTGAATTCCAATCAAGCCTTCACGGCCCAGGGACAACTCAAAGTGAGTTACATCCACATCCCCACACCCGAGGCGGGCGGGAGACGAAGAAATCGTGTGGCCAATGAGACCTTAGAGCAGTGGATTGAGCGCAAATCAGGCTCAAAAGGCTCTATATACTCCCCTGAAAACACAGATAACATGTGTTTGACGCGATGCGTCGCTGTGCTCATGGCTCACGGGGGTATGTCAAAGTTCGCCTTCATGCGGCTCAAAAAACCCAACTCTGTCATTCAGAGGGCCACTGCAAAAAAGTTGTGCGAAAATGCACATATTGATCCTGCTCAACCCTGCGGCCTTGATGAAGTCCGACAGCTACAGGACTCGCTCCCAGATTACCGCCTGTGCGTCTTCACTGACAAAGACGGAAAGGAGTGCGTGTTCAAAGGTCCGTACGGCGCAGGGCGCAAAAATTTGTGTCTCCTGCTACACAACAACCATTTTTATGCCCTCCTTTATCCTGGTGTCGCATTTGATCGCAATTTCACTTGCGATCGGTGCGTTGTGTTTTACAACCATCAAGGTGAGCACAGGTGTGAAGGTGCGTGCTGGCGGTGCCTCGCTCAAGGTCACCACGACGGTCCACTGAGACGCTGCAGTGACTGTGGTCATCAGTTCGCCGGGGATGAGTGCTTCGACACTCATAAAACTGTCAACATCCCACACACAGATCGCACCAAGTGCCAGACATTTAAATTTTGTCAGGGGTGTGAAAAAAGCTACTCTGTCATGCGGGGGCAAAGACATGTGTGCGGGTTCGTCTACTGCTCCTACTGCAAAAATAACGTTGCAGAAAATCATCTCTGCCACATGCAGGCGTGGAGTGAAAAAGAAAAGAAGGACAAATGGAAGTACATCACAGTGTACTATGATATAGAGACGACACAACATACCCCTGTGGAGGGAAAGGCAGACACTTACGAGCACATTCCCAACTTGCTCGTTTCTCAAGCTGTGTGTGAGGAGTGCGCACACATCCCTCACAATGACTATTTCTGCACTGTATGCCAAACACGACAACACATCTTCCACAGTCTCGACGACCCTAACCTCAATGTCATTGGGCAGTTCTTTGACTACCTCCAGTCTTTCAAATCCAAGACAAAAATTTTGCTTGTCGGTCACAACTCGCGCTCATTTGATGGGGTATTTATGGTTCAGGAGGTGGTAAAACGCAAACTCAAGTGTGAGATCACTCTTCAGGGTGCCAAAATCCTGTGCATGGAGGTAGGCAACTGGAAGTTTATTGATAGTCTCATGTTTTTGCCCATGCCCTTGAGTGCTATGCCCAAGTCGTTCGGCCTCACCGAACTCAAAAAAGGCTACTGGCCTTTTATGGCCAACAAGCCAGAAAATTACACTTATGAGGGGCTCTCCTTGACAAAAGCTTCTACTGCATCTCTACAATGAAAACAAAGGCTGCGGCTGAATTCAATGCTTGGCACGACGAGCAGACTTCTAAGGGCTTCGTGTTCAATTTCAGACGCGAGCTTATAGAGTACTGCATCTCCGATGTCACCATTTTGAGACAGGCTTGTCATGCATTCCGCTCACTCTTCGAGCAGACAGCCGGGTTCGACCCCATGTTTAATTGCATGACGCTCAGTAGCGCCTGCATGGCCGCCTTCCGCCGAAATTTCCTCAAACCCAACACGATTGGCATTGTGCCCCCTGGAGGCTACCACGGCAGGGGAAAACAGAGTCATATTGCCCTCAAGTGGCTGGACTACGAGTCCCACAGGCTTGGAAAAGTCATAAGCACCATTTACACGGACAGAGAAATCTCTGTCATGGGCCGCCGCGTCGACGGCTACATCGAGCTCCCCCTCCCTGACGGCAGCTTAGAGCGCCGCATCTACCAGTTTCACGGGTGTTATTGGCACCATTGTCCCACACACTTCCCTGCCAATGAGGATTCCGGGGAAAACAGATATGAGAAGACACAACAGCTCACCTCACTTTTCCGCAGGTCAGGCTACACTGTCATAGAAAAATGGGAGTGTGAATTTAAGAGGGATCTGGCCTCAGACCCTGACACAAAAGCCTACTTCGAGGCACACCCCACCACACGCACACCTCCCCTCGAGCTCCGTGACGCTCTGGCAGGTGGGCGCACGAGTGCCCTTAAGTGGTACTACAAGGCCGATTTGGCCAAAGGGGAAAAAATTAAAATGGTGGACGTGGTCTCGGAGTACCCCAACGCCAATCTCAGGGGCGAGTATCCCTATGGACACCCCACCATCTACCTCGAGGGAGACCCCGACATGCCACCCCCCGACACATGGAATGGGGTAGTTAAATGCACGGTCTTGCCTCCAAGGGACCTCTACCTTCCCGTCCTGCCCTACAAAGCTAAGGGGAAACTCATGTTCCCCCTCTGCAGGACATGTGTGGAGGAGGAGAACACGGAGATGTGTCACCACAATGATCCCAAACAACGGCAACTCACCGATAGTTGGTGTGCCCCTGAGCTGCTCCTCGCCCTTAGGGAAAAGGGGTACAAGCTCGTTGCCGTACATGAGGTGTACCAGTACCCTCACACCTCTAAATACAACCCTGACACACAAGAGGACGGCCTGCTCTCTGCCTATGTCCGCCGCTTCATGGCGCTCAAAATTCAAGCCAGCGGCTGGCCAGCTGACTGTGACACGGAGGAGAAGAAGGCCCAGTTTGTGGAGGACACCCTCAAACACGATGGGGTAGTGTTGGACCCCACAAAAATGGCCAGGAACCCCGCTCTCCGAGCCCTGAGTAAACTTATGCTCAACTCGTTCTGGGGTAAGTTTGGTGAGAGGACACTCCGCCCCAAAACAGAGCTCATTTATGACTACGGGAAACTTGTTTCTCTAGTCACTGACCCGGCCAAGGAGGTCACAGGGCTCTTGCCCATAGGAGAGGACTGCCTCCAGATAACTTGGAAGCCTGAAGAAGACTCCGAGGTTAGCCTCCCTACCTCATCTCTCCTCCATGCGGCATACACCACCTGCCACGGCCGCATGCAGCTATACAAGTACCTTGACGTGGTCAAGGAGAGGGCTCTCTACCATGACACGGACTCAGTGGCTTATATCAGCCGCCCTGGCGAGCCAGAGCTCCCCCTCGGCACTCATTTGGGAGATTTGACCGATCAGATAGAGGAGGACTATGGCCCTGGGTCCTTCATCACAGAGTTTTGCGCAGGTGGCCCTAAAAATTATACGTACAAGGTGGCAGTGGGTGGGGACCTCAGTAAAATCAAGGTGTGCATTAAGGTGCGTGGCCTCAGCATTAACACCTCATGCGATGACCTTGTCACCTTTGACAATTTAAAAGCTATGGTGATGCGTGACAAAGCAAAGCTCACTGTCCCCATACCACACCAAATCGCTCGTCTGCCAGGGTGGAGAGTTGTCACTCGACCCTCCACCAAAATATGGCAGGCCAAAAATGCCAAGCGCCGTCGGGTGGATGTAGCCAACACTGTCCCCCACGGCTACAATGCCTGGACTATGGCTCCCGAAGAGGACCAGGACCTCCTCGAGGCCATGGATTTGCTGGCGGGTTAGGTAGGCAGTGCGCTGGGGAGATGCAGGCTGGCCCCACCGGCGCAGGGGCCATAGGCCCCATTGCTATAAAAAGACAGAAACATAGAGGATGACTATCAGTCATCAAGATGGATCTCAGGTTCCAACATCCATGCACTGCCCTTGTGGTAGGTGGCACAGGAAGTGGCAAAACTTTCTTTATGAATCGTCTCATTGAAAATAGAGATGAGATGTTCAATACTAAATTTGAGCACTTGATCTTCTATTATTCGGAGTGGCAGCCTCTGTACGACACACTAAAAGCAAATCACAAGGTGGAGTTTAGGCAGGAACTCCCGCTACTGGAGGATCACCCAGCTGGGATGGGTCCTAAACTCATTGTCGTGGATGACATGATGCATGAAATAAAATCACATCAAAAAGAAATCTTACAATTTTTCATTAAAGGATCGCACCATAGAAACCTAAGCATCTTTTTCTTAAGTCAATGCTTGTTTCCTGATGGTCTTCGACAAATTAGTCTGAACACACATTACATTGTTCTCTTTAAAGCGACGCGTGATTTAGCTCAGATACGTACATTTTGTATGCAAGTCGATCCCCAGCATTTCCGTGCACTTCTCGAGGCCTATGGGGACGCCACACGGGCAGGTTACACGTACATCTTGTTCGATTTTAAGCCGAATCAAGAAGACCACATGCGCATGCGCACACTCATATTCCCTGGCGAATCCACAGTCGTCTACATTCCGCGCGCAAAGTATAAAAGAGAGATGAACTCCGTCCTCTGACCCATTTGATGACAATGGCTCCTGCCGTGAGGACGCACAAGGCGACGCTGCAGGTTCTTCAGTCAGCTAAGCCAAAACTGCGTAAAGCTATTCTTCAAAATTCGGATAAATCCCTGGTGTACGCCATCTGTGAGATTTGTGACAATTTGCTGCGTGGTAATATTCCAATCAGCGAAAGTCAAAAGAACAAACTGAAACGACACCGTGACCAAATCAGAAGACTCGCACAAAGAGGCGAGGGGTGGCAAGCTAAGAAGAGAGCGTTGGAACAGACAGGAGGGGCATTTCTTCCTCTCCTCCTCAGCATAGCTGCCTCTATTCTCCCCAGTCTCTTAAAATGAATCACGTTAAGAAAATGATTCTTGTGCCACACGACAGTGTGGCCAAACTAAATGACCCGACTCCCCCCGCCTCTGAGACACAACTTAGTGCCCTTGACCATGAGATGGAACACATTATGCGTCAACGATATGCCGATGATTCCCTCAAATGGAGGCTGTACAATGAGGCACTGCAGAGGTACCTTCACTTTAAAAACGAGAGTAGGAAACCAGTCCAGATATCTGTACATGAATATTCAGGCGAGGCTGAAAATGTGGTTCGTCAGCAGCTCGCTGCTTCTCTGCCAAAGACATATAAAGCGGCTGCACTGAGACTTTACGATTATTTGAGTACGACTGGCTCACGAGTCACGTGGGACTCTTCTGGCCTTGTCTCTCTTGATGGTACACCGGTGACAAACTCCAACATCATCGATTTAATTTCGGATCTCACTCGTTCACGCAAAAACTTTGAACCTGTGGGTGTATCACACTTTATAAAAACGCTGTCTACACTGAACATTCCGTTGGAACTTATTCCCAACGAGAAGCGCCGATTCGCTATTATTCAAGCGCGAAACCAGGACGGTGGTGGCGCCGTGGTTCCGATCACGAAGCCAAAACGCGTGAATGATCGCGTGACTAAAATCAAACGTCTGACAAAACCTAAGCATGCCTGGCAGTCTTGGGGACGTGTATCACGCGCCCGCTGACCCTGCGTCGTACGGCAGCGTGTGGAAACTGTGGAATGCTACGGGAGAAAAAAAAGAAAAGGTTACAAAGTATCTACAGGGCGAGGACGCATACACACTACACAAACCCGCTAGACGGCGCTTTCCTCGTAATGTGACCTATGCGGATAATATCGATGAGAGCTGGCAGACTGATTTGTCTGATTTTCAGTCTCTTAAAAATGACAATGATGGCTACAGCTATATTTTATGTGTCATAGATGTATTCTCAAAATATGGTTGGGCTACACCTATCAAGGATAAATCGGGGTCCTCTATCACGAAGGGGTTTCAGACCATTTTCCAAAGTACTGACCGACGACCCACACGTCTGTTCTCTGATAAAGGAAAAGAATACATCAACAAAACCTTTCAGAAATTTTTAAAAGAGAGTGACATTTCATACATTCACACGCATAACCCTGACATTAAATGTTCCATTGTGGAGAGGTGGCAGCGCACCATTAAATCAAAATTATTTAAAAGATTCACCTACACTGAGCAGTACAGATATATCGATGGACTCCTCGACGATATTGTGTATGCATACAACCACACCTATCACCGCTCTATCAAGATGCGTCCTGTCGATGTGACACCCGATCGAGTCCTGGAGGTATATAACAATCTGTACCACGGTATGAACAACAGTCGGAAAACGCCACAGTATAAAGTGGGTGATTATGTCCGAATCAGTAGAGAGAAGCAGGCCTTCGAGAAAGGTTACACGTGGAACTGGAGCGAGGAGATATTTAAAATCGTTCAGGTCATTCCTCATGCGGTGCCAGTGTACCGGCTGGAGGACCTCGATCAGGATCCAATTGAGGGCACGTTTTACGAAATGGAGCTTCAGAAGGTCACCAAGCCCGAGGCGTTCAAAATCGCATATATAGTGCGGTCTAAGGGGACAAAGGGCAAACGACAACATCTCGTTCACTGGAGAGGTTATCCTGAAAAGAGCCGCTCTTGGATCTTCGACAAAGATCTTGTCTAAAATGGAGTTTTACGCGTTCCTACCAAGTAACGCCAGTCCGGGGGTTTATCCTGACAATACAACCTGTCATTTTAAGACACAGTTGGCTCAGCGCATGGATCTCCAGGGCCACTGGCAGGCTGCCATTATTGAGCTGCATTACCCTAATACCATTGCACAAGTTGTTGAGGGAGAGAATGAAATTACAATCATGGCAACTAATATCGTTGATACAGTGTCTGCACGGCCTGGGTCGTTTAATTCAACATCCGAATTTCTCACAGCTATAGAAAATGCACTCAAAGCCTTAGCAGATGATAGTGGGAAGGATACAAAGTATTTCGTTCTACTCCCTGATTGGCGCATACGATTTTTGCCATTTGATGTAGATGAAAAAACTAAAGTCCATTTCTCTCCCCGCCTTGCCCTTCAGCTCGGTCTACCCCATGCTGGCCCGTACCCTGCTAACGAGGACATATACGGAGTTAAACCAATAGATATAAGTTTGGGAGTTCCCTCACAGATGTTTATTTACATGGACGTGATAGAGGAGCAGATCATTGGCCACATGCGCGCCCCTCTTCTCCGCACGGTCCCCGTGGCCACAAAGGCACAGTACGGCACCATGACCGTCGTGCACTTTGACCACCCTATCTATTTCGATCTTCGCACGAAGTCCTTTGATAGCCTGGAAATCTATATAAAAGACCACGCAGGGCGTGACATCCCATTCGACTTTGGAACGTCAACCTTGTTGGTTCATTTTAGACAAGTGTCATGATGCGGCAAGATCATATTACGCAGTTTTACCTGCGCCAAGCTGGTGGCGGGCATTACTATGCGGGTTCTACCCACCAGAAGGGACACGGCATTGGTTCGTGGCTCGGCGGTCTGTTCCGGACGGTCCTTCCCCTTCTCAAGAGCGGCGCGACCGCTGTGGGGAGGGAGGCGGCCCGGGCCGGTGCACACGTGCTCGCTGATGTAGCTAGCGGTGACGCGCTAGGCGACAGTGCTAGGCGACACGCAGATGAGGCAGTTCAGAATCTCAAGCGAAAGGCGGCAGCCGCTATGAGTGGGTCCGGTCGATCTATAAAAAGGAGGAGGCTCGCTCCCATACGCCATTCCGTCGCGAAAGCTCGAACTAGAAGGAGCTGTTCACCTGATTGTTTTACATAATGGCTTTCATGCACAGTGCCTCCGTCGAGGCTCTCCCAACAGAACTTAGTTTGTGGCTCTCTAATGCCACTCAACTCGGGGAGGATAGCAGTCAATGGGTTGTACTCAGCCCCTTGGCTAATTTTGATTCGGCAACAACCATAGAGTTCGAAGCCCCCGGGGTGGGATATGCGTATCTCGACCCCGCGCACATGCTCCTATACGTCAAAGAAAAAATTGTGAATGCTGATGGGTCAGATATTAAGGAGGGTGATGACAGTGACGCTGCACTCGTGAATTACGGGCTGCACGCACAATTTTCCCAAGTTGACGCAAGTGTTAACGGCACCGTGATATCGCAGTCGAGCATGACGTATCCATGGCGAGCTTACATTGAGGCTTTTCTTAATTACGACAGAGCTGCCAAGGATACCCATCTTCAGCAGCGCATGTGGCATGAGGACACAGCCGGGCACCACGACTCGCTCGATAGCAACCAGAACCTGGGGCTCGCTTGGCGCCGAGCACGGACGAAGCTGAGTCGCGAGTTTGAGATGATGGGGCCGCTCCATCTCGATATGTGTAATACGGATCGTCTCCTACTGAATAATTGTTCACTGCGTGTGAAGCTGACACGATCTCGTGACGCCTTTGCTCTCATGAGTAAGAAAGGCACTGAGAGAATAAAGCTGTTGGATGTCAAACTTTATATACGGAGAGTGAGTATTTCTCCCTCTGTTCTGCTTGCTCACGCTCAGGCCCTGGAGAAATCACCCGCAAAATATCCTCTTAACAGAGTGGACATAAAAACTGTCACGATAGCCCAGGGCATGCATTCCAAAACCATAGACAATCTATTTATGAATCAACTGCCCCAACGTGTGATCATTGGTTTTACGGATAATCGTGCCTTTAATGGAGATTACACCCGTAACCCCTTCAATTTCCAACACTTTAATCTGAACTACCTTCAACTACACGTCGATGGACAGCCAGTGCCGTCGCAGCCACTCACCCCCGATTTCTCAAAGGATTTGTACATGGAGTGTTATAACACCCTGTTTAGCGGCACGGGTATACACTGGAAGGACGAAGGAAACGGCATTAGTTGGAGCGATTACGGCAAGGGTAACACCCTGTTTGTTTTCGATCTCTCTCCGGACTTGTCGGCCAGCGAGCCTCACTGGAACCTGCAGAGACAGGGTACCATGCGTCTCGATCTGCGATTTGCAGAACCTCTCCCTCAGCCTATAAATTGCGTCGTGTACGCCGAGTTTCAGAATCTTATTGAAATCGATAAGGATAGGAACGTCATTGTTGACTACAGTGTGTAATGGACGGCCTCACTCTTGACACACTCATGCGGCGCGACAGACATGTCGCTCCATTATTCGAGGGCGTGTTTGCTGCCGACACCCTCCCCCGCAGACTTCACAAATGTCCCGCTCTCCTCATATGTAATACAGACCCCATTTCAAAGCCCGGCACACATTGGGTAGCTTTCTACATTGATAAGCATGGTGTGGGTGAATACTTTGACTCTTATGGAATGCCCCCTATTGTCTCTCACCACAGAAATTTTCTGAAGAGACTCTGTAAAGAATGGACTTACAATCATACAAGTCTGCAAGATATTGACTCTAAAGTGTGTGGGGAGTATTGCCTGCTCTATCTGATTCACAGAGCGCACGGTTACACACTCCACTCCTTTGTACATAAGTTATTTACTACGAATCCAATAAAAAATGATGACATTGTACGCAAGCTTTTTAAGCGCATGTTCGGAAAAGAGCGGGCTTGCGTCATAACGTCATCGGGGTCACAAACGTGTTGTGAGCGAAGGAGGTAGACAAGTCTAGACATGTCTGGACTTGCAGAGACAGGTCTGAGCTTGTAGAGACAGGTCTAGACATGTCTGGACTTGCAGAGACATGTCTCAACGTGTAGAGACAGGTGGCCGGAAAACGGTGACGTAGTTCGTCTGCCTGCCGCTAGATGGCGCTCGTTCCTATCTTCACCTCTCGCGGCTGATCTTAAGTACGAGTGCTATGACCTACCGATGTGTTTTCCCGCATCATCATACAGTCGAGCGCCGTTCCCGGCCGCTCCTGGACACCATGGCGTACGCATTCTGTGACTTGCAAATGCTGCGAGGCGCTGGCGATGAGTACGTCATCAAGGAGATTAGTCTGTACAGTACTCAGTTCGATGCCAGCCGGGGCACAACCATCTTTATGCCACCGTACGCTGAAATCATCCTGTCGCCTGAGCAGCGTAAACGCAACAGCTACATTACCAGACATGTACACGGTCTGACATGGAACAGCGGCACTGTTCCCTATGAGCAGCTCGGTGATATCATTCATGCACTGCTCAAAGATTATACGTGCATCTATGTGAAGGGGCAAGAAAAGATGAGACTCCTCCTAAAGTACGCTCCACCTGGCGTATTTCTGTATAACATTGAGCGGAAGGGATGCCCGCGGCTCAAAGCACTACCTAAGCTCTTCGTCTCATTTCATGGCAATGAGCATAACGTCTTTCCTACACACAATTGTGCTGAACTCAATGCTAAGCGCATAGGACTCTGGTATGAATTCACGCGGGCTCAGCCAAAGTGTCATTGTCGCAAATAGTTTTAGCATGCCGGTTTCGTATAGGCCTCCCAATCAGGGGGGGATAGGATTTTCCGTTAAAAATTCTAACGAGCGTAGCAGCATGCCTCCTGGGCGCGCATGGAAATGCTGCAGTAGGATTCGAACCCACGACCCCTCGTCTTTACCTCTCCGCCGGCGCAGCCCGGACCCGAGGAGGTGGGGTGGGGGGAGAGGGGCGGCCCGCACCCGAGGAGGTGGGGGAGGAGGAGTGGAGGGGGACCCGAGAGGAGGGGGAGGAGGAGGGGGACCCGAGAGGAGGGGGAGGAGGAGTGGAGGGGGACCCGCTACTAGGGGTCACCAAGATGGCTGCCCGCTACTAGGGGTCACCTATACTACTGTGTTGTGTGTGCCCTGAGCATTTACGCGTGTTTTGAGCCGTCGCGCAGCTCTGTCGGTCGCACCGTTTTCCTGTGAGAACGACGTGAAGCAGTGCGTGCAGCACCCCGCCAGGGCGCGAGGCCGGCCCGGCCCGGCAGAGTTTTCATTCGGGTGGGTGCCATTACCCGAGCGCCTGGTGTGCGAGAGAGCGCGCACTAGGCGCCGCAGATACGATTGTTGTCTCTCTCTATCAACCGACGCATCCCGACCGCCCTGACTGGGAGCCGAAGAGCTCGGGTTTCGAGACCCGGCCGGACGGTGCGGAGCCGAGGCCGGCTGCCTGGCCCAGCCTAGCCCGGCCTGCCCGGCCGGCCGGCTGCTGCAGCTGCGGGGGCGGCGGGCAGGTGGGGGGAGGGAAGTGCCGAGCCGAGATGCAAGATGAGGAGGCGCGGGGTGGGGGCGGGGCGGGGCGGGACGAGCATTGCTTTGAAATACACGAACTTTAAATAAAGTCCAATCAGTAACGTCAATAGTACCTGCGTAGAAATATGTTTGCACGCTCGCCGGTAAACCGACTGAGAGGGACTAGTTTAGAGAATGATCGCCGCCGCCGCCCGCCGGTGACAGGCCAGCAGCCGACACAGCGCGCAAGCATACGCAGAGGCGTCGACACCGGGGGGGGGGGGGGCAATGCCCCCCCCCCAACTTTTGGGCAGCAGGGGGCAGGGGGGGGCAACAAGGGTCAAAATAATAGATAAGAAGCCACTACATTTAACCTTAAAACTCATCTAAAATTGACCCTAAGCTAGAAAAGAACAGAAGTTCGGCTCTGGCTTCTCGCTCGCTTCGCTCGCGACATCCGATTATTCTTGTCCGCCTAGATGTTAGCACATATGACGAGTAACATGATGATGAATGTACTCTGGGAATATTTGAAGTCAATTTGACTCTGCAAATTCCGACTAATTCCTTAAAGTATTCTCGAAAAACTGCATTTTAATTAACACAAAAACTCATATTTTTTTCGCTCGCTTCGCTCGCGACACGCACGGAACTTTACAGATATGGTTGGGTATTGTGTACTTTTCGAAGTTCGTTGAAAACGCTCTTTATCTTTCTAATTTTTCGGAAAATTCCATTAAAAAATCGAATTTTCTCAATTTTATACTTAAAACTTAGAAAGCACAAATTGCAAAAAAATAACGGAAGCGTCAATGGCCCCTTGTAGATAGGCAACTTTCATAACATCCCTCGTTTTGCCCCCCCCTGAAAAATAGCCAGGTCGACGCCCCTGAGCATACGCATGCAGGTCGTTCCCATGGTTTCGTTCAGCAGATAACAGACGTGTACTCTTCCGCTCCTAGTTTTCGTGGGCAGCTGCGATGCTTCCGAGTGTCAGTTCCGTTTAGGGGCCGTACATAAAATACGTCACGCACTTTGGGGGAGGAGGGGGGTTTCGGTCGGATGTGATGTGAGGGTGATTTGGGGGAGGGGGGAGTCAGTGGGAGCGTGACGTCGCTTTTTCGCGAACTCAGAAAACCTGGTCTACAGCGCTCAGCGCAGCGCGCTGTAATGTAATTATGTCTTCTACACATAAATTAATCTCCTATAAAATTTTTTCTTTACAAGCAAAGTGTCGGTTTTTAGTTCAGCAGATATTTTTCTAACCGTTTCCTATTTTTATTTTTTTCGAAAAACGTGACGTCACCGGGTTGGGGGGTTGGCTCGGATGTGATGAGTGGGTGATTTAGGGGAGGGGGGTGTCGAAAATCCCGAAAAATTGCGTGACGTATTTTGTGTACGGCCCCTTACGTTGACACACCGGCCATCATGGCCCCCTCGCCGCCAAGCTTCCCGTTCCGTGTTGCCGCCGGGTGCGGCCGCGGCGTCCTCATCGACGTCAACGACCAGGTCCACGGCGGCCGCCGCCACCGCCGCCGCGTTACTGATCAGTGAACAAGATGCGCCGTTCGCCACGCCCGCGGGCCCCACTGCAGTGCGTGTCGCCGTGCCCATGCCTCCTGCGCCAACCGGTGTGTCTGTGCCGCCCCGGCCCACTGTTGTGTCTCTGCTCCCGCCGCCGCCCATGAACCCCCTGGCTGTCGCCATCCCGGACTCTGGTGCATCGAGCTCAGCAAGTACTCCCCCCCCCCTCCCCAACGCCATCGTCTGCATCTTCGGGGAAATCAGGCGCTGGCGTAACCGGAAAGGAGGCGTACGAGAGGCTGTGCTCCGGTGTGTACCTGCTCAAGAACCCAAAGCCGGAGTGGTCCAGTCCGGTGTGGCGCTCTTTTAAAGTCGTCATTGATAAAGACACAAAAGAAGAGGTTGGGGCCGCGCAGTGCCAGAAGTGCTTCAAGTGCCTGAAGTACGACGTGGTCGGGACTGGCGTTTCTAGTCTATTGAAACACGCCAACAGTCCGACCGCGTGCCGTGCTCCAGGGGAGCGAGCTGATCGACCAACACTTGTGCCCAAGGCCCTGAAGGACAGGCTGGCCAACAAGCTGGCCGAAAAGTGTGCATCGGACCTGTCGTCGATCAACAGTGCAGTGGGGGAGGGTATGAGTGGTGTAGTGCAAGCGGCCATAGACATTGGCACGGCGTGTCCGGGCGCCAAGGCAGCCGACGTCATGCCTTGTTTGAACACAGTGCGTCGAAAAATCTGTGACTTGACCGGGGAGGGGCGGCAGGTGGTGGTGGCGTCCATGAAGGAGGCCATCGCAGATGATCGCTGTTCGGCCACGACAGACATGTGGACCGACGAGAACAAGCACTACCACTACCTGACTGTCACCGGCCACTTCACCAACTCAAATTTCGAACAAGAACCGTGGGACTTGTGCACCCCCAAATTCCCGAGCACTCAGAAGACAACTGGGGACGATATCCGCAGTGCACTCGTCCGCGAGTTTACCACACTTGGTTTCACGGAGGAAGAGTTTGAAAAGGTGGAATGGGTGACGGATCAGGGGGCCAATGTAGTCAAGGCGCTGGAGGGTATGAAGCGTTATGACTGCATGGCCCACTGTATCAACACCGCCCTCAAAACTTCCCTCACTCTCTCCTGCGTGGAACTGAGGAAAAAACTTGTGGACGGTGATACTCAAGAGATGTTAGAATTCTCCAAAGTGACGTCACTTGTTCTGAAGGCCAAGGAAACGCCATTGCGTCAAGTTGGACGGGGTGTGGCACTGAAAGCTCTGCAAAAAAGCCTTCAGGCCGCGAAGAAAGGCTCCCTTATGTATGGCGCAATGCTGTCTTCGGTGCTCATTAACCAGAAAAAGGTAAGTTGCTCATCGACTAAATCTATTGCCCGAGGGGTCACTCATGAGAAATGTGTATAATGATTGTCAGTCATATGATTTTTTTTCTATTGTAAAGCTGTCTTGTGATTTTTTTCTATTTTTTCTATTTTTACTTATCGCTTTTATTTTTTTAATTCTCATTAATTTTTTTGATTTTTATTCATTTTTTTAATTATTTTTTTTTGATTTTTTTATTTTTTTTTATTTTTTCTGATTTTTTTTTATTTGTTTTGATTTTTTTCGTGATTTTTTCGGTCTGTACAATGATTTTTCGTCCCCGCTATTGCCCTTATTGCCACGCCACTTGCCCACCTTGTTGCGTTTATTCGTCTGTGTACGGTCCGGTGTTGGGGGATTGTATACTCCGCTAGGGCCGCAGGCAGCAGTGTTGCCAGAAAAGTAGGCAAAAAGTAGCCCAAACACGGCGGAGTAAAGCGGGCTGCATCTGCGCCTGCCTACTAGGCAACATAAACGTTCTTGTGCTAAGGTGTTGCCTCGTAGGCAGGCGCAGATGCAGCCCGCTTTACTCCGCCGTGTTTGGGCTACTTTTTGCCTACTTTTCTGGCAACACTGGCAGGCAGGCGCCATGGCGCCTCACGGCCGAGGTGAGTATAGGCAAACCCGCAACTCCCGCCCGTTTAGGCCGCGCGCGCCCCACGCCCCCCCTACCCCCCGCCCAGGAACCCCCTTCTCCCCCGCTTTTGCCCCTCTTGCTCTCTTCGCCTCATATTGCCCTTGATTTAAATATACTTTTAATTCTAGGTTCTTGCAGTGCTGGAATTTTTACAAGCCAATGATTTAGCGGCGTACGTTGTGGAGCACGCGGACACTGCGAGAGACATTTTGAGTGTAATCAAACCCGTCGACAAGACAGGCTGTGTTCCCGGGCATGCACTCGAAAATCTGCACAAGCACTTTCAATTTTGCGAAAGTGACAGCCCTCAAGTCGCGTCACTGAAGGAGCGCGTTCAGCAGGAGTGTGAGCTCATCCCGATTCTCATTAATATTAAAAATGCCAAGGAGCTGGTCACATTCCTGAAGTAAGCGACGTACGCCTCTCAACTTTCAAAAATGGTAATTCAGGATGACACCAGATGGAACTCTCTGTGCAAAATGCTAGAGTCTCTCCTTATCGTGTATGACGATGTAAGTTTCCACATTCTGAAGCTTTCTCTACCCCCACTGATTGATTGCATAAAGTAATAGTTTTTCGTTCTATTTTTAGGCCCAAAAGCTTCTCATTGACAATGGTGAGCAGTCCCGCCTGGTCAGCATTGATGTCCTGGTGTTGAAGTGGCTCCTTAAGTTTCTCTTGGTGTTCCGCGAGGAAACGGACAAACTACAGGGACAAAAGTACCCCACCCTTCCCTTTGCACTGCTAGCAACGTGTGAGCTCAAGGACCACTGTGAGCCCGTGTGGGAGGACACGCCTGCTCAGGCTATCCTTCACGGTTTGCTGCTGCCGTAGCCAGGAAGTTGCAGCCGACAATGCCGCAGAAAATAGCGACATTTTTATGGCCGCAATATCGACACCTCTCAATGTTGTCTGACGTCGAGCGTGACGAGGTAATAATTTTTTGAATTTTTCGTATAATCCTTTACGATTTTGTATTATTATTTTTATCATTATTAACTAGGTAGATGTACGCCAGACACCGTCTCTCGTAACAGGCTTCGCGATAGATCGCAAAACACTGTTACGCTGCGACGGGCCTGCGTACATCTACCTAGGCCTGCGGCGCTGGCGAGCCTGCATGATTTAAGATTTACTCGTTTTAGCACCCCCGCTTTTTTTTTATTACGAGCCTGCATGGTTTAAGATTTACTCATTTAAGCCAGGGGGCTGCCGCCCCCTGGACCCCCGCTTTTCTTTATTACAATCCTGCATGATTTGAGATTTACTCATTTAAGCCAGGGGGCTGCCGCCCCCTGGACCCCCGCTTTTCTTTATTTGAAATAGGCCAGGGGGCTGCCGCCCCCTGGACCCCCGCTCGCCTCTTTTCATTATGTAACCAATTTTCCAATTTATACGCGAAGGGCCCGAGCCCCAAAACCCTTCTCCGCAGAGCCAAACAGACAAAATTTTTGCCCCAAGGATCGCATCTCGACAGATTACCCTGAAAACGACACCCAACATGTATTTTGACGACTTTTCGTCCACATTTACCGCTGTAGCGGCTAAACAGTAAGAGATAGAGCAAAACGGTCGAAATTTTCGCCCAAAGGGTCGCAACTCGCCGAGATACCCCTTAGGACACCATGAAATTTTGTAATATTTAACATCTAGTTTTTTTAAAAAATATAAATCAATTTTTAGCAGGGTTAATTTTTGAGCTAGAGTGTTCATATTTGAACTCGTCCGAGCTTTTTAGGCCAAGAAGCTACAGTAAAAATTTCAGGTCGATATCTTGACTCGTTCTCGAGTTATCGTGCGAACAGACACACAGACAGACACACAGACAGACAGACACACAGACAGACAGACGGACATTGAACTTTTTTAGCACTCCAGTGGCGTAATAGGCTTCGCTATCGCTCAGCCAATAATTATTTATTATTATTATCAGGTTAACTCCACTGTTCGTGAGCTATTAGCCACCGCACAGACGGTTGAAGCGGAAGCAGACCCTGACGCTGACTTGACCGCTCCGCCCAGCCCTAAAGTACGACGTCTCGATGACAAGTACAACAAGTGGGCGCGTACTGGCAGGGAACAGGCGCCTGTCCTGGACGAAGTGGATAGGTATCTGCAGTCCGGTTCATTCTCGTTCGTCCCGGCGGAAAATTTGCTGAGCTACTGGAAATCCGAGGAATTTTTTTTTTTTTAGGCAACGGAGTTGCCTTCTAAAATCGCTGGAAAACGTGCGTGTTTTGTTTCATATGGCCCCTTACGACAGAAAAAAATCTGCTGAAGGGAATTCGATAATATTAAGCATACATTTAGAATGTAATCTAGTACATTCGATTCTGAAGTCTAGTTGAAATCTGTATTGCAGAAATTCTGTAAATTTGAATTGAAATTCGAGTTTCTATGGTAATGCTCGACTCGTCAGGCAAAATGAACAGGGGAAGGGGATATTTTTTCGTGGAGGGGGTAGGCCGAGGCGAGCCAACACGGAGCGAAAGAGAAACCTCTAAAGTCTGCGTTCAAACAAAGCCATCCTTTAGTTTCGAGCGCAAGAATGAGATAACACCACTGAAATTCGCACGTGACCACCGTACTGCCTTCTTTAAAACTACTTCAGTTTTACTGAAACTTGCCCCGGTTCTGCCAACTAAATGTGTGCCTCAAAGAATGAGTTCCAATCGTAACGTTATGAGAGCAGTGATTTTTTTCATTTTATTTGGTTGGCATGTTGTGTCAACAACGCGAAAGCAGGCCAAGCATGTCCGCCATTGCCGGCGGCTGATGTGCCCACCTCGCGACTTTAAATCATTTTTTAAAGTTATCGAAACGTTGACAAGGCGAACTGAATGCGTAAATAGTAGTTTTATACCTGCGGAAAACGGTTTGGTAAGTTTGACTTCGATCTGGTGAGCAGAATTCTTGAAAACGTCGCGGCCGCGGCGCGCTTGCCCGCGATGTCCTGGGCGTACCAGCGGTATTAGTAAGGGCCCCGGTTCGCCCGTTCCGTGCGCCCGGTGGAGGGAACGTTATTGTTGACGTTCCCCTTCGGCCGTGACCTCGCCCCACCCATTTTTTGCCGTCAGAAGGAGAGCTCTCTTCTCTCCTGCTCCTGTCGATTAAATGTCAGCCGAACTGTCGGAGAATATTCATTACTTGAAACCCGTCTTATCAATTCGAA
The DNA here is from genome assembly GCA_029379305.1 of Frankliniella fusca. Lineage (NCBI taxonomy): Eukaryota > Metazoa > Arthropoda > Insecta > Thysanoptera > Thripidae > Frankliniella > Frankliniella fusca. The sequence goes on along the minus strand of JAHWGI010001296.1, from coordinate 106,740 downwards.
CTTAGAATTACCTAGCCACTATCTTGACTATCGTAAACTAAACAAAACCAGTCGGTTTTCTTACAGTCTTATTATACACTCACAATATTTTCTTTTAGTTATAGAAACTCCGTTGTCTACCAGGATTTCGTGAAATCGTATTTTTTTTAGTTCAAAAGTAAATCCTTATTTTAGTTATGCCGCAACTAAAATTACACATTTTGTTTTGCAGTTCGACTCGCCAAATAGTCTGAATCTGCAGAATTTAGCTAAGCTGGCCCAACGCCTGCTTGGCAAACCGGCTACTAGCGCTCCTAGTGAGCGGGTATTTAGTGCAGCCGGTTTCCTGATACAGGAGCGCAGAACACGGCTAGCTCCAGAACTTGTAGATAATATTCTATTTTTGCAATCCTATCTACGAAACAAATAAAATAAAGCAGCCGCAGACTAAACTGCGCTTTATTTGTTCAGGGGGCAGCAACTCACTGGGCTGGAGGTGGTTCCGAGATCGGTCGGCAGCGTCTGAGCACAGATGGCGCTGTGGCGACCTCTTTTCCAGCTTTGGCAATTTATTAAATATTAAGTCGTTTTAGTCGCTTCTAACGTCTATACCTATCCTGAGCTTTGAAATCCGTAGAATCCAGATCTGTTCTTGCTTTTTATCGATCTTCTAGCGTTTCAGAGATGTAACTGGATTAAAATGACCCTGCACAGAGCTGCCTTCCGTCGCAGCATTTTGTAAACGTTAATGTGAAGAAAGTACTGCGCTCCCGGGATCGCCACATCGTCCGTTTTGTAGACTGCTTGGTATAGGCTACTGATTCTTTCAGATTTTAAACAAAGACACTTTTTTCGCCGAGAAACCATCACAAACATTTGAATGGATCGTAGCCGCGTAATTTTTCATACCGGATCTTCTTTGCCGCCAGGCTACGATCCATTCAAATGTTTGTGATGGTTTCTCGGCGAAAAAAGTGTGTCTTTGTTTAAAATCTGAAAGAATCAGTAGCCTATACCAAGCAGAGGACAATTATCTACAAAACGGACGATGTGGCGATCCCGGGAGCGCAGTACTTTCTTCACATTAACGTTTACAAAATGCTGCGACGGAAGGCAGCTCTGTGCAGGGTCATTTTAATCCAGTTACATCTCTGAAACGCTAGAAGATCGATAAAAAGCAAGAACAGATCTGGATTCTACGGATTTCAAAGCTCAGGATAGGTATAGACGTCAGAAGCGACTAAAACGACTTAATATTTAATAAATTGCCAAAGCTGGAAAAGAGGTCGCCACAGCGCCATCTGTGCTCAGACGCTGCCGACCGATCTCGGAACCACCTCCAGCCCAGTGAGTTGCTGCCCCCTGATTTGTTGTTGACAGAAATAAAATAGTTTTTGTTGTATTTTTTTTTATAAATTAGTTTGAAAGTTTATAATACTCTTATATTTTGAGTGGTAAAATAAATGACTACCTATTGTGAGAGATTCTTAACTGACAATTCGACCATGCCCATAAATACTCATACGGACATAACAAAAGCGATGGCAGGGGATGGGGATGGGGCTTGGCGGAGGCGGGGAGGCGGGCGGGGCAGAGGGCAGACGGGGAGGAAGGGGAGGGTGGGGCGGAGACGGGCGGGAGGGGGGGGGGGGGGAGACGTGGGGCGCGGGCGCGGAGTGAGTGCGAGAAGCGGTGCGTGGACCGTACGGCGTGGGGCATGTCTCTCTCGCACTCACGGTGCATTCCGTAAGGAGCGAGGGAGGTGCGAGAGAGACAGACCGACAAGAGCGATGAGCGGAATCAGCCTGCTGAGGAGGTGTCCGGTCCCCCCCTACCTCCCCTACCACTCCTCTACCGCACGTCCCAGCCGACGGCTCAGCTCTGCTCTACCTCTCCCACCTCACCCCACTACCGATGGTCGGGTCCAGAGACCCGGCCGGGTGCGCGCTTTCGCTGTTTCCCACCCGACCCGACCCGAGGCCAGCTGGGTCGGGTCGGGTCGGGTATTGTAGCGCACGCGCCTCGGGTCCGACGGCGGCCGCATTACCCACCCGAATGAAAACTCTGCGGCCCGGGCGTCGGCGCCCTGATTGGACGGTCATAACTCCGTCATTTTTGGACTTACAGACCTGATTCAAAGCTCATTCTGTTCGTTTGGCATGCCTCCATGACGTCATGAAAAGGTGCTAAGTTCGATTTCGAGATATTTTGGCCGCTATGACGGCCCAAAGATTTTAATAGACTTTTTTAAATTTGAAAAATTGACTTTCACCACAATGTGGTCATGTGCAAACGTTTAAAATGACCAATGTGCTAGTGGGTCTTGTAGCCCATTCTCTTACAAACATTTTGAGCTGTCGCTCAGTTCTGTAGCTCTTACCGTTTAGACATAAGAGCCGAAAAACAATTAACGTCCAAAGTATTCAAATATTGAACTTTGAACACGATTTTAGCCGATCTGCACGGTGGGATTTTTGGGGATTTTTGGCCAAGCACTCCTTAGGCATGCCTTAACCGATCTCCAAAGTTTCGTACTGTTCGGAATTTTTCTTGGGTTAAAACACAGATTGACTGTACTATTAAAATAATTAGAACCTCCCCAACTGAGGACCAGACTACAGATTGGAGTAAAATGCAAGAGTTTAAAATAATAGATAATTGCAAGATAACAAAGGAGAAAAGGAAATTAATGACCTACTGTAAATCAAAGAGCATTTTGGTTACAATAATTTTAAATGTTGAAGGTGACACATGTTGATATTTGTAAATTTCAAGATCATTCCAAAGCCTGCAAGCTGTAACATGAAACGAGTGGCTAAATTTATTAATGCGATGCTGAGGAATAATGAGGCGTTGCTTATTAGACCTGGTTGATTTATGTATGCCGTCTTTCATTTGTAAAAAGTTTTCTTTGATGTAAGATGGACAGTTTAATTTTAAAAGTACGCTAAAGCAGAGAGATAACAGATCTGGATCGCTTCTGAGTTATTTTTAAAATTTTTAAATCCTTCTAGACTGGGGAGATATGATCAGATTGTTTTGTTCCACAGATGAACCGTACACAAGCATTTTGCGCCTTCTGAAGGTTGTTAGTAACCAATTCTGAAGCATTTGTAAAAAGTCCAGACCCATAATCAAACATTGGGAATAGTAGAGTTTCTACCAGCACTTTCCGCACATTAGGTGGGAGAAAGTCTATGTTTCTTCTTAACTGTGCAACGGTAGAGAAAACTTTGGTAATAATAGTATAAGCATGGCACTCCCAGCTGAGCCGTTGATCAAAGGTAACACCTAGATTACAAACAGATTTGCAGAATGGTATAGAAACATCATTGATATTATTCAGGGGGACAGCATCATTTTCCTGCAACATGTTGAGATACCTTCCAGTACCAAGAATTATTGGCTGAGTTTTATCAATATTAAGCATAAGGTTGTGCCTTTGCAGATAATTCCTTATACTGATAATGTTTTCTTCAATTAATTTGACAGCAGCAGCAGCTTCATGCACATTAAAATGAGCATTAATTTGAGTGTCATCAGCAAACAGATGCACTGAACAATCTTTAAGTACTTCCGATAGGTCATTAATATAAACACAGAAGTGATTATTGTGTCCAGATACTGATTATTGTGTCCAGAAAGGTAGGTCAACTTTTACTTCCCATTCAGTATAGCCATTCAACATTTAATGCTTTTATGTTACAGCATAGTGGCGATGATTTGTGGAAGATCCTCTCTGAAAACGGAATAACATGTCCAGACAATGTCAAAGAAATTCTGAAGGATACCAACTGACAATATGTGTGTCCTGGCGAACTTCAAACCTTCTGAAGATCTTGATAAAATCATTTCATTTTTTAAGGACACTCTTCATCAACTGATTGATGAAAAGGACCGAGAACGTTTCTATGGATTGTATAAGAACAGGCCTGAACTCTTTACATTGCAGGGTGGGATATCAAAGACCATACTGTGTCTTGCTGATGAATGTAAAACAATTATGAAAAAAAGAGGCTAGAAGTTCAAGCTAAGGTACACCTTCCCTTCTCCTGCAATTGGTTGCTTATTGCTTTCAAAGCCTATTAAGTCTAATTATTGATTTTTTCCTAGCCAAAGAGGCGCGGTACGTGGATTCAACGTTGATTCTACGTGCATTCGTGGATATATCGTGGAGGTTGAATATCCACGTTATTTCAACTTACTGTCCTCCTGGACTTTTCCTCTATTTATTGCTTTTGAAAACCTACCGATAACATATTTTACTCAGATATGAAACTAATTTTGCATGTTTTCAAATATTTGTTACTTTTGAACCTGTTCGTAGATATCATGTGGATTCCACGATTTTTACCCTACTGGGCAGCAAAAATACATTACGAAGGCAGAGGATGCAAGGCGGGTCTTCAATGCTGTACTTAGATATAATTTGCCATTTTCGCAAATAGATGCATGTTGTTCTGGTTTTGAGCGTCTCATTTGACGCTGTGGTGATGACGTGGAATCCACGTGGTTTCCACGTTACCGCCTAGTGAGTTAAGCGTTATAAACGTTAACAATAGAGTTAGAATTTGTGCTTATGTTCTTGAAGAATGTTTATAATTCGTCATTGACAAATTAAACTATCAAATAATCGGGTTATTTTTATTGACATGTAACGCACAACGCACTAAAAGAGAGTAGTCTAAAAGCCGACTGAGTTGAGCTTTGGAATGGGATCGGTAGCTGACGTTGCCCTGTCAACTGTCTTGCGGTAGGGTTATGGGTACGGTACGAGACTTCTATCTCCAAGGTTCCAGGTTCAACACCACACAAGGTGGAAAAAAAAATTGTTGACAGAACGTTGAATCCACGCAACTTCCACGTTGAAACTTCGAGGAAAAAGGAATCAAATCCACGTGGCTAGAATGTGGATACTCGTCGTGGACACCACGTCACAAGTCCACGTAGAATACACGTTCCTTCCACTAAAATTCCTCTTTGGGCTACAGGATGCCCCACTAACCAAACTGCGCAGAACACCTTCAGAACCTATATAAAATGCTGGAAACCAAACTAATGACAAACTTGTGGATTTGAAGAAACAACTGGAAAGATACATCAACATGTACTATTTGAACACAGTCCCTGAAATTTACCCAGACGGTACTTATGGGGCAGAGGCAATAGTAGCAGCACTTGGTAATGGAATGTTTTAAGCTAAGGTTAAATGTCTCTCACCAACATGTAATTTTGTTGGTATGGTGAACATGAATAATGGTAGAAATTGGAATACATCAAATTTCTATAAACATCTCAGAAGCCACTCAAAAGGACCAGCTGCTTTCAAAATATCCAATTTTTTTTTTTTGGCAAAGTAAACCCAGCGCCTATAGTTGACTACAGCTCTGATGAAGAGAAAGAAGATGATCCGGAATCTAGAGACCTTACCTTACCCACACGGATGATGATGATGATAGTGAAAATGAAGAAGGGAGAGTTTCAGATAATGGAGAAGATACGGCTTTTCAGAAGCAGGGAGCAGCTCGTCAGTGACCAGATTCCTTTCCTCCTTGAATCACGGATGTACCAAAGGTCACTATTTTATTTTTCACGATCTGAAAGAATCAAGCGAGCATTGCTGGGTCTTTCTTTAGACCAACAGCCACTAATAACATCTTTCTTTCCTGTGCTCAATGAAGTAGATTGTCTTAAAAAAGAAATTGAAAATCTAAAAAGTCAGCTAAAACATTCCATGAACTTTGGGAGCACAGAGAAAGAAGAAAGAAGTTTTGGAGGCTTACTTCAGTATTTAGTGGACTGTGCCATTGAAAATCAAAATAAAAAGCCCCAAGGAAGGCGATACGGAATTCAGAGGCTTAGAAAGCTTTGTGTGTCGTTTTATCTCTAGGGTGGTGCCCAGTTATATGAATTATTTGCTGCAAACCTCATCATACCATCTCTTAGTTTGACCAAATCGATACTGCTTTCCTCAAATGTTATCAAAGAAGGGAAATTCAGATTTGATGCCCTCAAAGAGCACCTGCAAAGTAGAAACGCTCCACTTGAAGTATTTATAAGTGAGGATGCTACAAGAATTACGGGAAGAATTCAATATCACCCATCTACAAACCAAATAGTTGGCTTTGTTCTAAGTCTTAATTCTCATGGTATTCCCATTGTGGGCAGTTACCCAGCTACTTGTGCAAAAGAAATGGGCAGGTATTTTAAAGAGTGTGAAACCAGCAACAATGCATACGTCATCATGGCACAGCCAATAAGCTCTGATGCTCCTCCTTTCTGTTTGGCAATATTTGGTACGAACAGTAAATTTGGAGCATGTCACGTTGTGAAGAGGTGGTCGTGGATGACCTCAGAAGCAGAAAAACGTGGCATCAGAATTGCGGGTTATGCTTCCGATGGCGACTCCAAACTCTTGTCTGCAATGCGCTTTAAAACCTTTGTGCCGTCACCAAAATCTCCATGGAAATGGTTTCATTCAGATCTGGTTTCACCTCAAGTCTACTTTCAAGATTTTGTCCACCTGCTTGTGAAATTAAAAACAAGACTATTGAAGCCATCTTTTATTCCTCCTATGGGCCCTGAGTTCCTGGCAAACAAGGGACACTTAGTGGAACTTATCGACACTATCAAGAAGGATCTGTACGAGTTGGCAAGAAGTTACCTCAACATCAAGGACAAGATGAATTTTTGCTCTGCTGATAAAATCTGTTCAACAAAGGTTGTCTCTCTGCCATGGAGAAAAACATTGCCCGCAGTGAGGGGGCAATTATGTACTTAAACCTGACGCGAGAAACATTCTTGGCTTGTTCTGACCCTGGGCTGCATCCAATTGAAAGAATTGGTTCAATGTGGGAATGGGTCATATTTCTACGGATATGGGGTAATTGGGCTCAACGGCAAGATGGCTATAATCTCCTCCATAATTTTATCACTTCCAATGCTTATTACTGTCTAGAGTTAGATGCTCATGCTCTCATTCAGAGTCTCATCAGTTGTAGGGATTCTGAAAATCCAAATATGTTCAAACCATGGTGCTGCAGCAGTCAGCCTTGTGAGAGTTGTTTCAGGAGAGCTCGTTCAATGACCAGCACTTTCTTGACCAAAATTAATTTTTCTATCCTGGAGATGCTTTATAGAATCCGACGTATACATTTCCTCTCTGAAGCATATGTAACCGTGAGAGAAAAGTATAATTTTCCTAGAGAGCGGCGTGCATTTGAAGCTGTGAAGAATAAAGAACTTGTCTGCAATTCTTTGCCAGAGAATTTTGACATCGAATTTGCTGTTCATGAAGCTTTTCATAGAGCCAACGCCACTGCTATGAGACTCAAGCTGATTAAGAGACCTCTGGATCAAATTCCGCCCCCAGTTTTTCCTCTCCGCACAAGCAACGCCAATTTATCTGTCAATGTACACACCAGTGATGAAGATGAAGATGATGTTGAAATTGATGCATGCCTTGTAGAAACTGATGAATTTACTGAAGATCCGTGACTTCAGATCGTGACTGTGAAGAAGAACTTGATGTAGATGAAGACCTGTGCTGTGTGAGCGAAATCAATCTGTCTGGTTTAAAGACTTTTAATAATGTGGGAGTCACAGTGTCAAGCCTATTGGTGAACGTATCAACTGCCAATGGGGATGAGTGCATTATCAAAAAATTAACATATTGTTGGCTTCTAAGTACTGGACACAGTCAGCTAAGCAACGATCGCTTGCAGCGAGTGAAATCAGCAGTGGTTGTCCAAGAGCCCTCCACCAGTGCATTAAATGTTGTGGATGAAAATGAGGAAATTTCCATAGGTCAATGGTGTGCATTTGTATCGGCAGAGAAGAAAGTAATCTTTGGACGTATTATGGCATTCAGCTTCTACGGTGGGACAACATGGAAAAGCCAAGGGTACAGCAGTAATACAGTCAAAGTACCTAATTCCGGACGAAATTTGACGTATTTTCTAAATAACTCCTGATGTACGAGAGATGTTAAAGGCGCTCCGTGAATGAAGAAACTAGACCATAGGACCCACCTGATCACGTGTCGCAAGATTTTTTATCTCAACTCTTGTTCAAACGCGAGCTCAAAAATCAGTGTCCGAAATTAAAATCCATGTGTTTCTAATTCCGGACAAAAAGTTCCTAATTGCTGCCAAAGCTGCAATTTTCAAAGTACACGTTTTTCCATAAAATCTTTTTTTTTGGAAATTAAATTTTAAACAAAATTTGTTATATGGTCCGCAACGATATCGGAACTCGGAACTCGGAACTCGTTAAGGCTCTATGGTCTAAAAAGAGAAAACCAGAAACGCTATGTTTACCACATCATTGCTCCTAAACCAGCATAGATATCGTTGCACACCATAAAACAAATTGTGTTTGAAATTACATTTCCAACAAATAACATGTCCATAAAATTTTTGTCGGACAAACTTTAAGAAACCCCATGTATTTTTCCCACAAGAAAAAGTGTCCGGAATTGCAGACACTATGTAATCTGTTTACAGAAACCAAACGGCGCTTCGCATAGAAAATCTAAAAAAGTACATAGACTAAGAAACTATTGCACTATAACATATAAAAAATCCAGACTCGCGCCCCTCTCGGCACCTCCGTGCTGACAACGTAAAGTTGACCATGATTTTTTTCTAGTCATTCGTTTCAAGTGTTTATTTAACTTTGAGCGCGCGCTGTTCAATGAAACGAAGTCTGATCAACACCCAACCTGTCTCATATCAAAGAGGGCTCTTTTCCCAATCGATTGATACCCATGAAGTTGACATTAGCTAAAAAAGTATCTGATTTCTAAGCATTTATAAAGCAAAAGACGCAGTTTTGTCCGAAATTAAAGTACGTGTCCGGAATTAGGAACTTTGACTGTACAGCTGTTGTAGAACATCAAGCGGGAAGAGAGATTGGATGTCTGTGCACTTCGTTCTCCTATAAAGCTGTTGAAAAGAAGATTGTTCTTCGTGATGTCAGCATGGATGTACAAGGCTACTACAACATCAAGCACTACATCTGCACAATCCCTCGACCTCTTATTGGAGAGAATGGTAAACTTACTATCTCTTGTTCATTGAAAGACATTCGTAACATTGCTAAAGGAAGGAAAGCAAAATAGTAAGATGAAGATATTCTAGCTGGGCTGTTTTTAATCTGTTCCTCTTATGCTGTGATGTCTATTTATTTTCAGTTTTAATTCAACCTGAATTATTTCTTACTGTCCCAACTGCTATAGTTTTATTGTTTGTGTTGCAATATTGAGTTTACTTTACTTGTACCTTTTATGATTGAACTGCCATTTAAGTCTTCTAACAATTACAGAACTGTATTTAGTGTTTAGTTTCCTCAGTATGACTGAAAATTGAGACTGATCATTAAAATGTTATTCTAACAATTGTCTAATGTACGTGATGACTTCTAGTGTAGATAGTTTAATATAAGTTGTTTCATATAACTTGTTTTAAAGCTGTTTCTAAAATTGTGTTACAATATTACATTATTAATATTTTATTTATTGTACTTTAGCTTTCTTTCATGCTAAAATTGTAGCCTTCATAACCAGGACTGGTCATATATGTGATTTTGATAGTAATAAAATGTATTATCAAGAGGTGTTTGTTGTTGGATTTCATGGATTAAAACTTGCCTAACAAATTACACCTGGAAAGCACACTAGTAAACCAGTAAAGGATTCAATACTGACAGGCTTTTTTAAAAAAGCAATTTAGAACAGAATTTCTGTTTATTTTAAAATCTGCCTCTAGCTTTTGATGCATTGCTTGTTTTGGTGCATTAGGCCAAGAGGAAAGCACTGCGTCTTAAGGTTTCATATTGCGATATTGCTTCGTTTTTACAGAGGTGTATCACCTGACAGCCTCAGGTAAGCAACGAAAAGGGCACCCTTGCTACATAAGGTGCCCTCACAATGAACTCTTTGGGAGGTAACGGTACGAGATTTTGGGTACGAGGAATTTAATTCCTGCTTCCCCCTGCGCGTGGGGTCTCCGGGTAGGCCGCCACCTTCACACGAGTGCTTGGCGGGTTGGTCTATCCAGTGTGTCGCAGGCGCTCCGCCCTCGGCTCCGCCCTCGGCTCCGCCCTCCGCCTCGGTAACTGCCATTGTGGGGGCGCCAATAACTGCCTACCTCATAGGCGATCTATTCTGGAATGGTGAGGCAGTGCGTAGAGAGCTTTATTGAATAATTGGCACTTAATTTTACTCTTATTTTAATCCAACAATAGTCCTAAACGACTTTAGACCGATTTATTGTTCCATATTACTATCATATTACCATTATATTACCATATATTACCATATGTTACCAATATTACCATGTATTACATTATATTACCTCAAATTACTTAAATTACCTGATAATACGTATGTTACCATGTATTAATTATATTACTAGTAATATATACTACTGCGTACACGGCCGAAGGGAGTTGACGACCCCTCGGATACGTCAGACCTTAATCCGCGCCTGAGTGGCACCGTGCTCGTGCTCTGCGCGTCGTTGTCAGTTCCTTCAACGAAAGTATATGGGATACCATAATTGGTTCCGTACTTAAGCCTCATTATTTTAGTTTGCTTCCGAATCAGTCTGCAGCCCTAACCACGGTCACTCGTTTGCTTGATTACGGTCGATTCTTTCAGTTACCCATTGATTTTGGGAGATTCTAAAAGTTTTCAAATAATTTCGCACATGATTCCAAAATTTTAGAGAATTTCCAATTATTCCCAGCGATTCCCCATGATGCCCTATGATTACCAGTGATTACTCATAATCCCAAACGATTCCCAGAGATTTCTGACAGTTCCTCTGATTCCAGATTGAATCCTGTGATGATTCCCGGACAAATGTACACGTGATTCCTAAAGTTCTCACCCCCCGCTGATCGCTTATCCTCTGTTGATGAGAACGTTCTTCCAAAGGCACATCCGCTCCCCTAAAAAACAAAGTAACGAGATAAATAAACCCAAGAGAAGCATAGCAAACGGTCCCAATGTGCGGTAAACGTCGAGCGACTTTGGTCCTGACGTTCCTCTGCTTCGCGTTGATGTAGCCTGAAAAAAAAAAAAAACACGAAAAAATTGGCATTTTCCTGGAAAAGTGAATACATACTGGACCCCGTGAAACTAAATTTTAATGTACTGTATGTTGCATACATGTTTACACACACGAGAAGCATGTATATGACATACACTTTGTGCATACATAGCGCATGTCACACATGTTACATGTATGTGGCATACACTTTGTGCATGTATGAGTCTTCTGCACATGGGGCACACGTGTCTCATGTATGTAGTCATGCACGTCATTCGTTTGTCAAGCGTAACGCTAGCAAAATATTTCTTGATTTCTCTTTTTTGCCTTACTTTACTCCCTTCTCTTCTCCTGTGCTGTTCTTTCTTCTTTGGAATCTTGCTGAACTGATTCGAACCCGGTACCCTTGTGATACAAACATTGCGCCTTGTTCACACTGGAAAAAGTAATATGAGAGATGTCACATGTGCTAGTGTGACCGAGCTTTCGGTAACGTTTTGTGGTGTGACTGAGCTTTTGGTAACGTGTGGTGATGTGACCGAGGTTTTGGTCGCGTTTGCGGTATGACATCCCATTATACACTGGAAATCCAAGTGTACGAATTTCTCACACATGCAGGTGAGCGAATGTATGTCGCACACTTGCAGGTGAGCAAACGACCATTCGTACACTTGCAGGTGAGCAAACGACCATTCGTACACTTGTAGGTGTGCGAATGGCTATTCGTACACTTGCAGGTGAGCGATGGCCATTCGTACACTTGCTGAAACCCACGGAAAGGCCGGGCTTTCTAGGTGTACGAATAGATATTTGCTCACCTGCTTGTGTGCGAAGGGTCATTCACACACCTGCAAGTGTGAGAATTGTTGTTCGCTCACCTGCAGGTGTGCGACAAACATACACACAACTGCAGGTGTGCGACATTTGTACACTTGGACTTCCAGCGTAGGCCTGTAGGGGACACTGCAAACCCTGGAATCGAATATCTCACCCAAAATGGGAGAGGACACTTGTTCATGCTAAATTGGAGTGAGAATATTTAACCTCACTCTTTTCGGGCAAGATATTTTTTATCCTCGCTCTATTTGAGCAAGGATTTTTTAACCTCACTTAATTTGAGCATGAATTCTCACTTTATTTGGGCGAGATCTCAAAATTCTTTCTCATAAAGGGCGAGGAAAAAAATTCTTACTCTCCAGAGAGTAATAAAATTGCCCTCAAATTCTCACTCGTATGGGGGCGAGAATTATGACTCGTAGATTTTCAGTGGACGTACACAAAATACGTCACGCAATTTTTCGGGATTTTCGACCCCTTTCTCCCCTAAATCACCACTCATCACATCCGAGACACACCTCCCCCCTCTTCCCCACCTGGTGACATCACGTTTTTCAAAAGCGGCCGTCCAGGGCTCGGCAGCCCCCTGGCTTCAATGAGTAAATCTCAAATCATGCAGGCTCGTAATAAAGAAAAGCGGGGGTCCAGGGGGCGTCAGCCCCCTGGCTAAAATGAGTAAATCTTGAATCATGCAGGCTCGCCAGCGCCGCAGGCCTAGGTAGATGTACGCTGGCCCGTCGCAGCGAAACAGTGTTTCGTGAGATATCGCGAAGCCTGTTACGGGAGACGATGTCTGGCGTACATCTACCTAGTATTGGCTGAGCGATAGCGAAGCCTATTACGCCACTGGAGTGCTAAAAAAGTTCAGTGTCCGTCTGTCTGTGTGTGTGTCTGTGTGTCTGTTCGCACGATAACTCGAGAACGAGTCAAGATATCGACCTGAAATTTTTACTGTAGCTTCTTGGCCTAAAAAGCTCGGACGAGTTCAAATATGAGCACTCTAGCTCGAAAATTGACCCTGCTAAAAAGCGATTTATACTTTTTTAAAAAATTAGATTTTAAAAAATTTATCGTCCGTTTTGCTCTATCTCTTACTGTTTAGCCGCTACAGCGGTAAATGTGGACGAAAAGTCGTCAAAATGCATGTTGGGTGTCGTTTTCAGGGTAATTTGTAAAGATGCGGCCCTCTGGGCGAAAATTTCGTCAGTTATGCTCTATCTCTTACTGTTTAGCCGCTACAGCGGTAAATGTGGACGAAAAGTCGTCAAAATGCATGCTGGGTGTCGTTTCCAGGGTAATTTGTCGAGATGCGACCCTTCAGGGTGAAAATTTTGTCCGTTTGGCTTCGCGGAGAACGGTTTGGGCGCTCGGCCCCTTCTCGTAAAAATTGGAAAATTGATAACAAAATGTAAAAAGACAAGCGGGGGTCCAGGGGGCGGTAGCCCCCTGGCCTATTTATAAAAGATAAAAGCGGGGGTCCAGGGGGCGGCAGCCCCCAGGCATAAATGAGTAAATCTTAAATCATTCAGGCTCGTAATTGGCTGAGCGATAGCGAAGCCTATTACGCCACTGGAGTGCTAAAAAAGTTCAATGTCTGTCTGTCTGTCTGTCTGTCTGTCTGTCTGTCTGTCTGTGTGTCTGTCTGTCTGTGTGTCTGTCTATGTGTCTGTTCGCACGATAACTCGAGAACGAGTTAAGATATCGACCTGAAATTTTTACTGTCGTTTCTTGGCCTAAAAAGCTCGGACGAGTTCAAATATGAACACTCTAGCTCAAAAATTGACCCTGCTAAAAATTGATTTACATTTTTTAAAAAATTAGATTTTAAAAATTACAATATTTTATGGAGTGCTTAGGGGTATCTCGGCAAGTTGCGACCCTTTGGGCGAAAATTTTATCCGTTTTGCTCTATCTCTTACTGTTAAGCCGCTACAGCGGTAAATGTGGACGAAAAGTCGTCAAAATACAGGTTGGGTGTCGTTGTCAGGGTAATCTGTCGAGAAGCGATCCTTGGGGCAAAAATTTTGTCTGTTTGGCTCTGCGGAGAAGGGTTTTGGGGCTCGGGCCCTTTGCGTAAAAATTGGAAAATTGGTTACATAATGAAAAGAGGCAGCGAACTTTAAATAAAGAAAAGCGGGGGTCCACGGGGCCGCAGCCCCCTGGCTTAAATGAGTAAATCTCAAATCATGCAGGCTCGTAATAAAGAAAAGCGGGGGTCCAGGGGGCGGCAGCCCCCTGGCTAAAACGAGTAAATCTTGAATCATGCAGGCTCGCCAGCGCCGCAGGCCTTGATAGATGTACGCAGGCCCGTCGCAGCGTAACAGTGTTTCGCGATCTATCGCGAAGCCTGTTACGAGAGACGGTGTCTGGCGTACATCTACCTAGTTTAATATATACCAGTGATGCAGGTTTGCCTATTCAAGGAGTTATGGCGCCTTACGTGCAGATCGAATAGACTGACCCGCAACATTGCTGTGGATTTGACTTGACAGAACACCGTGTAACTTAATATTACAAACGATTTTGTAAATATGTTCGTTTATCATGAGTACATACATGAACAAAAGAGTACATTTCCAGTAAGTGTGCACCATTTGAACGACAATCAAAGCTTTGGTAAACGGAGAAAAAGTATTAAAAATTAGTTTGAAACGCACGGTAGTTGAAGCGAGAAAATATTTGAGGAAGCCGTGTATCACTGTGACTGCAGCCCACCCTTCTACTTTGAAACGCAGTGGTTATATGTCTATTGGTTGCTCGTATATCATAATTTCTGTGATTAAAAAAATAACAGGATACCCAACATGATTGGCTGAGCGATAGCGAAGCCTATTACGCCACTGGAGTGCTAAAAAAGTTCAGTGTCCGTCTGTCTGTGTGTCTGTGTGTCTGTGTGTCTGTGTGTCTGTTCGCACGATAACTGAAGAACGAGTTGAGATATCGACCTGAAATTTTTACTGTAGCTTCTCCCGCGAAATTCGATTGAATATGGATTTTATTTAATTTAATACGGCCCAAATAAAAACCTTATATAATTTTTGTGAGCGAAGCTCACTCTCCTGAGCAAGGGACCCGGGGAGGTTTTGGTCGTGTGTCTGTCTGTGAGAAGAAAGCGTAACAACAGTCTTCTCCTCTTAGACTACAGCAAGTACAGCGATAACCCAATATGTTTTCGACACATCAAGTCACGGGCTTTCAAAATAATGAAAGGACATTGCATTTGACGGAGTTTGAAATAATTATTTTAGTGAATGGATTAAAAGTTCAGCAGTTGGCAACGCCACACTAGCGCCATCTAGCGGCAACCGCTCCGCACCGCTCCACCGCTGCAGCGCCGGTCTTGTCCTTCCGTCTTACCGTCATCACTTCGGTTGTTTACAGTATGAAAGTTGAAAATTTAAGCGTCTGATAGACGAATAGTGCTATTTGAAGTTCTTTTATGAGTTGCGGACGTCACCACACGATGTTTCAAGTGTCGTCATTGTGTGGAAGTGTGCGAACGCGTAATTTGTGGAGTGGCCTACCGGGTCTCTGGGCTCGGCTCTGCTGGGCTTTTAATAACATTCAAGTTAAATATTTTGCCGTCAGATAAACAAAGTGTGTGGTCTGCAAGTGTTTTTAGAGTGACAGAAGTCCCCACACAAAGTTTCAAGTGCCTGCATTTTGTAGAAGTAAGAAACGAATGTTCTGTTGTGAATGTTTACATCGAGGGGGAAGGGGAGTGGTGGGTGGGTATGTCCCGAAGTAATAGTTCAAGATGATATAAACTTGTTGTGCATTTGTGAAATGAACATGGATTACGGAAATGACAGCCAGTGTCGACTCAACTTACTTTTGGACTTATTGTTTTAGTGAGTAACCTAACCTTATTAGTCAAGAATAATATTGTCTGCAAAGCAGCATCCCATGTCTGTTTTGTACAGTACGCAGGTAAGGATAGTTTCAGTATTAAAAAAGCATACTGCCTAAGTGAAAGGTGCCATCTCAGACATGGTTTCCTGAATTTAATTTAGTTTCCCTTTTTATATTATAGACCATTTCTCGGTCCCCCAGTGTGGTAATATTTTTTGACCTATCGTATGCCACGCTCCAACGGTGATTAGTAATAATGTATACAAAGTAATATTTGGAGGCATATTTTTCTAATGAAAGGGCATTTAGGTATAGTTTGTGGATTATAATATTTTAACTTTTAGACTCAAAATGCTGAAAACAGTAGATGTGACACTATCTGGGCAAATGAGTTGTTATTACATGTAAGTGGTATGATTTCACGTCGAGCTGTCCTGTGTGTTAAACTTAAAATATTTTTGAGTCGTTTTGGATTAGAATTTATACAAGAGAAAGTGGGCGTAATAAATATTATAACTAGTCGTTTTTCACAAATCTGGTAGTATAGCTCTACCTTTTGGGTGATTTACACTAAAAATATTATTTTTTAGTGGAAATAGAAATATTTGCAGTACATCAGCCCAAGTATTTCACTGAAGTGTTCTTTTAAGTAGACTCATATGATCAATGAAATGACAGATGCGTTTCACTGTTTATGGAGTGTATCTGTAACATTCCGAACATTCATTTCAGAACATATTTGCTGTTTTTATTGAATTCTAAGCGCCCGTAAGAAATATTCATGATTATAACATTCTAGCATATAAAATTACTAAAAAGACACTGTTTTGTTAGAGTCAACTTGGGGACAGTCATAATCCAGAAGTAGCAGAATTGTGTGTGTGTGTGTTGTGGGGCAGCCAAACTTTGCACTTCTTGATGAAAAAGATTTGATGTCTTTGACGTTTACCCAAGGGTGCTTCATTTGTTGGGATAGGGCGATGCACCACATCTGTCCCTTCATCCTGTTCAAGGCCAAGAAGTGCCAAATCATGTACAAAGGGCGTCTCTAAGAGATATTGTGTAGGGCGTTCAATGGGCCTGGCTGCTCAATAAGATAGTGACAGCGCCATGCTCATGCTCCTTAATGGGCGCATAGCGCGCACCCTTCCTGGCCTCCTTAAAGGTGCCGGAAGTGCCCCATTCTGTACAACAACTTGACTTTCTACCGTCCAGTGTACTCCAGAAGGATGCCAATCGTTTTGTTTCCCATATCCAGTATCCAATAGTTTGAACGCCCGTCCCGTCCGCGAGCACCTCGCGGGCCCGTGTCCTGGCCTCCTACAAGCTTCCTCAAGTGCCCCATCCTCTACAACAACTTGCTTTCCCGACCACTTATCGTCCCCGCTCGGGTGCCAATCGATTGAAATCTTCAATCCACTCATTCTGCCACATCCCGCGCACACGCTAGCCTCCTAAAAGGTACCCGAAGTGCCCCATCCTCTACAAAAACTTGACTTACTACAGTCTAGTGTACTCCAGAAGGATGCCAATCGAGTTTTTTTTTTCCCATATCCAATAGTTTGAACGCCCGTCCCGTCCGCGCGCACCTCGCGCGCCCGTGTCCTGGCCTCCTACAAGCTTCCTCAAGTGCCCCATCCTCTACAACAACTTGCTTTCCCGACCACTTATCGACCCCGCTCGGGTGCCAATCGATTGAAATCTTCAATCCACTCATTCTGCCACATCCCGCCCACACGCTAGCCTCCTAGAAGGTACTCGAAGTGCCCCATCCTCTACAACAACGTGACTTTCTGTCGTCCGGTGTACTCCATAGGGGTGCCAATCGTTTTGTCTGCCATTTCCAGTAATTTCAATACCCGGCCCGTCGGTGCGCGCCCGTGTCTTGGCACCCTACAAGCTACCCCAAGTCCCATATCCTCTACAACCACTGCTTGCTTACCACTCCATTCGAGTGCCGACCGACTGGTGTGTCTAGTTAACCCAATTTGCCACTTTCCGCCCACACGCTTGCCTCCTAAAAGGCACGACAAGTGCCCCATCCAACGATATGACTTACTGTATATCTTTTTAAAATTTTGATGTCGCTTCGCTCACCACTTCGTGCCTGCCGCACGTACTCCTAGTAATAAGACGGTCTGGCTGAATATGATTTAATTTGGTGGATCTTAATAAGATTTGAAAGATTATATCAGTTCTTAATTTAGTCCCAGGTCGGCAGAAGTGCCTCATATTAAACCTTAATTAAGGTGGAAACCATATTAAATGCCTCATATTAAACCTTAATTAAGGTGGAAACCATATTAAATGCCTCATATTAAACCTAAATTAAGGTGGAAACCATATTAAATGCCTCATATTAAATCTAAATTGAGGTGGAAACCATATTAAAGGCATCACACTACACCCAAATTAAGGTGGAACCTGATACTTATATGATTTTTATGAAGTCCATAGGAGACTTCAGGGTTACATGAACCAGGTGCCTCGAGCAATCCTTGGACTGTTTAGTTTGCAGTTTTCCTTACATCACTGTTCTCCTTAGTCGTGTACAACGTACGCAAAAATTGACAGTAAGTTGTACGTAGCAACCAAACGTTTGTTTTTATCTCATCCGCGGTGCCCGTGACCGGAGTACACAAGGCCCAAGGCGAGACTCCTAGCTCGCATCGCCGGGACAACTGGTTATTTCTTTCTTGGAATTCGCGAGTTGCTCGCCGAGGGGGAAGGTCCGGGGCTGGGGGCTGTCCTCGGGCAGTCGGGGGTGTCCCAGGGAGTCAGACATGGTCTTCGCGTCCCAAAGCCTGCCATATCGGCTAGTTGCCAACAGTACTTGACCCCGCCGGAGAGGAACTATCAAGGTATTATTTCCACCCTTGAAGGAAGTAGACAGGTATCGGTCATTAAGACACGCGATAAGTCTAAGTCAATATCAGAAAACACGCAAGGTGGGTAAAGGGGATGACAGATAAATCTAAATATCGCGATTGTGCAAATTAAAATTTAATAAGGGCTTTATTAAATATTAATTTGTTACCGCCCGAACGTACGCGGAGACCTAGGAGGAATGGTACGGGATGCTGTGAGCACGGCGGTCAGCAGTCCTCCGTGGCCGAGTTGGTAAGGTGGCGGGCTTCGGACGAAGAGGTCCGGGGTTCGAATCCAGGTAAGGTAACGGTAACTTTCAAGTATGCAACTTCAGTAAAATATGTACAGTACACGAAGAAAGAATGTAAGGAGGTAAACATAAAGAACAAAAAAAATATTTTTCTGTTTTTAGATTGAAACAAGGAAGTATTTATATAAATTGCAGTACTTGTTTAGTTATATTCAGTTAAATTAAATTAATTAAACTGAGTAAAATGAAATAAATATGTTTTTATTAGATTTTATAAAGGGCTCACTCAAAAAGACAGTCAGAATTAGGGGTTTAAGCTTGTTGCTGTGCCTCCAAACGCATGAGTGCTCTCATCTCCCTCCAATATCACTTAAGCTTTCCAAAACCATGCCTTTGAAAAGCATGACTAGAGCAGGCAAATTAAAATTATACTGACTTTTTGTTTAGTTTTATTAATTTTTACATATTAACAGTAAATTAAGAACAAATATGGCGTTATATTAAGTATAAATTAAGGTTTTTTTCGCGGGCTTGTCCTAAAACGCTCGGACGAGTTCAAATATGAACACTCTAGCTCAAAAATTGACCCTGCTAAAAAATGATTTATATTTTTTTAAAAAATTAGATTTTAAAAATTACAATATTTTATGGTGTCCTAAGTGGTATCTCAGCGAGTTGCGACCCTTTGGGCGAAAATTTCGTCTGTTTTGCTCTATCTCTTACTGTTTAGCCGCTACAGCGGTAAATGTGGACGCAAAGTCGTCAAAATGCATGTTGGGTGTCGTTTTCAGGGTAATTTGTCGAGGTGCGACCCTTCTGGGTGAAAATTTTGTCCGTTTGGTTTCGCGGATAACGGTTTGGGCGCTCGGCCCCTTCTCGTAAAAATTGGAAAATTGATAACAAAATGAAAAAGGCAAGTGGGGGGCCAGGGGGCGGTAGCCCCCTGGCCTATTTTTAATAGATAAAAGCGGGGGTCCAGGGGGCGGCAGCCCCCTGGCTTAAATGAGTAAATCTTAAATCATTCAGGCTGGTAATAAGGAAAAGCGGGGGTCCAGGGGGCGGCAGCCCCCTGCCTTAAATGAGTACATCTTAAATCATTCAGGCTCGCCAGCGCCGCAGGCCTAGGTAGATGTACGTAGGCCCGTCGCAGCGCAACAGTGTTTCGCGAGCTTTCGCGAAGCCTGTTACGAGAGACGGTGTCTGGCGTACATCTACCTAGTAGTTTTGGATATTTGGGTCTTCGATGTGGCTGTAGCGCCGAAACGGTAAGAGATGTAGTGAAACGAACGAAATTTTGGTCTGAAAGATCGCAAAATTACGCAAAACCCATGAAACGATACATGCTGTTTTATAATATTTGGGTCTTTGATGTGTCTGAAGCGCCAAAGCGGTAGAAGATTGAGTGAAACGGACGAATTTTCGGCCCATTGGGCCTCAAAATTACCCAAAAGCCATGAAACGATACCCAACATGATGTTTTATTGGCTGAGCGATAGCGAAGCCTATCACGCCACTTGAGTGCTAAAAAAGTTCAATGTCCGTCTGTCTGTCTGTCTGACTGTATGTCTGTGTGTCTGTTCGCACGATAACTCGAGAACAAGTTAAGATATCGACCTGAAAGTTTTACTGTAGGTTCTTGGCCTAAAAAGCTCGGAGGAGTCCTAATATGAACACTCTAGCTCAAAAATTGACCCTGCTTAAAATTGATTTACATTTTCAAAAAAAAAATTAGGAAAAAAATAACGTTATTTTATGGTGTCCTAAGGGGTAATCTCGGCGAGTTGCGACCCTATGGACGAAACTTTCGTCCGTTTCGCTCTTTCTCTTACTGTTTATCCGCTACAGCGGTAAATGTGGACGCAAAGTCGTCAAAATGCATCTTGGGTGTCCTTTCAGGGTAATTTGTCGAGATGCGAGCCTTTGCACTGTAAAAGTCTTACAAACACGCCCTTCGTAGCTTACAGTGAATTCCGCACCCATGTATTACAAACACGGTTTTGTTTGTAATACAAACAAACCTGTTTGTATTACAAACATCTGTGTTCGTATTACAAACAAATCTCGTGTTGGTAACTACAAACAATTTTTTTTTCTTTGTAGTTACCAACACGAGATTTGTTTGTAATACGAACACGCAGATGTCCGTAATACAAACAGATTTGTTTGTATTACAAACAAAACCATGTTTGTAATTTTGTAATCGTTAAAATTATAAAATCGGTAAAATATTAAAAATAGGCGAGCGGGGGTCCAGGGGGCGGCAGCCCGCTGGCTTAAATGAGTAAATCTTAAATCATGCAGGCTCCCCAGCGCCGCAGGCCTATAGGTAGATGTACGCAGGCCCGTTGCAGCGAACCAGTGTTTCGCGAGCTATCGCGAAGCCTGTTACGGGAGACGGTGTCTGGCGTACTTCTACCTAGTGATATTTCAGTCTTTGATTTGGCTGTAGCGCCGAAACGGTAAGAGATACAGCAAAACGGACGAAAATTACTTTCAAAGGGTCGCATCTCGACAAATTACCCAGAAAACGACACTCAACATGCATTTTGACGACTTTTCATCCACATTTACCGCTGTAGCTGCTAAACAGTAAGAGGTAGAGCAAAACGGACGATATTTTCGTCTAAAGGATCTCAACTCGCCGAGATACTCCCTAGGACATCATTTGTAATCATTTTGTAATTTTTTAATCCTAGTTATTTTTAAAAATATAAATCAACTTTTAGCAGGGTCAATTTTTGAGCTAGAGAGTTCATGTTCAAAACTCGTCTGAGCTTTTTAGGCCAAGAAGCTACAGTAAAAATTTCAGGTCGATATCTTAACTCCTTCTCGAGATATCGTGCGAAGAGACACACGGCAAATCTGAAGTCTGGGATTCCCAGGTGTACTTTTTGCCGTTTCCAGGCTCGAGTCTGGAAGCGGCAAATTATTTCCAGACTTCTCCTGGGCGCGCGGCCATTGTCCCAGGCAAAGCCTGGGAAGCGGCTCTTTTCCAGACTTTACCTGGGAAAGAATTACCGTTTCCAGCCCCTCGCCTGGGAAGCCGTGGGCAAGCGGCTCTTTCCCAGACTCCGAGACTTGCCCACGGCTTCCCAGGCTAGAGGCTGGAAACGGTAATTCTTTCCCAGGTAAAGTCTGGAAAAGAGCCGCTTCCCAGGCTTTGCCTGGGACAAGGGCCGCGCGCCCAGGAGAAGTCTGGAAATAATTTGCCGTTTCCAGACTCGAGTCTGGAAACGGCAAAAATTACCTGGGAATCCCAGACTTCAAATTTGCCGTGCACACACACAGACCGACAGACAGATGGACATTGAACTTTTTTAGCACTCCAGCGCGGCGTAATAGGCTTAGCTATCGCTCAGCAAAATACGCATTCCCGCGGGTAGAAAAAAATGTGAGCTGCTCTCAGAATACTACTAGGTAGATGTACGCCAGACACCGTCTCTCGTAACAGGCTTCGCGACAGCTCGCGAAACACTGAGACGCTGCGACGGGCCTGCGTACGTCTACCTAGGCCTGCGGCGCTGGCAAACCTGCATGATTTAAGATTTACTCATTTCAGCCAGGGGGCTGCCGCCCCCTGGACCCCCGCTTTTCTTTATTACGAGCCTGCATGATTTAAGATTTATTCATTTAAGCCAGGGGGCTACCAGCTCGCGTGACACTGTTACGCTGCGACGGGCCTGCGTACATCTACCTAGGCCTGCGGCGCTGGCAAACCTGCATAACTTAAGATTTACTCATTTCAGCCAGGGGGCTACCGCCCCCTGGACCCTCGCTTTTCTTTATTACGAGCCTGCATGATTTAAGATTTACTCATTTAAGCCAGGGGGCTTCCGCCCCATGGACCTCCGCTCGCCTCGTTTCTTAATGTTACCAATTTTCCAATTCTTACGGTAAGGGGTCAAGCGCCCAACGCCCAAACCATTCTCCGTATAGAGCCAAACGGACAGAATTTTCGTTCAAAAGGTCGTATCTCGACAAATTACCCTGAAAACGACACCCAACATGCATTTTGACAACTTTTCGTCCTCATTTACTGCTGTAGCGGCTGAACAGTAAAAGATAAAGCGAAACGGATGAAAAGGGTCGCAACTCGCTGAGATTCCCCTTAAGACACCATAACGTTTTGTGAATTATTTTTCCTTATTTTTTTTCTTCAAAAATGTTAATCAATTTTTAGCAGGGTCAATTTTTGAGCCAGAGTGGTCATATTCGAACTCGTCCGAGATTTTTAGGCCAAAAAGCTACAGTAAAAATTTCAGGTCGATATCTTAACATGTTCTCGAGTTTTCGTGCGAACAGACACACAGACACGCTGTGAGAAAAAACGACAATTTAACGACAATTTTTGGCTGAGCGACAGCAAAGCCTATTACGCCACTTGAGTGCTAAAAAAGTTCAATGCCTGTCTGTTTGTCTGTCTGTCTGTCTGTCTGTCTGTCTATCTGTCTGTCTGTGTGTCTGTTCGCACGATAACTCGAGAACGAGTTAAGATATCAACCTGAAATTTTTACTGTAGCCTCTTGGCCTAAAGAGCTCGGACGAGTTCCAATATGAACACTCTAGCTCAAAACTTGACCCTGCTCAAAATTGATTAACATTTTTAAAAAAATAAGAATAAAAAATTCACAAAATGTTATAGTGTCCTAAGGGGTATCTCGGCGAGTTGCGACTCTTTGGACGAAAATTTCATCCGTTTCGCTCTATATTTTACTGTTTAGCCGCTACAGCAGTAAATGAGGACGAAAAGTTGTCAAAATGCATGTTGGGTGTCGTTTTCAGGGTAATTTGTCGAGATACGATCCGTTGGGTGAAAATTCTGTTTGTTTGGCACTACGGAGAATGATTTGGGCGTTGGGCGCTCGACCCCTCATCGTAAAAATTGGGAAATTGGTAACATACTGAAACGAGGCGAGCGGGGGTCCAGGGGGCGGCAGCCCCCTGGCTTATATTTCACAAAGAAAAGAGGGGGTCCAGGGGGCGGCAGCCCCCGGGCTTAAACAAGTAGATCTCAAATCATGCAGGTCCGTAATAAAGGATAGCGGGGATCCAGGGGGTGGCCGAGGGGTACACGACTTCGACCAATCCCAGTTCACCTGAGAAACAATCCCTATTCCAATCCCTCTCAAATCCCAACCAATTCCGACCAATCCCTCTCCAATCCTTCCAATCCCACCGAATCTATCAATCCCGTCCAATCTATAAAATCCACGATGAAGACCAAATTATTGCCTTTTTTTTTAAATTTATTTTTTTTATTTTACTCTGATGCTTGTGCTGCTTATGTGCATAAATAATGTCTTGGCATCTGGGGTTCAGAATATATGTTCTTGCCATCCCAGTCCAGAAATCCCATGATCGTTCCCATGAGCCATGGGACATCAAGGAATGTCATGGGAGACATTTCCCCATGGAGGATAACTTTCCATGTAGTTTTTGCCCACTTCCATGCGAGGTAGTTTCCATGGAAATAAGGCTCCTTGGCAGCTGACCGTCTCCATGGAATAGAGCTCTAACTCCATGGAGTAATACCAAAATGTTTAAGTCCACAAAAAGACAAAGTAAAAGACTGATCGAAATAAATGAAACACGATTATAGGGTGTCGGAATCGAGGCGGAGCCAAATCTGGTGTCCGTTTTTGCCTAGCTCAAGCCGTTTTCGAGTTGCCAGAAAAAAGTTCTCAGATTTGAATGAAATTTAAATGGCCCTACTAAAATTCATCGTTGATGCTACATACCAAATTTCAGATCGAAATTCCAATAATTATAGATTCTGCAGCACTTTTATTCTTCATGGGAAATTGTTTCCATGGTAAAGAGAGGCAAGTGCCCAATGGGATAGGTCACCCCATGGAAAGACAACCGTTCCATGGAGTCCTCTCGCATGGCAAGCATTTTTCCATGGAGCCTTTACCCATGGTAAGAAATTTTCCTTGGAGTCCTCACATGGAAAGCGATCTTCCATGGCATCTTGTTTCAAGGAAAACACATTTCCATGGTAGAACGCCCATGGAAACAGACACCACATGGAATATGATGCATCTTACATGGAAAACAGACCTCTCTCCAAGGAAAAGAGATCATGGAATCCCATGGTGTCCATGGGATTTTTGGACTGGGATAAGGTAGAACCATATAATTTCAATCAAAAGTGAAGAGAAAGTTGAATGTACAGTATTATGTTTATTATGAATTTTCTTGTAACGAAATCTTGAAAGACTTTGATTGCAGCCTTGGGATACATAATACAAATACATATTGTGTTATAAATGTGTAACATAGACCTATTTTCCAACAACAAATTTGATTATTAACATACTTTTTAAAATAATTGAACTAGTAAACCTGATTTTTTGTTTAAAAAATCAACAACTTTAAACAGCAAATTAGTGAAATGAAACCAGGTCTATGTGGTCTATGTCACACATTAAGAACTGAATATAGCTTTGAATTATGTTTCAAAGGTCTTAATTCAAAATCTTTCAAGATTTCGTAACAAGAATCTTTTTTTGGAACAAAACACTACTCTCAAAATTAATTTTTTTGTTTTGATGTGAATGTGGGCCATCTCTTGGGCTGAGAAATGGGTTGCCTATGCTTCAGGCGTATGGGCATCCCGCCTATTACGGGCTATCATAGCTTGTCTTTTCTACTATTTTGGCAGCCTCCTAAAATTCCTCTCCAATCCCCTCCAATCGCTCCCAATCCCTCTCCAATCCCCTCCAATCCCTCCCAATCCCTCCCAATCTCCTCCAATCCACCCAATTCACCCAATCCTTCACAATCAATTTCAATGTTAGAAATCCTTGCCCCAATCCCCAATCCCCAATCCCAGTTCACTTCTTTTCAGAGTCGTGTACCCCTCGGGGGTGGCAGCCCCCTGGCTTACATGAGAAAATCTTAAATCATGCCGGCTCGCCAGCGCTGCAGGCCTAGGTAGATGTACGCAGGCCCGTCGCAGCGAAACAGTGCTTCGCGAGTAATCGCGAAGCCTGTTAGACGGGAGACCTAATTAAATCCTAATTTTTTTCAAAAATGTAAAGAAATTTTTAGCAGGGTCAATTTTTGAGCTAGAGAGTTCATATTCGAACTCGTCCGAGCTTTTTAGGCCAAGAACCTACAGTAAAAATTTCAGGTCGATATTTTGACTTGTTCTCGAGTTATCGTGCGAACAGACAGACAGACAGACAGACAGACAGACAGACAGACAGACAGACAGACAGACAGACGGACATTGAACTTTTTTAGCACTCCAGTGGCGTAATAGGCTTCGCTATCGCTCAGCCAATAATAGGCTTCGCTATCGCTCAGCCAATAATGTCCGTGAAAATGGAACGTCCAACAAGAGAAAAAGGCCGCAGAAATTAATTGTCCACCAAAATCAAGTCTATTTTTTCTATGGCCACAATTTAAAGGCCCGCGGCGATAAAGCATCATTTTTTTTTAAATCAGTAAAAACTGGAAAAGGCGTTCTAAGAATGATGATGTACAAAAAATTATAGAGAGAAGTATAGAGAGAACAGTAACTAGGTAGATGTACGCCAGACACCGTCTCTCGTAACAGGCTTCGCGAAAGCTCGCGAAACACTGTTGCGCTGCGACGGGCCTACGTACATCTACCTAGGCCTGCGGCGCTGGCGAGCCTGAATGATTTAAGATATTCTCATTTAAGCCAGGGGGCTGCCGCCCCCTGGACCCCCGCTTTTCCTTATTACGAGCCTAAATGATTTCAGATTTACTCATATAAGCCAGGGGGCTGCCGACCCCTGGACCCCCGCTTTTATCTATTAAAAATAGGCCAGGGGGCTACCGCCCCCTGGACCCCCGCTTGCCTTTTTACATTTTGTTATCAATTTTCCAATTTTTACGAGAAGGGGCCGAGCGCCCAAACCGTTCTCCGCGAAGCCAAACGGACAAAATTTTCACCCAGAAAGATCGCATCTCGACAAATTACCCTGGAAACGACACCCAGCATGCATTTTGACGACTTTTCGTCCACATTTATCGCTGTAGCGGCTAAACAGTAAGAGATAGAGCAAAACTGACGAAATTTTCGTTCAGAGGGTCGCATCTCGACAAATTATCCTGAAAACGACACCCAACATGCATTTTGACGACTTTTCGTCCACATTTACCGCTGTAGCGGCTAAACAGTAAGAGATAGAGCAAAACTGACGAAAGTTTCGCCCATAGGGTCGCAACTTGCCGAGAGACCCCTTAGGACACCATAAAATTTTGTAATTTTTAAAATCTAATTTTTGAAAAAAAATATAACTCATTTTTTGGCAGGGTAACTTTTCGAGCTAGAGTGTTCAGATTTGAACTCGCCCGAGCTAAATGGGCCAAGAAGCTACAGTAAAAATTTCAGGTCGATATCTTAACTCGTTCTCGAGTTATCGTGCGAACAGACACACAGACAGACAGACAGACAGACAGACAGACAGACAGACACTGAACTTTTTTAGCACTCCAGTGGCGTAATAGGCTTCGCTATCGCTCAGCCAACTAGGTAGATGTACGCCAGACACCGTCTCTCGTAACAGTCTTCGCGATATCTCGCAAAACACTGTTACGCTGCGACGGGCCTGCGTAATTACATCTACCTAGGCCTGCGGCGCTGGCGAGCCTGCAAGATTTAAGATTTACTCGTTTTAGCCAGGGGGCTGCCGCCCCCTGGACACCCGCTTATTTTTTATTACGAGCCTGCATGGTTTAAGATTTACTCATTTAAGCCAGGGGGCTGCCGCCCCCTGGACCCCCGCTTTTCTTTATTACGAGCCTGCATGATTTGAGATTTACTCATTTAAGCCAGGGGGCTGCCGCCCCCTCCCGGGTGGAAGGATCTCGATTTAGACTGTAGTTTAAACTGCACTACCCAAACTGCAGCTGTGAACTACTATCTAAAACTCTTAACTAAATAATGTTTTTCTGCAAACACTAACTCATATCCTTTTCTGTGGTTGAAACTAAACTAGGTAGATGTACGCCAGACACCGTCTCTCGTAACAGGCTTCGCGATAGATCGCGAAACACTGCTACGCTGCGACGGGCCTGCGTACATCTACCTAGGCCTGCGGCGCTGGCGAGCCTGCATGATTTAAAATTTACTCGTTTTAGCCAGGGGGCTGCCGCCCCCTGGACCCCCGCTTTTTTTTCTAACGAGCCTGCATGGTTTAAAATTTACTCATTTAAGCCAGGGGGCTGCCGCCCCCTGGACCCCCGCTTTTCTTTATTACGAGCCTGCATGATTTGAGATTTACTCATTTAAGCCAGGGGGCTGCCGCCCCCTGGACCCCCGCTTTTCTTTTTTTAAAAAAAGGGCAAGGAGGCTGCCAAACAGACAAAATTTTTGCTCCAAGGATCGCATCTCGACAGATTACCCTGAAAACGACATCCAACGTGCAGTTTGACGACTTTTCGTCCACATTTACCGCTGTAGCGGCTAAACAGTAAGAGATAGAGCAAAACGGACGAAATTTTCTCCCAGAGGATCGCAACTCGCCGAGATACCCCTTAAGACACCATAAAATTTTGTAATTTTAAAAATCTATTTTTAAAAAAATTAAAATTAATTTTTAGCAGGGTCAATTTTTGGGCTAGAGTGTGCATATTTGAACTCGTCCGAGATTTTTGGGCCAAGAAGCTACAGTAAAAATTTCAGGTCGATATCTTAACTCGTTCTCGAGTTATCGTGCGAACAGACACACAGACACACAGACAGACGGACGGACATTGAACTTTTTTAGCACTCCAGTGGCGTAATAGGCTTCGCTATCGCTCAGCCAATAATGTTGGCTGCAGTTCGTGATAGTAGTTGGAACTATAGTTGCATGTACAATCGCAGAAAGGATATTTTACTGTTTAGAATATCATTCTAGTTAGAGTCCTTGACTACGCATAGACACGACTAAAAAGTTAAAAAATACTACGTTTTGGAGTAAACTTTTGGCTTCAATTCGTATAAGCACCTGCTTCTACACTTATATCACAAAAGCACTCTTGTTGTTTATAAAGTAAAGATAGTAATTTATTTTGCAGCTTGTGAGTGGGAATATGTTTGCAATCGTCTCCATGTGACAACGCACATTTTGTGTGTTCTCTAGAATTCTTGTTGTTCAAGGTAAGGCGATATTGTAGAGTTTATTTTTGTGGGGCAATCTTTCCTTCTAGCCTCAGTTGCAACTACAGTGACTTTGTACCTGATCCTGATTTGTGGGGTTTCACGTCCCGTAGGCACCCTACGTATTCTGATTCTACCCATCTCGAGCTTGCCAAACAGCTGGTGGTTTTTCCATACTTCCACTTCACTGGGGCTGCCCAGGCCCGGCTACCCCTGACCTTTGGTAGGGTCCTGCAGCAGTCAGGCTACTATACAGGTACTTGACCGACATATCCCCGGTTAAGAAATCACGAACAACGGAAGTTTAGATTTTTGGGGTATGAAACAAGGGGGCGGGGCCGAGAAAGGGACGTGTTTAGTCAGACAAAAACAAACAAAGCTAAGAAATCCAACAAGAGCCACTGTTAAATGACAAACAAACTGGAGTTAAACTGTAGTTAGACCAGTAGGCCGGCTGTCTGAGACCCTTGGCATGACACCATGTTGCTGCGATACCAAGATATGGTGTCCCAGTGGCTGAGTGGTCAGCATGACGGGCTACCAGCTCCGAGGTTCGGGGTTCAACTCCAGACATCAGCCGCTCAAACGTCATCATCAAATGGTAAGTAGAAGTAAAATGTGAAGTAAAATACTGAGTCGGAAGACATCTGAGAAGAAATAAAAAAAATAGAAGAGGAAGAATTGAAACTTGAACTCTACTTTATGAGCATATGACACTGGGGCTTATGCATAGTCCGAAAAAGAAACAATGTGCAACTGAACTAAGTTCGAACTACTATCTCAATCTAAAGACATACTGCATATGCAAACTGTAGTTTAACTGCAAACGGTCCGAACTTGTTGCATTTTGACTATAGTCAAGCTGTAGTTTAACTTCAAAAATCTGCAAATAGTCTACACTTTTCTGCAGTTCAACTACTTTTTAACCGCACGTGTTATTTATAGTTTGACTGTCGTTACTTTGTAAAATTTAAGTGAATCTATGAGTCAGTATTTTCTGTAACTGCAGTACATGTAAATTAAGGTCGGACTACAATAAGAATTTCAGTCGGTTTATTGTTAGCTTTTACATTTCAAAGTGGAGATCCTTCCACCCGGGCTGGACCCCCGCTCGCCTCTTTTCATTATGTAACCAATTTTCCAATTTTTACGCGAAGGGCCCGAGCCCCAAAACCCTTTTCCGCAGAGCCAGACAGACAAAATTTTTGCCCCAAGGATCGCATCTCGACAGATTACCCTGAAAACGACACCCAACATGCATTTTGACGACTTTTCGTCCACATTTACCGCTGTAGTGGCTAAACAGTAAGAGATAGAGCAAAACGGACGAAATTTTCGTCCAGAGGGTCGCAACTCGCCGAGATACCCCTTAGGACACCATAAAATTTTGTAATTTTAAAAATGTTATTTTTTTTTAAATATAAATCAATTTTTAGCAGGGTCAATTTTTGAGCTAGAGTGTTCATATTTGAACTCGTCCGAGCTTTTTAGGCCAAAAAGCTACAGTAAAAATTTCAGGTCGATATGTTGACTCGTTCTCGAGTTATCGTGCGAACAGACACACAGACAGACAGACAGACAGACAGACAGACAGACAGACACACAGACAGACAGACAGACAGACAGACACACGGACATTGAACTTTTTTAGCACTCCAGTGGCGTAATAGGCTTCGCTATCGCTCAGCCAACAAAACAAAAAAAAAATTGCAAACAATAAGTGTACGCAGGAACAACTTGCAATGGAAGTATGAAAAAGTAACGACCAAAACCACAAAAAATCAGGCAGAAAACAATAAGTGTGGAAAAGAATGACTGGAAAATAATTTTAGCCAAACAAAAACAATAAGGTAGAAAAAATAAGCAACAGGAGATTCTTCCCTTGTTGGATCGGAGGAGCTCCATGCTTGCCTACCTCTGCCAGGGGTCTGTCAGCTACAGCCCTCTGTTGCTCGGCCCCAGCCAACATCTTCGCCACAATTTACAAAAACGTTAAATTTCCTCAAAGTTTTTAACAAAATTCGAAGATTTTGTGAAATTTTACGTAGAATTGCGGCTTTTGGACGCCAAACTAAGTGATTGCAAAGTGATTGGAAAATGATTGGAGTTAGGGTGTACACTGATTGGGGACAGTGAGGTTCCCCTCGACAATACCCCACAGCCCTTCGCACTTAGGCCATTAACGGCCATTAACGGCCATTAAATATGCGGACCTGTGAAAAGGATGACATTTTATTTTTGGGACATTGCTGTCACGGACATTTTCAGCCGGACATAATGGAAGCGGACGTTAAAATTAGTGACATTTTCGTAGTGGACATTTTCCTGCGGACATTCCTTCCTTGAACCCCACGAGGCTGCCACAATCTAGATGAAAAACATGTGGAGCACCTTAGTGCTGACGGAAGTCGTGGCTAGCGGATGCATCTAGGGCAGTGCCGTGTGCCCGTTAACTGGTCTGGGTGGAAAACCGATGATTTTTTAAAACTATATATGTATTTTTTTTAAAAAAAAAAAACTTATTTATTTGTTTTTTAATTTTTATTCAGTAAATATTTTTTTAAAATTAATAAAAAAAAACTATAAAGAGGTAGTAAACTCTAGAAGGGGTAAACACCAGGAATCGCTGTTTAATGAGTGGGTTCATTTATTATTTTTTATAAATAATATAAAATATGGAAAATGAGGGGGGTAACTCCAGAAGGGGTAACGTCTAGTACTCACCCAAACTGTGCAGTTCTGCGAAAAGTTTCAAGACAAAACAAAACTTTATCCCCGAGCGAGCTAAACTCACAATGTTTTTGCCTACCGGGCCTCTTGGTAGTGAGTGTCACAGACAAAAGAATTATCACACCCAAAAAGAAGAGATTTGTTTACAACAAAAAATTCAGAACTCTAATAACTTTTTAGAAAATATAGGAATGTGCTATTAATCGTCACAATTCTAAAAAAAATATATAATTTTCATGTCTAAGTGGGAAAAAAAATTAATGTCGAAATGACGATGAAATAACGTTACAGGTCCATGTTGAATTTACAATTATGTAACCAAATTTCCTCTTTGATCAGTTTACTACACTGTAAAAAAGCCGTCATTTTTACGGTAAAATAACTGGATGGATTTTACAGCATACGGCACAGTACAGAAGAAATAACAGTGGCGTGCCGTAAAATGATTTGATTTTACATTGTGGCACTGTTAATTCTGCCGTAAGGTGCGGCCCTATGTAGTAAAGTACGGTGTGAAACAACGGCATGATACTGTAAACTAACCGTACCTGGTACAGTGAAATAACGGTTTCAAACTGTCAAATAATTGACAGTGCAAATCCGTGTTCTTTTCTTACAGTGTAGACGTCAATATTTTACTGTGACTCGTACTACCCTCGTGACAAGTTCTCTTTCATCTTGTCTCCACTTCATTAGTAGACCCATCTCATTGCATCTTGATAGCACATCGTTCATTTGGGGTAAAATTTGCGATTTGCTTTTAAGCAGTACAACATGAAAGTCTGTACCAAGCGATCGTGATGATGGTTGAAGAAGAGGCCGTCCACGATCGTCGGCAAAGTGAGCTGAGGCCATGTATCTGGAACAGAAGTGACCAAAGGTAAATCCAGAGTCACTCCTGGACACCGAAATGACAAGTGCAATACCTACGTACCCTCATTTGGGCAATGAATTTTTACGAAATAAAAAATATTACAATTTTTCAGAACAACTCGACGGGTCCTATTAACGTTGTCCGATCTCCCAGCGACGCTGCAACGTTGTGCGATCTCCCAGCGACGCTTCAACGTTGTCCGAGGTCCTTTTCGGCGCGCGGTGTAAACATGAAGTTTAACATCATACCACGTCGCGGTGTTTCAAGTTTTGTAAAATATAAACTGATATCTTTATTCCTAGGTCTCTGACAAATCAAAAGCTACCAAAGCACTTCAAATTTGATCAAGATTTGACTTCCAAAATGAGCTTTTTGTAAACCAATGCACGCTCAGACCGAAAAGGAGATCGGACAACGTTGAAGAGTCGCTGGGAGATAGCACAACGTTAGAATGTCGCGCAGACATCGGACAACGTAAGGTTGTCGCGCAGACATCGGACAACGTTAGGTTGTCGCGCAGACATCGGACAACATTAATAGGACCCGTCGAACTGCACGGTAGCCTTCGTTACATCTCGGCAAGTTAGGGTACTTTAAAGTGAGGAGTCTCGGTCGATGGATAGAGACCAGACACGAGTTAGGAAACAGACTAGGTTTCCCAGTCCAGAAATCCCATGATCGTTCCCATGAGCCATGGGACATCAAGGAATGTCATGGGAGACATTTCCCCATGGAGGATAACATTCCATGTAGTTTTTGCCGAGGGGGCAACCACTCCCCATCCTAGTGTACACGGGATTTCTACTGATTTCACAAGATTTCTCTGAGATTTTGAGAGATTTCTATGAGATTTTACACGATTTCTCTCAGATTTCATGACATTTCAGAAGATTTCAATTAGATTTCATGTGATTTCACAAGATTTCAATGAGATTTCATGAGATTTCTCAGTTATATTTTCAAGGATTTCATCGAGATTTCTGAGGATTTCATCGAGATTTCTGAGGATGTCATCGAGATTTCTGAGGATTTCATCGAGATTTCCGCAGGTTTGTACACAGGATTTCTCGAGTGGTTGACCCCTCGGTTTTTGCCCACTTCCATGTGAGGTACTTTCCATGGAAATAAGGTTCCTTGGCAGCTGACCATCTCTATGGAATAGAGCACTAACTCCATGGAGAAATAACAAAATGTTTAAGTCCACAAAACGACAAAGAGAAGACTGATCGAAATAAATGAAACACGGATATAGGGTGTCGGAAACGAGGCGGAACCAAATCTGGTGGCCGTTTTTGCCTAGCTCAAGCCGTTTTCGAGTTGCCAGAAAAAAGTTCTCAGATTTGAATGAAATTTAAATGGCCCTACTAAAATTCATCGTAGATGCTACTTACCAAATTTCAGATCGAAATTCCACGAATTATAGATTTTACAGCCCTTTTTATTTTCATGGGAAATTGTTTCCATGGTAAAGATAGGCAAGTGCCCAATGGGATAGGTCACCCCACGGAAAGACAACCGTTCCATGAAGTCCTCTCGCATGGCAATCATTTTTCCATGGAGCCTTTACCCATGGTAAGAAATTTTCCTTGGAGTCCTCACATGGAAAGCGATATTCCATGGAATCTTGTTCCAAGGAAAACACTTTTCCATGGTAGAACGCCCATGGAAACAGACACCACATGGAATATGATGCATCATACATGGAAAACAGACCTCTATCCTTGGAAAAGAGATCATGGAATTCCATGGTGTCCATGGGATTTTTGGACTGGGCAGAATAGTTGGAATGGTTCAGCAGCCAGGCTTTCCAATATCTGAGAAAAAACAGGGTATACCAAATCTTGTACACTTTCTCTGATGCTGAAAGGTTCTCATCAAGACATGACTCCATGATAAATCGCATTACCATTAAATATGCTTGTGTACCTTCACTGCCCGGAACATGTATCTCCATGACCTCAGCTACTCGTATGCTGCCGATTTTAACAGATGAGTTAAAGTCCATTTTATCATCTTTGTCTAGGTCAGAAAAAGTAAGACCATGTTCTACCTCCCCATGGGAACACCCACGTCGATTCGACGTTTCGACAATGTGGACGAACTACGAGGAGGCAACGGGGATGATCGAGTCGATCATCGAGGGCCTCGCGGTAGAGGATACAACGTGGATGTCTCATGGACGGATCCGCCCAGACACGTCGTATCGATGAGGAGCGATGAGGGATAGAGTCACTTATCCATGGGCCTTCCCCGTGGTATCTACGTCGTTGAATTTTCCGTAAACAGGCTAATTCAGGCTAATTTTATCATCCTTCAAGAATTTCATTTAAAAAAAAATTCTCTTCTTAATTGTTTAAGTTCACGTGTTCTATCGTCCTACCGTCATTTTACCATCTAGTTTCTATTACAATCTAGATCTAAATTCGTATACCTTACCGGGAGTTGAACCGAGGACCTCCTGCTCCGTAGTGGACGCTGCTATCCACTCCGCCACTGGGACATCTGCTAGTAAGACCCGACTTAGAGCTATATATGCGGTAGGGTGCGCCGTGGTTCCATCCACAGGCAATCCGCGAAGTGACGACGGGGATAGCAGCGGATAGCAAGCAGATTGCTATTACCTCTCCTTGATTTTTTCAATGCATAATGTCCGGCATTTTATTGAGTATCGGTAAGGTCACGAATACGCGAGGCGATAATTTTTACGAGTTACATTCGCATCCATGACTAAAAAGAGTATGAGTGTAGTATCACTGTTTCCGTAGGATCCATGTAGATAGCCAGTAAGGGCAGTCGACAGTGATGAAAATAAAAGGAGTCTATGTCTTTGTCTCATATCGTTTCCATGTAGATAATTCCCTCTGAACAGAAATGGACGGATAGTAGATACATCTACATAGAAAACGATAGGGCATATCCACGGGGATAACTCATTTCTGTATCCACATCGACCATCTCCCTGAAAAGCCACGTGGATTCTTAATTTTTGTATCCACATAGAGTCCTCCCTGATAAATCCACGTGCATACTACCTAGACATTTTGTGGGTAGATACGCGACCACGTTATTCACAAAATTAAGGTGGAATCCACGCGGATAGGATGTGAAGTTCCCATGGGGTTATCGAACCTGATCGACACATGATCATCTAGGAGGATGGCACGGGGAGCAATCCACATCGATCATTCCATGTGTGGTCGTGGTGAAATCTACGTCGATACCAAATGGACAAGTCCCCGTATCCCAATCCACATCGGCTATGTTGCATCCATGTGGATACCCCGTTCGGTTCCCATGGGGTATCTCTTTTGCAAACCATTCTAAGGTGTGTTTGACTTATCACATAATTTCCAATTGGCAACAAGTGATTTGGAGAGAGCCTGCTTGCCCGAAACTTATTAACGGTATGAATTAGATCAAAGGGCGGCCAACTCACGTATTTCTGTGTACACTTGCCTTGTATTTCTTGTATTTCTAATATATTTTTCGGTATTTTTCTCGTTTTTTTGTTGAGTATTTCTATGTATTTCTGTGTATTGTAGAGTATTCCCTTGTATGTTTAGTGTATTTCTAGAAATACACAGGTATTTCTGTGTACACGTTTTTTTCGAGTTGGCCGCCCCTCGGAATTAGATCCTGCATGACGGTAAAGTCATTTTCACCGGAGGCAAAAAACCAAGAGCTCCATTCTGGCATGAAGAAAACATTATTTTTATTAAACATCTGGGCATGCATAGCAGTCAGCAGTTTTGGATCTCCATCAGATGAGAATCCCAACACTTCAATACCTAACTTAGAAAGATTATCCTTCACATAAATCCATCGTTTGTAAACATGCTCTGAGGTAAATTTGTTATTTGTTCCAAAAATACTCAAACAAAATTATGGAGACCCTTTCTGCAATGGCTGGGCCATTATCGCATGTGCAGATGAGGCAGGCTCGCCTTTCAGAAAATGCGTAGCAATCATAGCTGCAGATTCGGCTGGAAAACTGTTTAATATTGGGATACCATTATCAGCTAAAGGAGGGGTGGGACCAATTATCTGGTTACTCTTTAAATCATATGAAAACTTTTGAAGAATGCGTGTGCCATCTTCTGAAATCCAAACTTTTAAAGGTAAGTTATTTCTCATTAAAAACTCATGAAGCTCTGAAAATCTAAATTGCCCTTCATTTACAGGTTCAGAGGACTTCAACAAAAACTTTTCTGTAGCACTGGAAGAAGGCATTGCTCCTATCATATTATGAGACAAAAACTCATAAACCATTGGTCCACCCAGAATAAAAATATAACAGGAAAAATACTTCACATCTAAATCATATCTATGGCCATGTTTTTCTTTCACATTATTTTTCTTTGCAGCATTCATAAGAATTTGAAGAAGGGCAGGCAACTCAACTTTATCAGCAGAATTCACGTTATCAGATAACTCCTGAATACGAGCATTTAGCAGTGAAATT
The DNA here is from genome assembly GCA_029379305.1 of Frankliniella fusca. Classification (NCBI taxonomy): domain Eukaryota; kingdom Metazoa; phylum Arthropoda; class Insecta; order Thysanoptera; family Thripidae; genus Frankliniella; species Frankliniella fusca. The sequence goes on along the minus strand of JAHWGI010001296.1, from coordinate 69,714 downwards.
ATTTCTTCATTAGACTGTAACACTCTCTCAACTTGGTTTAAAATTGGATAATACGTTGTGATTCTTTGCTGCCCTGCTGTGTGTTTTCCTAACTGTCGTCTGTTTCTCTCGAGACGGCTGTACTTGTCTTGAGACCACTTGGACGTAACTGCTCTGGCATTAATTAAAGAAAAAAAATATAAGTGGCACTTGAATCAGTAAAAAAATGTTTGAATTAAATTTGTTATTAAAAATATAATTACCATTAACTTTTGATGCACCTGCACATGTACCTCTGTCCAAATCTGAACCTGCTTGTAACTCATCTGATGGAAAAAGAAAACATTAATAACACTTATACCGTTAAAAAAGTGTCTGAATTAAATATAATATGCACAAAATATTTACCCTTATCTGGTGATGCTCCTCCACAGATTTGCCCACAATTGTTCAAACCAGAACCTTGTGACTGATCTAAGGAAAAATAAAATATGTTAGAGACACTATTATCAGTAAAAGAATGTTAAAATCAAATTTGCTATTCATACTTTAAGTACCTATGTCTTGTGATGAATTGAATGCATTTCCAGAAGTTCCTTGGTCTAAATCTGAAGTTAGGTCTACACTGACAAAATAACCAGGATCATCAGGGTTACTGTTATCTTCAGAGGAGGGCACTGTAATCCCAAAAGATTTCTCTAGGGCATTCATGTTTGTAAAATGACCTTTATCATGGTGCTCTTTCAAATGTCTACTAACATTAGCAATACTCCAATACTTCTTGCTATCAAGATGGACGGACTGAGGCTTATTGCACATAGGACAGGGAACAGTTCCCTTTAGAGATGCCACACCCTGCGTAGGCCATTCCATTTTGAGGGTCGAAGTGAAAATATGTCGAGGTTCGAGTCTCAAATGAAAGATAAAAGATAGACATGACGTTTGGTTTTCGTCCGGAGTCCGTAGGACGAAGCACCGCGGAGCTCGCGGCCCTTTTCGGGACGGCCCCGCGGCGCACCCGGAGTGAGCCTCGCACTTGAACGGCTCCTCCCGGGCGGTGCGCGCGGCCGGCGGTGGAGGTTCTATGCTGAGGTGGGTCCCTATGGTGTCTTCTTTCGACACGACCACTACAACCCGCGACCGGCGCACGCTCGTCACTCCCAGGGGCCTAAGTGTCGCGAATCATGTCACTCGGTTTTGACGGAAAACTATCGAATATGAGTGGGTGTTTTTATGGTGTCACTACGTCGGCTGTCGAAGCCTCTTTCGAACGCCGTGCCGCCTGCCACTATCACTCCATCCGTTTAGGCGCAGTGACGAAAAAACTTTTAGCAGCCGCGCGCCGCCGCTCGGCTGCCTTTCAAATAATGCGCGCGCAAGCCGCCCGACCGGGCCGGGAGCTCGGCGCTCGGTGGTGGGGGAGCCCGGCCGGGCCGGGCCGGGCCGGCGGGCCGGACCGGAGCCGCTGCCGCTGCCGGCCGGGGAGGAAGTGTGCGCTGTGCGCTTCGGGCGCGAACTGGGCGGTTTTTTTTAAATTTTACGTACTGATTTCTCTACGTATGTTGTTTGTATTAAACATTTTCAGTCGGTCCTCAAGACTACCTTTACTAGAGATAGTTGGACACTGCTCACGGTTGTCAGTCGCCGCTCCCGCCGGCCTGTCCGCCCCGCCCGCCCCGCCCGCGCCGCCCTGACTCGCCATGCCCCAACCCAACCGCCCCCGCGTCCGCGCCCCGCGCGCCCCGCGCGCCTCGCCCAGCTCTGCGTCTAGTTTGAGGCTATCCGGCTCGCTGCCCCTGCTCTCGTTGACAATATACTTATTGAGTGAGTAAGATTAATTGTCGCAGGGGAAACAAAAATTAAAAAATAGCGCAGATGTCACTTGCACAAGTAAGTGGTTTTTATTTAACAAAAACCTAGGTTTACTGAACTTATAGTTTAGTAGCAACTTTAACATCTTTTGACTACGTCAAAAACATAAAATTTGAAACAAAGCAATAAAAGTCAGAATTTTTTGATGATGTCAACAAAATTAAACTCAAAAGACCCTCAAAACAACTGACCAGTTTCTATGGTCTTCTATGTTTTGTTCAAATATTCCAGAATATTACATAAAAAGAACTAAACATTAACGATAATTTTCTTTGGCTTCATTCCTCTTTCTTTCTTGAGTAATGACTCAAAGTTAGGCACTCTTTGGAGTCATTTTGAAGCGTTTTGTGCATCACCTATACAAACAGTGCAAAAAAAATTAGTACTGGGGATAAATGTACTGTACACGGGATAGGAAATACTTAGTTACCAGCAAAATATTCTGAAAACTTTTTTTCTGAACGAGTCAGAATACCATTGAAATCTGTGGTGAGTTTTACGGCACGATCTGCCACATCATTTACTACCACTAAGGCCTCTACAATTTCGAGGGCAGCAGAGAAACTGTCATGGGAGTGCCATTCTGAAGGGTGGGCTGTCAAGAAACTCGTGTCCAAATTTAGCAAAGTAAAAAATTCTTGAGTGTGGCTGTTCACAAAAGAGGCAACTGTCAAGTCCTCAGCGATTTTTTGAGTTTTTGGCCACTTCAACCTTTTAGGAGGCACTTTTTCTTTCGGAGCAATGTTAAGGTTTTTAACCATCTCTACTTTTACTTCGACAGGGACGTCCCTGTCGAAAAAAGACAAGGCAATACAGTGGGGTGCCAAGTACCAGAGATGGTTCACCCAGGTCTTCATCGCAATGTCCGCCACTGTCTTTGACACACTTTCGTATTTAAAAATACTAATCAATAGATTTAAATCTGTCCAAGGCGCGACGGACGGGACAGTGGCGGTGAACCATGGCTCCACATATCACCTGTCATCTGACAGAAGTGCGTATGTCACTATTTTTACAAAAATGGCTTTTTAACGTCAAATTGACCAATCAAAGGTCCTGCATCAAATGCAAATTAAAAAATTGAAAAATTCATTGTTTAAGAGGCCAGAGTGGCCTGGTAAAATTAAGCGTATGTCATGTGTCATCTGAAGAAATGTACGTATGTCATTGACATACGCACTTTTGCCCAGAATCTTTCTGACATGCGCACTTTTTGTCAGATGATACTGACATACGCACATTAGTCAGATGAGGGTGTCTATGACATGCGCATGTTAGTCAGATGAGAACTGACATACGCACATTAGTCGGATGAGTGTGCCATATGATAGTCTAAGGACACTGGCATTCAGATGCTTTTCCAGCCTAAAAGTGTGTACAACTATACAACCATACAGAGTTGCTTGGCTTCTTGCCACAACAGTAGTAAACACCCATATTCTACCTAAATTCCCTAATGAATCTGCTACCTTCCATTAACAAACATAACTGTTTTGAGTTGATTGCAGGTCACAATGTCAACTGTATAATACGTGTCATTGCGAGTGTCGCACTCTACACCTAGGGCAAAGTGTAGTATTACATTGATGATTTTTATTATCGTTATCATTACCTGGAGAAGACAGAGTCGAGGTAGCGCAAGCCGTGAACATGGAGTGGTATAGTTTGGTTATGTCACTCCACCGGCACTGGTTTCTTCGCAATAAACAAAAACTCATGATGTTTCAATGATCGCCCTGGCAAGTCGTAAAAATGCACAGGCGACGATGGAAAACACTTGTTGGACATGTCATGGTCACAGACGAAGAAAAGAACAAAATGTACGAACTACGATTTGATCTTCAAACAAACACACTACCATATTGTCAGAACAGGACTACTTTGTTTTCCTTTACCAAGCGCAATGCGCACTACGGACGGTTATCGGCACTGTGACTATCAATAAGCCAGCGGTGGCCACCTGCTGAATGTTGTGGTAGGGAGCAGACGCTTTTCGTCTTCGTCGCGTAAACACGCGTTTAGAAAATAATAACTATGATTGTTTTCACGACTCTTCTTATTGCGAGTGTAAGTCTACTGCACTTGGAATTTGCATTGGTAATTTGTGTCTTCATGTATGCCGCTTTTCCTGAACCACCGAAAGTAACACTCGCTCTTTTAACCTCGCACTTGAATGTTGATTTGCCCTTTTCCTTATGTCACTCAGAAGTGAAATTGACGTTTCTCCGTGTGTTGCTTGTTTATTCCTCTTGTTTTCTTTTTGGTTTGGTGTTTTATGAAAACCTTGACCCTATCATGATGAGGCTTCCTCTCTTCCCTCACAATGCTACTTACTTATTCCATGATGTTATTTCAATCACATGTGTGCTTGTTTTCACTAGTTTAATGTACTTTAGCTGCACTGCGTTGTTAAATATTCGTATTTTTCTCACATCATCTATCTTGGTGCTGCTTGTCCGTACCTGTTAGAGTGCCTCTTTTCTTTTGTTTCGTATTTGCATTTTACTAATATATTTTTTTAAATTATGATTTCAGGTTTGTGCTACAGACCTGCAGTTGACATGAAGACACACTCCTGCTCCTGGTAGAAATAGTTTGACAACCTACCTGCATCACAACTGTACTACAAAGTTCCTTCCGGCCAAACTTCATGTTCGCTTAGGTGCTCTACGAACCCAACACTTCACCGCCCAGCAGCTATGTCAAAGATTTTACGTAAGTTTATCAGTTACTAACTAGCACATAACCATGATGTGATGAATTTGATTTAATTTGGATCCATTGTCTTGTTTCAGATTACCCTTCATCCCACAGGACGTCAGAAGAAGTAATAAGACGTTGCCTTCTTCACTGAGATACATGTCGTGCATCTTCTTGGTTTTCAAATGGCTGGGTAAGTATCGGGTATCACCGACCTCAGCTCTCTTATAGTGGCTCTTGTAGGAGGGGAATTTCAAGATGTGCTGTGTCACTTGGTTAATCTTATCTGGAGTCAATTTATGCTTCGGAGTCAGTTTGCCTCTTTTGTCATTTCTAATGACTCCAGAAAGCTTCTCCATTTTCTTTTTCACCACAAACCGAAGAAAGCCATCAGTTTCATTCAGGGTCCGTAGAAATGTTTCTTTACAAACTTGTTTTGCCTCACCATTAATGTGAAAACAATACTTCCACATGACACAGACTTTGGATGGGATTTTGGATTACCAGGAGCTAGGAACTGCATTATTGTGTCATCTTAAGAGCTGAATCTTTTCTTGAGTTTATTTTTAATGTGTATTTTTCTTTATGCAGGGCAATAGAAAGCTGAATCACCACCGAAGAAAGCCCAAGCAGAGATGTACTCCAGTGTGTCAACAGTAGTCTTCTGCTCTATGTTTCTGCAGTATATTTTAAGCATTGTCTGTGAAAACCACCCAAAATAAAATCTTAGCCCTCAGATCAATTATTCCCATTCCTTTATTACCCTTGTAAGGAGCTTTTAGTCATCCTCTCTGATCTGGTGGGAAGGAAGAATGAGGAGCGAAAGGTGCCCCCACAATGTCTTGTACTCAGCTGGTTTTCTAGACCGAATTCTTAGAGATAAGATGGAATTATTGTAAGGGCTCAAGTTGTTTCGAAAGGAGAGGTATAATAGTGAGTAAACTAAACCAACTCACCTTCAAATAATACAAGTTTTATTTATGACTAAAAGTAATAATATTATTATGCCTTGTTCATGAATCAAAACTATAACTTAGCTGTCCTGTCAAATCAAAATTGTATTATTTGGTGGTGATTTGGTTTAGTTTACACACTCTCACACTTTTTTTTTCCAAATGACTTGACCTTTAACAAAAAATCCACCTTGTTCCTGAGAATTCGGTCTAGAAAGCCAGCTGAGAACAAGACATTGTGGGGGCACCCTAAAAATGAGAGAGCCCTTTTCATATCAATGTCAATACTATCAAAGAAATTTTCTCATTCCATGTTTGATTTTGCTTTGATGTAACTGCCTGCTCTCATTATTAGTCACATTTCTCTCTTCCCCCATTTAGCACATTGCAAGATGCTCCAAATTGATGGAAGTACCTCTTCAATAAAATAGCTACAAAAGCCAGTCAGTACCATTCAAGTATAAATTATAGAAATAAAATAACAAGCTTCATTTTGACAAGTACCTTTAATAAATAGAGGGAGTATCACTAATATTAGCAGATCTTGTAAGTTAGAGTCTCTGAACAATTAGCATTTGAATTGCTTGCTGAATAAATTAATTAAAAACTAGCAATACATACATCTTTAGCAAGATGTAACACAAAGAAAATTTCATGCTAACAATAAATATAAAATACAGGTATTATCTACAATGTAACAGAAGTGACACAGTATGCAAAACACAAAGCACTACAACACTGCAACATTTTTGCATAACTGCTTTACATTCAGAATAAAAATTTAAAATTTGTGAACTTGTAATTTAGTTCACTTGAATTGGTGAACTAGATAGTTAAATCCCAAAAACCTGGAAAATGTACTTAGTATTAGATGAAGCATCGGCAATTCTGAGATATGTTTCTTATCTGATTTTTACATACCTTTAGGTGATTTCCCCCGTTTGGTGGTAGCCATTTTTCTGGTATTTGGTGAGAGTTTAGCAAGTTTTCGCCTCTGGTAGGACAATAAGTAGAATTAGATTTAATGAAGTACACATCAAGCTTGTATTGGGTGCTGTTGCTGTTCCTTACTTACACTAGAAACATAGAATGGTTGATGTTCTTTACATCTAGGCCAAGAACATACATGCCTAAAATTGACAACAAAGGTCTGATTAACTTGAAATAACAATCTATTGTAGTTTTGCAAAGAAAACAAAATTTTTGCCTTACTCTGGGGTTTTTTTTTGGTCTAATTGCTTTCTGTTTTGGGGTGTCTTCACTGGTGAAGGCTTTCCAATAGATTTATCATTTTGATCACTAGAAGAACTCTTTGTCCTAAATGAGTAAGAAAACAATCTTTCTTTGAAAGAATACACGCACACAAGGTGCTCCTACAATAGCCATGGCTGCAGTCACTTGCAAACACTGGTAGTGGGTTATCTTACTTTTGATAAAGCTGAGCCATTACAATTGATGCCAATGATGCTGAGTTTGTTCCGATGTATGCCCTCCACTGGGAATTTTGGCTGTGGGTCCAATCTGCATTTCTGTATTGACCATAACAACTAATTTTACATGATCACCAAAGTTATTTTGGTAGATATTGGTAGGAAGTAACAGCTTAAGTCAGAGCAAGTCTATAAGAAATAAAAACCTTATCTGGTTTAAAAAGTTGTGCTTTATGCCCATATATCAAACAATACATACATAAATGATTCTGTATCGTTTGCTTGGAAAGGAATGCACCAAGGCTAGATTTAGTTTTTACAGTAAATGTTGGTGCATTCCTTTCCAAGCAAACGATACAGAATCATTTATGTATGTATTGTTTGATATATGGGCATAAAGCACAACTTTTTAAACCAGATAACGTTTTTATTTCTTATGGACTTGCTCTGACTTAGGCTGTAACTTCCTACCAATATCTACCAAAATTACTTTGGTGATCATGTAAAATTAGTTGTTATGGTCAATACAGAAATGCAGATTGGACCCACAGCCAAAATTCCCAGTGGAGGGCATGCATCGGAACAAACTCAGCATCATTGGCATCAATTGTAATGGCTCAGCTTTATCAAAAGTAAGATAACCCACTACCAGTGTTTGCAAGTGACTGCAGCCATGGCTATTGTAGGAGCACCTACAGAAGTTTGAAACAAAAATTTCAAAAATAGCAAAAGCCTAGGCTAAAGTGTATTAAGTTTTAAAATAAAGTGTGTTGTTTTTTAATTGTATGTCAGACCCTGGTAAGCAGATTACAAGGTAAATTTTCATAACTTGCCTTTTAGGTGGGATAGCCTCACTAAAGTTATACGAAGTCAGCTGAGGGTCGGGGACATCGTTCATTTCATCAGCAGGCTCAAAAACTGTCTTATCAGGGTCAAAGGTTTCCGGATCTTGCAAACCGAGTCTTTCCCTTTGAAGGAAAATCAGGTGAGAGGTAGTGGTTAAGTAAATGAAGCATCAGTGAGAGTTACGCTGTGAGTTAGATCCAATAAACTTACTTTTCTTTTGGACTGAGACATTCATATTTGTTGGCACCTGGCTCAAACAAAAACTCTTGGCTTTCTTCAATGAACGAAAGCTGCCTCTTGTGAGATTTGGGTTTTGGGGTCACTGGCAGAGGTGTTTTTGAGGTCGATGTCATCTCAGCTGCAAAAGAAATTAGTATAGTATTAGCCTTACAACACTAGGTCAAAATTGGGTCGAAGTATGAAGATGAATTCACAATACTGCTCATAGCTCATGCGCTCATGTGGCTCATAAGTTCCTCGCTTTTAAATACAAGTTTTTGGTGAAAGTGTTAATTTAATTTATTTTGACGAGGCTATTTCCCCTAAAATGTTCAATCGTTTACCCTCTTACAATCCGCATTCAGAAATGAGAGGAACTTATGAGCCGCATGAGCAGTATTGTGGATTCACCTTGAGTCCATGACAATCATTGTGATGACTAGGACTCTATATGGAGGGACTCACGGGAAAGAGATGTAGTCTCAATATCAGAAAAGCAGCCAGCCAACAAAGTTTGACAACTGTAGAAACGTTGGAAAATAGCACAAAAATATTGATTTGATGATTGATTGATGATATTCCATCACTTTCATAGGTATGAATTCACACTTACCCTTTCATAGCGGTTTCCAGTTTTTTTATGTGCAAAGCCATTTCAGCACATTTATTTTTATAGTACACATATCGTTCGTACAGCTCCACATTCTCGTCCATTTTATTGATAAATTCAAAATAAATTTCTTTTCAAACAGCTAGTTTTGGTGTCTTTGTTTCCAAACAATCGTTGTTTGCTGTAAACATAAACAAAATCAATTCAGGGTTCATTGACCTGATGGCCTTGGCCTTGGACTAAGTGATGGCTGCCAACACTAATGTGTTTGTATTAAGTGACTTGTCAGTGACAGTTTTGGTATGTATTTCTTAAAAAACGAAAAGGTTAAAAAGAAGACGCTATATCCTCTTTTAATAAGACTCCAAAAGTAATAGCGAGAACCAATTCTTTTCGTTTCGTCGCTTAAAGTTTTCTGATCGGGAAGTTTGAAAGTGTTGGTTGGTATCACTGATTAGATGGCGGCAACAAAGCATTGGTCATGTAACCGCCAAATGCTCCACTCCTCAGCTCAGCTCGAGCGTCGCGTAGCTCCTCGGCGTCTCTAATGTTTGCGGGAAATGGCCTCCAAAAGATCTCAGCTAATTTTGAAGCTCGGAATAAAAGCCTGCAAAGGCATTTATCCGAATGCTGAAGGTAAGTGTTCTTTAATACTATAAGTTAATCAATAACAGGATTTGCCTTTGACTTTCATGCATTAGTCCTAGTGAACACTAAAATGCCAAAGTGATGTAATTTGACGTCTAGGAGGTGATTTTGACTATTCTGTCACCAAACTTACGTTTAAATGCCATCAGGGTTGTTACAAGTCAGTAAAGTCAGTAAAAGTCAGGGAAAGTCAGGAATTCTGAAAGTGGTCAGGGAAATTCAGGGAGTCAGGAAAAATAAAATGAGAGTCAGTTAACTTTTGCTCACCGACTGCCTCTTGCGTTTTTACCCCGTGCCTGTGGACAAGATCCATGGTAGTCTCAATTTTTCCTACATTTATTGCGTAAAAATGCATGTTTAACGATCTAAAACAGTCAGTATAAATCGGTATTTTGGTCAGGGAAAAGTCAGTAAAACTGAAAATCTAGATCTTGTAACAGTCCTACCATCCAAATGACCCCCTTGACGTATGACGCCAGACGCCACTTTGCCATTTTTCTGTTCACTAGGTCAGCAGAACTTTTTGATGAAGATGGCAAAATTCTGTTAACTAATGATTACCTTCCTTCTTTCAATTCAGATGATACTGATATTAGCGATTTCGAGACCAATTCTGTGTCGTCAGCTGCCCCCTCTCTCTCCAAATCTAATAATGATTTTATGGATGGTGAGTTTAGTTCACGATTTTATTTTGCTTTGCCTTGCGATGGGAATGAGAATCAATAAGTATGTTGGGCTTTTATTTCTTCTCCGCTAACAAATAGACCTCCTCACTCAATGCAACATCAAAGTTCTCGGAAAGGAGGAAAAAGATAAATTCACTGAAAAATGGATATCTTCTCAAAGTGGAGTGAATGTGAATGTCTCAAAGTCAACTGACACACCTCGAAAACTTGTTGACTACTCTCCTAGTTTAACTGCATCAAGCCGTAAGTATTTGCAGGACGCTCATTCAATTTTAAAATGTGTGATGATTTTCTAGCTCAAATCTATGAGAGCAAGGTTTTTATTTTTTGGGGAAAACAAGTAATTTGTGAAGAGTTTTATTTAAATTATTTAAAGTTTGTCCAACAATCCCATGCTGGCTGCTTGACAAGATGTTATGTGGGTTTATTTCATTTGCTTATAAAGGCAGACCCACAATGGTTGTATCACATCACACTTACTATGACCTAAAACTTAAAATATATCAACCTGAAGTTTCATTTCTAGTGATGAGATGTCAGCCACCTCATAACTCTTATTACTTGTTTGTTAAAGCATAGAATTAGGTCTATTGCCATAATAAATAGCAGAGAAAACTAGATCAGTGTCCACTAGGCCCACTGTTACTTGCATTGTAGCGTTGTCAGTACTCTGCATTTAATGGATAAAATAAATTTTTTAAGTACTTTTCTGCATTTTGCCAAAAGTAACAACATCATATAACTCATGTTTGTTTTCATGTTTTTAGGTATGAGCAATGATTCCAAAGCCTCCAGTAGGCGCAATCTATTCCAAACAAACACGCAAGTTTTTAAACAGCCTCAAAATACAGCTTGGTCTGGCAATGAAATGACCTGTGACGGTTCTAAGACGTCCAAAACCCTGTGTGTGGACTCCAAACAAATATCTCCATCCACCAAAAAAAATGAAGAGTATCATTCCGTTATTCGAACCAATCCTCTGCTCTGCTCTTCTCAAACTTCTCCGAAACCTGAAATCAGAAACCAGAAAGCTTGTGGTAATTACAAACAACTTAAATGAAGTTACAATGATAATCAGTGTTTGATCAATGCTTTATATGTTTCTTGTGTTTTAAAGGTATTTCAAAAGGTTTTAGTGATGGTGATGAGAAGTCAAGTCAAACTCCGGTATCCCAAAGGAAATGTCGCTCCCGACCTCAAACCAAGAAAGATTCTCCACGAACATTTGCAACTGAAAACAAGGAAAATTTAGTCAGTAGGAATTCTTCTCGGAGAGTTATTGAAAAGGAGAAAGATAGTGGTAAATACAAACAAGTACAACTTACTTGAAAATTTATGTACATAAGGTATTTGATGAGTAATTAATTTCATTTTGGTTCAGGTGTTTCAAAAGATGTTGAGGAGGCCAGTCAAACTCCACAATCTAAAAGGAAACCTCGCTCCCGACCTCCAACCCGGGAACAATCTCCTGATCAATTGGCACCTTCTCGGAAAGCTGAAAAGGAGAAAGATTGTGGTAAATGCAATCAACTGCAAACTTACATGAAAATGTATGCACAATGTGTATTTGATAGATAATTAATTTCTTTCCCTTAAAGGCATTTCCAAAGATGTTAAAGAGCTCAGTCAAACTCAGCTATCAAAGCTGTCTTTTATGGAAACTTGTTCCCCATCTGAAATCAGAGCACCCTCTCCAGATTTGTTTGCCTCTGAAGATGAAGATAATTTTGACAGTAGGGATTCTTCTGGGAAAGCTAAAAAGAAAAATGACAGTGGTGAGTACAAATCACAACTATAACTAAAATGGAAATATATATTTAAAAAAAAGAACATATTTTTGATTAATTTCTTTTCTTTTTTGAATAGGTGTCTCTAAAGATGTTGAGGAGGACAGTCAAACTCCACAATCTAAAAGGAAACCTCGCTCCCGACCTCCAACCCGGGAACAATCTCCTGATCAATTGGCACCTTCTCGGAAAGCTGAAAAGGAGAAAGATTGTGGTAAATGCAATCAACTGCAAACTTACATGAAAATGTATGCACAATATGTATTTAATAGATAATTAATTTCTTTTCCTTAAAGGCATTTACAAAGATGTTAAAGAGCTCAGTCAAACTCAGCTATCAAAGTTGTCTTTTATGGAAACTTGTTCCCCATCTGAAATCAGAGCACCCTCTCCAGATTTGTTTGCCTCTGAAGATGAAGATAATTTTGACAGTAGGTATTCTTCTGGGAAAGCTAAAAAGAAAAATGACAGTGGTGAGTACAAATCACAACTATAACTAAAATGGAAATATATATATATATAAAAAAGAACATATTTTTGATTAATTTCTTTTCTTTTTTGAATAGGTGTCTCTAAAGATGTTGAGGAGGCCAGTCAAACTCACATTACTCCACAATCTAAAAGGAAACCTCGCTCCCAACCTAAGACCAAGGATATGTCTCCAGGCAGATCTGCATTAAAAGAAAATGTCAGTTCTTGCAGTAGGGATTCTTCTCAAAAAGCTGGAAATAAGAATGACAGCGGTGAGTACAAACAACAACTAACACTTACATGAAAATATAGGGACAAAGCAATATTCAATCAATGCTTATAATAATTCTTTTTTATAGGTATTTCCAAAGATGTTAAGCCATGTCAAACTCGAAGAAAAACTCGCTCCCGACCTTCCAGGGCTCTTTCTCCAGATATGTTTGCTTCTGAGGAAGAAAATTGGGGGAGTGGGAATTCAGATAGTAGCTTGATACTAGATTCTCCTTCCTCTTCAAGCTCAGCTAGTGTCTCTTCTGTCTGTAGGAAGAGAAGACTGGAAGTATCAGAAATGGTGGACGATTCTGATGAGGAGAGGAATGTAGTGCCTCAAAAAAAGCAAAGGAAGAAAAAAAGTGTCTCAAAGCTTTCCAAAGAAGAAAAGAGTATGAGGCAACATCTCAGGAACAGTGGCCAGTCATATGAAACTTACTACTCTGGAAAGAAGAAACCTGCCCGACAAAGACAGAAACCTCATGAGTGCAAGAGAGGATGCCACACTATCATTACTGATGATGTAGGAGACAGCATTTTTTATGAGTATTGGGAGCAAGCCAGCTACGAAAAGCGAGTTGCCTACATAGCTGCAAGAATTGAGTCATGCCCTGTTAAAGCAAAGAGACCTCGTCTAGCTCCTGGTGATCCCAAATCCCATCCAAAGTCTGTCATGTGGAAGTATTGTTTTCACATTAATGGTGAGGCAAAACAAGTTTGTAAAGAAACATTTCTACGGACCCTGAATGAAACTGATGGCTTTCTTCGGTTTGTGGTGAAAAAGAAAATGGAGAAGCTTTCTGGAGTCATTAGAAATGACAAAAGAGGCAAACTGACTCCGAAGCATAAATTGACTCCAGATAAGATTAACCAAGTGACACAGCACATCATGAAATTCCCCTCCTACAAGAGCCACTATAAGAGAGCTGAGGTTGGTGATACCCGATACTTACCCAGCCATTTGAACATCAAGAAAATGCATGACATGTACATCAGTGAAGGAGGCAATGTTTCATATTCTTCTTATGAACGTATTTTCCACACTCTTGGGCGCTCTTTTAGGAAACCTCCTACAGATACATGTGCTAAGTGTGATGCATGGAAACAGAAAGTTGAACACTCACCTGATGAAGAAACCAAAGAAGAAATACAGAAAGAGTGGAATGTTCATCTCGATAGAGCTCAGGCGGCATACGACTTAAAAAGAAACTACAAAGCTGAAGCTGCGAATGATCCAACACTTCGTGTTCTAATATTCGATCTAGAGCAAGTGCTGGAAACGCCCCTGCTAAGTACTGGTGAAACTTTCTATCTTCGTCAGCTTTCTACTTATAATCTCACAATATATGATACAAGTTCAAAACTCACTCATTGTTACATGTGGTGTGAGCTAGATGCCAAGCGCGGAGCAAATGAAATTGCGTCCTGCATTTTTGTTCATTGTCTTGATAATATTCCTGCTTCTGTTAAAAAAGTTGTACTCTTCAGTGATTCAACTATTGGCCAGAACAGAAACAGTATTGTTTCAGCCATGTTTCTTACGTTACTAGAAATGCATAGCTCTGTCAAAACTATTGAACATGTGTTTTTAGAAGCAGGCCACACAAGACTAGAGGTTGACAGTAAGCATTCAATTATTGAAAGAAGCAAAAACCATGTGGATAAAATATGTGAGCCCGCTGATTGGTATGAGCTTATCAAAGGAATTGGAGTGTCAGACAAGGATTTCCCCAACGGTCGGTTCAAAGTGACAGAAATGAAAGGTGACATTTATGACTTTCAATCACTTTTAAAAGGCCCTCTGGTTAAAAGAAATACAACAACAACTGATGAAAAGTTTGTTTGGCTAAGTACACCACTGTTAAGGTATGATGCCAACAAACCAGGGAAAGTTTTTTTCAAGAAGAACCTTAAAGATGTTGGGTATTGCTGCTTGAGTTTCCAGCGTTCTGGCAAGGTTGGAGCTTACAGTGCTCAACACCTTCAGCCTCATTTGAAACGACTCTACACATCGCCATTGCCGGTATCAGAAAACAAAAAGAAAGACTTAATGAAACTTTTGAAGTTTCTTCCTCAGAGGTGTCATGATTCCCACAAGTCAATTAAATCAAGTACTGCTACAGAGAGTGATGAAGAATCTAACTGTGATAGTGAATAACATTGTTTGTGTTAAAATTTTGTAGGTAAAGACCTGTTATCTATAGTATTTGTTTTATTTATGTTACTCTGTTCTTTAACAATTTAAAAGGTTTACCTGTATTTTTACATTTATTGTTAGCATGAAATTTTCTTTGTGTTACATCTTGCTACATATGTTTATATTGCTAGTTTTTAATTAATTTACTTGGCAAGAAATTTGAATGCTGATTATAAAGAGACTCAAACTTAATATTAACTTTACTAAAGAGAGATATCTATTAGCAAAACTGCTAATATTAGTACTATTACTATTCTTCAATGTGCCAGTACCAGTACCATATTAATTTAGGTACTAGCTTGATAAGTGTCATAAACTTTATTTAATAAAATTGTATATCCTCAAAAAGTAAAGCACTCATAAATAAACTTGTGCTGAAATGAATTGTTTATAAGAATTCACAAATGGATCTGTTTACCTTCTTACTTAAGGTAAAAGACTTCAGCTACTATTAGGATTTAACTATCTAGTTCACCAATTCAAGTGAACTAAATTACAAGTTCACAAATTTTAAATTTTTATTCTGAATGTAAAGCAGTTATGCAAAAATGTTGCAGTGTTGTAGTGCTTTGTGTTTTGCATACTGTGTCACTTCTGTTACATTGTAGATAATACCTGTATTTTATATTTATTGTTAGCATGAAATTTTCTTTGTGTTACATCTTGCCAAAGATGTATGTATTGCTAGTTTTTAATTAATTTATTCAGCAAGCAATTCAAATGCTAATTGTTCAGAGACTCTAACTTACAAGATCTGCTAATATTAGTGATACTCCCTCTATTTATTAAAGGTACTTGTCAAAATGAAGCTTGTTATTTTATTTCTATAATTTATACTTGAATGGTACTGACTGGCTTTTGTAGCTATTTTATTGAAGAGGTACTTCCATCAATTTGGAGCATCTTGCAATGTGCTAAATGGGGGAAGAGAGAAATGTGACTAATAATGAGAGCAGGCAGTTACATCAAAGCAAAATCAAACATGGAATGAGAAAATTTCTTTGATAGTATTGACATTGATATGAAAAGGGCTCTCTCATTTTTAGGGTGCCCCCACAATGTCTTGTTCTCAGCTGGCTTTCTAGACCGAATTCTCAGGAACAAGGTGGATTTTTTGTTAAAGGTCAAGTCATTTGGAAAAAAAAAGTGTGAGAGTGTGTAAACTAAACCAAATCACCACCAAATAATACAATTTTGATTTGACAGGACAGCTAAGTTATAGTTTTGATTCATGAACAAGGCATAATAATATTATTACTTTTAGTCATAAATAAAACTTGTATTATTTGAAGGTGAGTTGGTTTAGTTTACTCACTATTATACCTCTCCTTTCGAAACAACTTGAGCCCTTACAATAATTCCATCTTATCTCTAAGAATTCGGTCTAGAAAACCAGCTGAGTACAAGACATTGTGGGGGCACCTTTCGCTCCTCATTCTTCCTTCCCACCAGATCAGAGAGGATGACTAAAAGCTCCTTACAAGGGTAATAAAGGAATGGGAATAATTGATCTGAGGGCTAAGATTTTATTTTGGGTGGTTTTCACAGACAATGCTTAAAATATACTGCAGAAACATAGAGCAGAAGACTACTGTTGACACACTGGAGTACATCTCTGCTTGGGCTTTCTTCGGTGGTGATTCAGCTTTCTATTGCCCTGCATAAAGAAAAATACACATTAAAAATAAACTCAAGAAAAGATTCAGCTCTTAAGATGACACAATAATGCAGTTCCTAGCTCCTGGTAATCCAAAATCCCATCCAAAGTCTGTGTCATGTGGAAGTATTGTTTTCACATTAATGGTGAGGCAAAACAAGTTTGTAAAGAAACATTTCTACGGACCCTGAATGAAACTGATGGCTTTCTTCGGTTTGTGGTGAAAAAGAAAATGGAGAAGCTTTCTGGAGTCATTAGAAATGACAAAAGAGGCAAACTGACTCCGAAGCATAAATTGACTCCAGATAAGATTAACCAAGTGACACAGCACATCTTGAAATTCCCCTCCTACAAGAGCCACTATAAGAGAGCTGAGGTCGGTGATACCCGATACTTACCCAGCCATTTGAAAACCAAGAAGATGCACGACATGTATCTCAGTGAAGAAGGCAACGTCTTATTACTTCTTCTGACGTCCTGTGGGATGAAGGGTAATCTGAAACAAGACAATGGATCCAAATTAAATCAAATTCATCACATCATGGTTATGTGCTAGTTAGTAACTGATAAACTTACGTAAAATCTTTGACATAGCTGCTGGGCGGTGAAGTGTTGGGTTCGTAGAGCACCTAAGCGAACATGAAGTTTGGCCGGAAGGAACTTTGTAGTACAGTTGTGATGCAGGTAGGTTGTCAAACTATTTCTACCAGGAGCAGGAGTGTGTCTTCATGTCAACTGCAGGTCTGTAGCACAAACCTGAAATCATAATTTAAAAAAATATATTAGTAAAATGCAAATACGAAACAAAAGAAAAGAGGCACTCTAACAGGTACGGACAAGCAGCACCAAGATAGATGATGTGAGAAAAATACGAATATTTAACAACGCAGTGCAGCTAAAGTACATTAAACTAGTGAAAACAAGCACACATGTGATTGAAATAACATCATGGAATAAGTAAGTAGCATTGTGAGGGAAGAGAGGAAGCCTCATCATGATAGGGTCAAGGTTTTAATAAAACACCAAACCAAAAAGAAAACAAGAGGAATAAACAAGCAACACACGGAGAAACGTCAATTTCACTTCTGAGTGACATAAGGAAAAGGGCAAATCAACATTCAAGTGCGAGGTTAAAAGAGCGAGTGTTACTTTCGGTGGTTCAGGAAAAGCGGCATACATGAAGACACAAATTACCAATGCAAATTCCAAGTGCAGTAGACTTACACTCGCAATAAGAAGAGTCGTGAAAACAATCATAGTTATTATTTTCTAAACGCGTGTTTACGCGACGAAGACGAAAAGCGTCTGCTCCCTACCACAACATTCAGCAGGTGGCCACCGCTGGCTTATTGATAGTCACAGTGCCGATAACCGTCCGTAGTGCGCATTGCGCTTGGTAAAGGAAAACAAAGTAGTCCTGTTCTGACAATATGGTAGTGTGTTTGTTTGAAGATCAAATCGTAGTTCGTACATTTTGTTCTTTTCTTCGTCTGTGACCATGACATGTCCAACAAGTGTTTTCCATCGTCGCCTGTGCATTTTTACGACTTGCCAGGGCGATCATTGAAACATCATGAGTTTTTGTTTATTGCGAAGAAACCAGTGCCGGTGGAGTGACATAACCAAACTATACCACTCCATGTTCACGGCTTGCGCTACCTCGACTCTGTCTTCTCCAGGTAATGATAACGATAATAAAAATCATCAATGTAATACTACACTTTGCCCTAGGTGTAGAGTGCGACACTCGCAATGACACGTATTATACAGTTGACATTGTGACCTGCAATCAACTCAAAACAGTTATGTTTGTTAATGGAAGGTAGCAGATTCATTAGGGAATTTAGGTAGAATATGGGTGTTTACTACTGTTGTGGCAAGAAGCCAAGCAACTCTGTATGGTTGTATAGTTGTACACACTTTTAGGCTGGAAAAGCATCTGAATGCCAGTGTCCTTAGACTATCATATGGCACACTCATCCGACTAATGTGCGTATGTCAGTTCTCATCTGACTAACATGCGCATGTCATAGACACCCTCATCTGACTAATGTGCGTATGTCAGTATCATCTGACAAAAAGTGCGCATGTCAGAAAGATTCTGGGCAAAAGTGCGTATGTCAATGACATACGTATATTTCTTCAGATGACAGATGGCTGGCAAAACAGCGTATGTCACTCTATGTTCTTATCTACTGTTTTTTTTTTAAATTGAAAGTGCCTTTCCTTTTGCAACTATTTTTTTGATAATTTTTTATAGTTAAATATTATTTTTGACGTGAAATGGATCAGTGACACACAAAATAGCTTCTCCTTTAAAAAAAATTTTTAGTGACATACGCACATCTGTCAGATGACAGGTGATATGTTGTAACGATGAAGAGATTAAAGTCACGCATTTGCCTCTAAAGTTTTTTGATCAAGTGTATATTGCCCTGCAACAAAAATCGAATAGTTTAATCGAAAAAGATAGGAAAAACCCACCGTATGCGAGCGTTAGTACAAAAGCCCTGATTACCCGATGCAGCAAACATATATATTGTCAGGCAATAAATTATGCGACCCATAAATCGAGCCGATGTCAAGGCGATGGGTGGACGAAAATGAACTCCCTTTGGTGGGGTCTCGCCGATAAAAATCAGCACCAGCTCAAGAAAGTACTCATAGTCTGCCCTCACTTGTTCTTTCTGTTGCAACCATAAAAAGAAATCATGTTCAACTTACATTGTGGCTTAAACGAACAACCTGTTTTTTTATTATTATTTTTTTTTAATTTTTTTAATATCATACCTGTAGACTCTTGAATACAAAGTTAGTTATTCTTAACTTTGCATCTTGGGTGAGGACAGCGTTACACGTCGTATCATTGGCCATCGTCGCTGGAGTGTAGTCCTTTTGATCTAACTTTTCCCACTCAGTGGCAAAATTTTTGCAAATTTTGCCAATGTCAGGGCTTGACGATTTCTCAATTAAATTTTCAAACAGAGCTTTTGGAATAATTTCTAAGGCATGATGCCTACACGCCAAATATATAAGCCTACGGCCGAGGCGATCCTCAATTATTTTAACTGCACCATTATTGCAACCAGTATTCGTCGAAGTGGTATCGGAGCAAACACACTTGACTTTCTCGGTAATTTTAAAGGATTCAATCTGATCCAGCACTTCGGTAGCAATGTCTTTGCCAGAGCCACCTGGTATAATTCTCGATGCCAGCAACTGAGATACTCCTTTCCTTATCACAGAAAAGCAAATTATTTAGAATGAAAAGGCGTTGTTGTCTGCCTACCCACCTGCCGTTAGGCGCTTCGGCCCCTTACCCCAGTGCGTAGGCCACCCACCCACCCCCTCCACCCCGCGACACTCTTTCCTCGCTGCGATAATAAAAAAGATGCCATTTTCTATGTGATAGTGTGTTGCGTGGTAGTCTACCACTCGCCGTAAGGCGCTTCGGCCCCACCGACCTGGCGGGTAGGCCAACCCGCAACACACGCAATCGCAGACAGACCCATTTTTCTCAGCGTAGCGAGGCAGAGGTGAAGTTTAAGCTCCCTTCAAAGCTCAAGTGGGTAGGCCTCAGACAACAAAACTAATGTAAACAAACACACACGACACGGTAGGGTTACTACTTCGCTTACCCGTGACAACAACAGGCTGCCGTTCAACTACTTCACCTTTTCCACAGTGGTGGAACTTTCTTACCATCCATATGGACAGTAAGAGGGCCAGGCGGGTTGAACTCCTCGCGAATCGCATCTGCCTGTTTGTCCCGCACTGGTTACAGCCCCTTTTTCCCAATTCTATTTTCCCAATAGAAATTTTTCCCAATTTTTATAATCTCAATTGTACTTTCCCAAAGTCAATATTCCCAAGTAATTTTATTCCCAAGTAATTAATTTCCCAATGTACCTTTTCTCCACTTTTTTTTTCTTTCTCAAAAATGTTTTCTTTCTTTCCAAAAATATCTACAGCGTGAAATTGTGGCCCACAGCCTTCAGAAAGTCGGCCAGTCTTCCTTCTTCTTTGTAGGTGTACTGACGGACGATGTTGTGGATGAGTAACCCCTGGGATTCCCAGGAGCTTTGCACCCTGGGAATTTTGTGCCGAGCGTCTCTTTCCCAGGCCACGCCTGGAAAATAATTTCCGTCTCCAGAGTTGATCCTGGGAAAACGTGCAAAACGGCAAACCCCGAAGCTCCGACGGTATACTCGACGTCCTTGACGTCATCCAGGGTGGACCTCGATGGGTCTCATCATGACCACCAATCCGGCACGTGTTTCTCTAATGTTGGGGACCTGCTGAGGTCGGCCTCGAAAACCGTTTTGCGCTGCGGCCTTCGGTTCGCGAGATAAGAGGACGTACCGCGACGTACCGGGAGCTCTGCGCCAAGGATACGTTCACATTTGGGAGGCCAAAGTGATCCTGGCGCCTTTATCGTTGGGTGTCCGGGACTTCTGACTTCAGAATTAGGTTCCACAGGCTGTGGCGCTTCTGTAGACACCTCTCACACCCTTCTGTCACCTGACATTGGGGTTTGGCGGCGTCCTAAAACTGTTCATTCCTGTAAATATGTAGTGTTCAACAGGATCAGACTGTTAAGGACGCCGCCCCCGCAACAGCGCAACAATGAGAACTGTGGCCTCCACAGGTGTGAGGTGATAACACTGCCCCCGTGACGGATATGCCGGGGGTATAGGGGGGGTGCAACCATCCCGGGATAACCATGCCCCCCAAACACGAACAGACCAGGGGGGGCATAACCATCCCGGGATAATCATGCCCCCCCTCAAGGATCGGCACAAAGGGGGCACAATCATCCCGGGATAACCATGCCTCCTCCGGAAGAGTGAGGGGGGGGGGGGCAGAATCATCCCGGGATAGTTGCGCCCCCTTCCGAAAATTTAGAAAAAAGGAATTTTGGCAGCACTAGTCATGAGCTGACTGTAAATAATGCGGCAATTCATTATTTGTAGCAAGAAAAAAGGCAGGGGGGGGGCGCACCACTATCCCGTGATAATGGCGCCCCCTCATAGCAAGCCCTAAGGCAACGGGGGCATAGCTATCACGGGATAATAATGCCCTCTTCACCTTGCGCGAAGGCAGGGGGCATGGCTATCACGGGATAATAATGCCCCCTTCTGCCTGCCCTGCGGCGGGGGGCATGATCATCACGGGATAATAATGCCTCCCTTCTGCCTGCCCTGCGGCGGGGGGCATGATCATCACGGGATAATAATGCCTCCCTGCTGACTGCCCGGCGGGGGGCATGATCATCACGGGATAATAATGCCTCCCTACAGCCGGCACTGAAGCAAGGGCATTATCATCACGGAATAATTGTGACCCTTTACCTTGCGTTAAGGCAGGGGGCATGGTTATTCCGTTAAGCGTGTACCCCCAAGTGCTGATCCAAATTTTTACCAATCGCCAAACATTAGTACTCAGTTTGTACTTTTACACTAGCATAGTTTTAGTTTTGATTGCTGAGCTAAATTTAAATTTAAATTTAGCTTAAAATTTAAATGCTCAGCTCTGAAGGAAGCGCGAAGGGGAGACCGACGGGAAGACGGCGTGAGACGTGAGGCGTGAGACGTGGGATGCGAGAGATGTGGACAGGCTTGCCAACCACCAATGCAAAACTACCAATTGTAAATTATCGGTGTTTTAGCATCCAACTTCAGCGCGCCGCAGGCCAAGGTAGACGCACTTTTAGCTCAGCCTCACACGGTTTAAACGTGCGTCTACCTTGTATAATTTCTATTCAATTTGAAAATGGAATACGGGTGCGAGCGTGACAGGGAATTGAATAGAACGCAGAAAGATATTACTCTTCTCGTACTTTCGCTCGGGTCATTCCACGAGAGATTTACAGGTTTTCAGGTGACCCTTTCCGCATTCCTTGCTTTTTTTTATATGTTGTAGCGCTCCTTCAGACGAGCATTTTGCGCTATAGCGGAACTCTGTAGCTCAACTGGTTCCGGAGATATGGCCGATTGAAGATTTTCGAGGACTTTTTTAGAGGTTTTGTGCAAATTTTCGGATTTGATTTTTTTTTAGCGTTCCCAGGCCTGAAGCGAACCCAACCACGTTGCTGGCAGGGGTAGTTTGATCCGGGGAACTGAAATCTGAACTCGGATTTTACCTAGGTCCCCTCCTTCTGTCCTTTTTGTGGAGAAAACCGCAGTTTTTGAACTTCATTTCCCGCGTTTTCAGCAGCTTTGACGACGATGTTCCTACAATTTTTCTGTACTTTTCGGAGCGTCAGGGGATAGTTCTCGACTAGTACTTTCGATTTTTCAAAGGGTAGGTGCTACTTATCCAGCTAGTTTAGGAGCTAAAGCAGGACGAAAACGAGAAAATTCACAAAAAAAACACTAAAATGACCGATTTGGTGGATTTTTTTTTTCGAGGTGATGCCCGGCCGATACCGGGGTAGGTAGTATGCTTTCCGGACCAAAATTTCATGCTCTATCCGAATCTGAAATAAAAAAAATGGGCATTTGCTTTGTTTCTCTGCTAGGGGCGCATCTTCACAGACACCTTTTTGAGAAAGTGCCCCAAAACTACTAATCTCGCCAAACTGGTCCCTTAGTGGCCAAGCCGACCCAAATTTGGTACCATCAGGTTTTCGGGTGCGCTGAGCACGAATCAGTTGGTGCCGAGGCCGCCCGGACATTCTGGGGATACGTCATCGGGGACCTCATGAGCACCGCGATGACAACGTTAACATCGTCGATTTGGTTCAAATTACGTAACCGGGGGCAGTTTCGCACGTCGAGCTCAAATGTGGGGCTTGAGGCTACTTTACTCAAAAAAAATTAAAAAAAATAGATGTACACTAAAAAAAACACCAGGAAAAGTAAAATAAATAAATAAATAAATAAATAAATAAATAAATAAATAAATAAATAAAAAAAAATAACAAAAAACACCGCGAGTGACGCTGGCGCGAGCAGGCCTAGCGCAGCCACCGAATCAGGTTAATAAATACCGACTTGAGCTCAAACCGAACCGTGTTAGTGATGAGTGCATAATTTGATCACGAAGCAGATGTGAAGTCACCTACACTTCAAGAAAATGAAAGATTTTTTTTCATTAAATGTACTTTTTTTATTTTTAATTTAGGCCTTTCAGACCTGTTAGACTAGAATTAGGTCAAGCTTTCACTAACATATTTACTGTGTTAATATGCTGGGGGTGAATTTCATAACAGTTATTTGAAATTTCAAGTAACTCTACTTTTAGCAAAACATGAGGAAGAGGAACTGACAGGCATAGCATTTCTTCTGGCCAGGTGAAGATTTTACTGGGTACAGAAGGAATCAGAAGGGACACATCCACTTTCATACTCTTCTGCATGTACATCCGAGATGATAGCAAGGAAGTGTTCACCTTCCACTAATACAAGGGCATAGTCTCCATCTTTTATGTGAATATCTATTGGTCTTTCATATGCCAGCCGATGAACTAGATTGTAGGTTGTATTTAAGGTGGTCCTCTTGCAGCCAATGGTGTACCCTGAAACATAATGTAATATGTTTCAGGTCTGAAAAGCCTAAATTAAAAATAAAAAAAGTACATTTTATGAAAAAAATCTTTCATTAAGTGTAGGTGACTTCACATCTGCTTCGTGATCAAATTATGCACTCATCACTAACACGGTTCGGTTTGAGCTCAAGTCGGTATTTATTAACCTGATTCGGTGGCTGCGCTAGGCCTGCTCGCGCCAGCGTCACTTGCGGTGTTTTTTGTTAATTTTTATCCCGTGATGATCATGCCCCCCGCCGCAGGGCAGGCAGTAGGGAGGCATTATTATCCCGTGATAGCCATGCCCCCTGCCTTCGCGCAAGTTGAAGGGGGCATTATTATCCCGTGATGATCATGCCCCCCGCCGCAGGGCAGGCAGAAGGGAGGCATTATTATCCCGTGATGATCATGCCCCCCGCCGCAGGGCAGGCAGAAGGGAGGCATTATTATCCCGTGATAGCCATGCCCCCTGCCTTCGCGCAAGTTGAAGGGGGCATTATTATCCCGTGATAGCCATGCCCCCTGCCTTCGCGCAAGGTGAAGGGGGCATTATTATCCCGTGATAGCTGTGCCCCCGTTGCCTTAGGGCTTGCTATGAGGGGGCGCCATTATCACGGGATAATGGTGCCCCCCCCTGCCTTTTTTCTTGCTGCAAATAATGAATTGCCGCATTATTTACAGTCAGCTCATGACTAGTGCTGCCAAAATTCCTTTTTTCTAAATTTTCGGAAGGGGGCGCAACTATCCCGGGATGATTCTGCCCCCCCTCACTCTTCCGGAGGAGGCATGGTTATCCCGGGATGATTGTGCCCCCTTTGTGCCGATCCTTGAGGGGGGGCATGATTATCCCGGGATGGTTATGCCCCCCCTGGTCTGTTCGTGTTTGGGGGGCATGGTTATCTCGGGATGGTTGCACCCCCCCTATACCCCCGGCATATCCGTCACGGGGCCAGTATTATCACCTCACACCTGTCCCAAGGCTTTTGGGAAAATCGTTTTGGGAATTTACGATTGGGAACTTCATATTGGGATTACAGGATTTGGGAAATTAAATTTTGGGAGCTCATAAATTGGGAATTTAGTTTTGGGAAAAAGGGGCGTCAACGTCCCGCACTGAGTTTCTCCTGCGGTGAATTGAGGTCCTGCTCAGCTTCAGAGTACTGATGTCTCTCCCGGCCACCTGACTCATCGATGCAACCGCACGGAAAGCCGCTGAAGTGCTGATCTTTGACCGGTCTAAGTTTATTATCAGTTTGGTGACATCGTCATCGGATGGTCGGGGATGGAGCAGAACACTCGCGCCAGCCTCCCTCACAGCAGCTTCGATTTCCAAAGATACGTCCCAATCTTCTGCATCGGAATCGGATTCCTCGGAGTCAGAATCTATACGAAAACCAAGGGTCTACCACTTCGATAATCCTCGTACACCTTCCAAATAATCACTTAGTAATCATGTCATAATCATCCATAATCATCATAATCATTATAATCTTTATAATCACTAAAATCAGTGATAATCACTATAATCAGTGATAATCACTATAATCAGTGATCAGTGATAATCAGTGATAATCAGTGATAATCAGTGATAATCGTCAATACTCATTGGCGATAATCAGTAATTATCATTGAAAAGAGGAGATAGTTGATTTAAATCGCGCGCGTCGAACTGGAAATGTGACTTCCGCTTGAGTCGCAGTTTGACGTGCCACCGCCGTAACGTAAAGGTTAGTAGCTAGCTATCCTTTCTTGGGAAGCTTTTTTTTTATTAAAATGATATATTGCTCGGACACTTGCTTTGGTAGGTTTGGGGACATTAATTTTGGCCTGTATAAAATGCTTTTAATTTCATTCATAATATCATTTTATGACTAATGTGTTGAAAAAAAGTTAAAAATTTAGGACATGTGTCACTTTACTGATTTTAGTAAGATATATACCAAGTGAAGTTGATTGTCACTCTTTACGGTCTTTTTATAGTAGTTCCAAACCTTAAAGTCTAAGGCGAAGGGACTAAATTCTCCAGGGCCAACTTGTCACTTGGTGTGGATGTTCGACCCATCATTAGCTTTTAAAAAAAAGCATGGTTTGGAATTTTTCTAATATGACGTATTTCTGCTAGAGTTGAAACGGTGCAATTATACAACATTTTAACGGGATTTTACTAAATAGAGCCAAGAAAAAATTTTCACGATCCAATCCAACCATAGATCATTTGAATCAGTATAAAAAACTGAATGTAAAACACCATGACTAGAGTTGGTATTGTGTTTCATGTAGGATATTAGGTATCACTCATAACTTGAGACGGATTGGTCGAACACCAAACTTTGACCTCCTATAACTCTCAAACCAAATTTTTTTAAAAAAATTCCTTTGACATATGGGTCCTTGGGGTGGTCCCAAATGATATTTAACCACTCCCAACTCAATCAGAAAACCATCGTTTTGGACCTTGTGGTGATCTGACAGAGAATGACCTCAATACATCCGTAAAATTTTTAGTAGTGGTCCCCTTCAATTTGCAGATACTTATCCTAAAGTTCATTGAAAATAACTAAGAGTGCTCCCAGAATGTCTTCAGCTTTAAAATATCCGGTTCGGGCTCTCCAGGCGTTTTAGTGGACCTAGGCATTAAAATTTATTTATATAACAGGCAAAGTGGTTTGGGACATGCCCTCCGCAGTCAGGTTTTGCTCTACATCCACTATATATTTTTGAATTGCACTTTAGAACAACTTTATCAACAATTTGTAAATAATATTGGTCTGGGGTTAGAGCCTAAGAAAATATTTCTATACAATGGATCAAATAGTAAATTGATTTAAAAATATATTCTTTATGCCCTTGACATTTCACTTTTAGTAGCTAGTAGAACAATAAATGTAATGAAAGTGTAGTGAAGCAACATATTGTAGGGGCATCCTAAGAGAGCTAACAAAAGTGGGGTCAATGCAGTAGTTCTTTGGTGCACCTCCCTACTGGAGAAAATGTTGTCATTAATTAATTAGACTTGTTCTCTTCAATCACTTTTAGAGGTTCTAAAAATTTATTTATTTCAAGGAAAACAGAAAAGTGTACATATACTCAGCATTTTCACAAGGTATTATAAGAGTGTTTGTAGAATGACTTTAGCTTCAATTTGTTGGGGAAGGGTATTTAGGCTTTTTAATAGACAAAGCCATAAGAATTAATGTTAAATAAGCACAATGGTTTGCAGATGCCGGGGTGACGTGCGGAGGTACCCCTGTGCGGAGATACCCCCCTGAATATAATTAAAAAAATATACAATGGGTCGTTGTTATGTTGTTTGAATGCTATCTCGATAATCGGGAGCGGGCTGCATATTTCATAAAGTGCAGTGAATATTCCATTTAATAGGTTGTATATCTGGTTGCAACGTTTAAAAGATGATGGATTATTTTTTTTCTGCTCTTGTATATCTGTTTCGAGAAATACAAGGTACCATAGGTATTTCATTTTTGAAGCTTGGCCGTCGTATGTATATCTTCGAATATACAATGTATATTTATTCTAGGAAATACGCTTTAGGAAAAAAGTGGATCGCATATCCTCTTTTAAGTTACCAACGGAAATCAACCGCGACTTGATTTGTTCTGTTAATTTATTCGATTACATCATCATTTCCCTGGGGACGAATATTATTTTCAGTTGAATTTCTCGCCGGACTCGCCTGCAGGCTCTTCTCTTTCTTTTTCTCATACGCATACCGAATCGCAATGTGAATGCGTACACTGTAAAAAATCAGTCTTGGATACGGAGCTTGTCACGGCGTTCCGTACCCCATTTTTCGGAAAGGGATAACGGAAATTTACCGTACCTGGCCACCGTACATACCATTTTTACATGGGCTAGCATAGGGAAAGGGGTACGGAACGCCGTTATCAGTCCGTACTCAAAACGGAAACCGCCGGACACAAAATTAGCGGGAACTTTTCCGTACCTTGGCACCGTACCCACATTTTTTTTACATGGGCTCTTATGGAAAGAGGGTACGGAATCGAATGTACGGAGACACCGTAATCTAAATTAACGGTATATTTCCGTATGGGTGACCGTGATTTTTTTTTTACAGTGTAGAGCAGACTGGAGTAGCACCACTCCCTACCCCCTCTCCACTTGAGCTGATGTCGCTGTCATCATGGAGTATCGTCGGTGCGGGTTGCTGTTATTTCGAGCTTTCACCGGATAATCCGGTAAAATTTTGAACAGCGCTTTACAGGTATCATGTCAGTCAAGAGAACGAGCGGCCTCTATTTCAATTAACCATATTGGTGTTTGGTGGGGTGTGGCCAATTCAAGTCACCTTAAGAGTGAGCAGAAAAAGTATGCGAAAGAACTATGGAAAACTCCCTGCAGCAAGGAAGAACTTTCAGAGAGGTGGACATATTTTCTGCGAATCTTGTAATTTTGTTTGAAAATCGTCATCAAAAATACCGTCCGTAATTGCATTGATACAAGCCTGACCGCGTTGAAGTATTGGCATGCACGTATAGCCGTAAGGTTTGATACAGTCGACTGGTAAAACAAATGTAGAATATTGCACACCAATTGGCGTGATTTTCAAGTGTGCAAACTTTGCACACTTCCTGGTGTCGAGCAAAACTAAACATCACGAAGTGTGCAAACTTTGCACACTTGTCAAACGTCTAAACTTTGCACACCACGTAGTGTGCAACATTTCGACACTTGGTATACCTTTTGCTATACTATGATTAAGAATTTTCCACAACCAAGTGTGCAAACTTTGCACACTTGCCAAACGTCTAAACTTTGCACACCACGTAGTGTGCAACATGTTTTAACACCATGAAATGCGCAAAGTGCCAGGAAGCACACTTTAAGTGTGCACTATTGCACATTTGTTTTATCAGCATAAGCTTATTGTGCGAGGGGTCCAACACTCCCAATTTTCTAGTACACAGTTTTCGGGATTACCAAAATTACCAAGATTACTATGATTACACACATTGCGATTCGGTGTGAGTATGAGAAAAAGAAAGACAAGAGCCTGCAGGCGAGTCCGGCGAGAAATTCAACTGAAAATAATATTCGTCCCCAGGGAAATGATGATTTAATCGAATAAATTAACAGAACAAATCAAGTCGCGGTTTATTTCCGTTGGTAACTTAAAAGAGGATATGCGGTCCCCTTTTTTCCTAAAGCGTATTTCCTAGAATAAATATACATTGTATACTCGAAGATATACATACGACAGCCAAGCTTCAAAAATGAAATATCTATGGTACCTTGTGTTTCTCGAAACAGATATACAAAGGGCAGAAAAAAAAATAATCCTTCATCTTTTAAACGTTGCAACCAGATATACAACCCATTAAGTGGAATATTCACTGCACTTTATGAAATATGCAGCCCGCTCCCGATTATCGAGATAGCATCGGTTAACAGTTTTTGGGCTGCTAATTTTTTTACTACTACTGCAGTCAAACAGCATAACAACGACCCATTGTATATTTTTTAATTATATTCAGGGGGGTATCTCCGCACAGGGGTACCTCCGCACGTTTTCGAGATGCCGCACACTGTGAGTGTTTGATGCAATTGTAGCTTCTGTGCAGTAAGACGGTATTTTATTCCTTTTTCCAAAACTGATTATAATTTATAACTATCAATAATCATTGATAATAGGTATAGTAATCATTGATAATCAATAATAGTCATTGATAATCACTTATAATCATTGATAATCACTAATAATCATTGATTATCAATCATAATCAGAGATAATCACCCATAATTCAAATAATCATTGACTGCAAAAATAATCAGTGATAATCCTAATAATCAAACTGATTATTAATTGATTATAATCCTCGTACACGAATTTTTTGAGTGGTAGACCCTTGCGCACCATTACGCAGCTATTACGGGCAATTTCACCCTATTACAAGCTATTACGCACTATTACGGGCTATTTCGTTCTATGACGTAATTATTACAGGCCTGGGTGTACGGGCTATTACGGAAGTGATTTCCCCCTCGAAAAAAACGTGCGACGCTGGCGCTGGCGGGCGCAAAAAGACCGAGGTCGAAGAAAAAAAGGTCAGAGAACCGATGTAGACTCCCCTTTGGGTTGCGTACCCTCCAGGTACAACGCCCGCAAAAGCCCCTCGGGCATCAGGCAGGGGAAAAGCGTCCCTGAAAACAAACGAGCCACGCCCAACCGGTGCCCTTTGGTAGGCAACCAAAGGTGCGCCGGTTGGGCGTATCTCGCTTGTTTTTAGGGACGCTTTCCCCTTCCTGATGCCTCTGGGGCTATTCCGGGCGTTGCGCCAAGCGGGTAGGCAGCCCGCCGGTCGTCACGGTGTGCGTCATCAACGGACTCTCAACATCTAAGGTGTTACGCACTAGCGCTAGTAATGTGTGCTCGTGGCCGTGATCACAGGTCGGACAAAACACATGTCGGACAGAAAAAGGGGTCGGGCAAACCGAGGTCGACACACCTGTAGCTCTCGCGGTTTCAAAGATGGCGGCCATTTACTTCCTTCCCATTTCAACTGTCACGGCTCGCCCTGACGCTTGCTCTCGTCCGCTCTCGTCCATGCCTTACCTGGGCGCCCGGCGCTTAGGCAACCGCTCGTATACTATTTTCAGCTGAGCGAAGCGAAGACCAAGTTGCAGAGGGACCAAGGTGTTCTCTTGGTCGTGAGTCTGTCTGTCCGTCCGTGTTCTCATACGCTCGATAGACTACGAAACGACTGCACGAATGGGAAGAGGCGCGTTTGCCGAAACATTGTCAATGTGTGGGGCAGATGTATTCGCACAAACGTTATATATTTCTTTAGTTTGAATTATTCAATCGTTTAATTTGAAATTCACTTCTGGACGGTTGGCAGGGAAAGTACTTTGAGGACATTGAGAGATAGCGCCACCTAGCGGCTGCGTGGCAACTACTTCACGTCCAGCCTTGCTCAGTCAAAGGCAAACTCGGCGCGCCCGGCGTAGGCCTGCTTACATCTCGGCTGTTTACATTATCGGAATTAAACAATAGTAGTCCTTTTCACGTAATAAGCAGGCCGAAGTCGCTATTAAGGTTGTGGATGTCGCTGCACGAATTTTCAAGTGTCGTCATTGTGTAGAGGTGTGGATTCAAGTGATTAGTTGTTTGTTAGGTACGTCTGTGACTTTTGGAGGAGTGAGAAGGGAAGTGCCTCAAAACCCTTTTTATTGCGTTGGATTTGTGAAATGAACGTCACGGACTACTGAAATGGCAGCCAGTATCGATGCAACTTCGGTGTGTTCTTCCTAGGTGAGTGAGTGACATAACCTAATAACATATACAATGTTGTTTACGGTGAAGCTGTGAAACTGTTTGGTGAACATAAGTGTATATGGTATGAGTATTGAAATCAGGTAACTCCATGGCCTGACAAGTGAGAGTTACTAACCGCAGTATGATTTTCTTATATTGTTATAAAGTGTGTGTTATACGTTTGGTCCTTTGTCGGCATCGCGGCCCCCCGCGCATGCGCGCCCTCCGCCTAGCGGTTGCTACGCGGCATTCTTGTTGACCGGGCTCACTCTTCCCCTGACTGCGGTCCAATAAAGACGTGTTTCTCTGACTTCCCGATTTATAACATTTGGTGTCAGAAGTGTTGAAATCGGACGTCCTGCTTCATCATGCCGAGGAGGGAGAGAGAGAGAGAGAGAGAGGGAGAGGTCGCGCGGACCTTCTGCTTCACCCCCGCCGCCGGCCCTCGAGCGGATCCTAGCGCAGTGCGCCGCCGTGACCGCTGCTGCCCAGGAGCGCCAGGCGGACTTCATGGAGCGCCAGGGCCAGCTCGTCGAGAGGATCTCCGAGCTGCACCTCCACGCCAATGCCTTGGACTCCCGTGCTCCGGTAAAACCACCAACTTTTGACGGGTCGCGCGCTTGGAGTGTGTTCGAGGTGCAGTTCCTCAGCGCTGCTCGGAAGAACGGCTGGAACCTCGAGGAGTGCGGCCGCCGTCTGCTCGCGTCTCTCCACGGGCCGGCTGCCAACATCGTGCAGGCGCTCCCGTCCTCGGAGTATGAGAACTTCGACCGCCTGCGCAGCTGCCTCAAGGAGCACTACGGCGCGGCTCAGGTCGCCTCCGTTGCCAACGCCGAGCTCAAGCGGCGGACGCAGAAGCCCGGTGAGTCCCTCCGCGACTTCGCCACGGACGTGACCCGGCTCGCGCGCCTGGCGCACCCGACGTGGCCGGAGGACGCCATCCAGACGACGGCGAGCGAGGCCTTCCTGACGGGCATCGCCGACGCTGAGCTGCGACGGGCCACGCGCCTGCGCCAAACCACCACCCTCAACGAGGCGCTCGCGGCGGCGCTCCACATCGAGAGCGTTGACCTCCTGGAGCCGGCCGCCAAGCGAAGCCGCGTCGCGCAGGTGGCCCGGACCTCAGCGGCCGCCGGCGCCGCCGCCCGCTCGCGCAGCTCCTCGGCCTCACCCGACGACGCCGACGCGCGCCGAGTGAGCGCTCGCCAGCAGGGCGGCTCCTCCGAGGGCGTCCTGGCCGCCACCGTGGACCGCCTCATCGGGACGCTGCAACAGCAGCCTCGCGGCCGCCGCCGCTCCCGCTCCCGCTCCCGCTCCAGGCGCAGATCCGCTGGCCGCCGCTCCCGCTCCCGCTCTGGTCGCCGTGACGGTAAGATGGCGGGCCGCTGCTACTACTGCGGCCGCCCCGGCCACTTCCAGGGCGAGTGCAGGAAGCGCGCCGCGGACCGCGGGCAGCGCGTGCGCGTCGACCGCCGTGGGCGCGGCCGTGATGACCGACGCGACGAGCGCCACCACCACAGCAGCGGCTCTTCGGGAAACGGCCAGTAGCCGCGACGACGGCCACGTTGTCGGCTACAGTCCGCCGTGCTCGGGCGAGCGCTCCGCGCCGCCCTCCTCCAGTGCAACACCCCGGGCCGCCGCTGCTTCCCCGCGTCTCCTGGCATGTCGACGGCTTAATGTCCGGTAAGCCGTGTCGTTTCCTGGTGGACCAGGGGGCGACCCTCACTGTCCTCAGACGCGGCCTCCTGCCCGACCCGCCGCCTGCCTCCCCCGCACTGCGCATGCGCAACGCCGGCAGCGCCGCCCCTCTTTCCGGCCTGTACGGCCCGAGGCGAGTCCAGCTCTCCCTGCACAACACCACCATCGCCATGCAGGTCTACGAGGGCGAGATCCACGACGACTGCCTCCTTGGTGGAGACTTCATCGCGGCGTACGTGGAGAACATCGAGATCGCCACCGACACCATGGTGCTGCGCGACGGAGGCGCGCGCATCCCCATGACACGCGTCACCACGCCGCCGCACGAGACGGAGCTGTCCATGCGCGTCGAGACCTTGGCCCGCACCGTCATCCTGCCCGGGACAAGCCAGCCTGTCGCGGTGCACGCCAAGGGGTGCGGCGTGTGGGGTGCTGCATGTGCGGCGGATGTTGCGGAGGATGCGGATGACGCGGCAGAAGTGCTAGGTGGTCGGAGTGTGGTGATCGGTCCAAATTGGTTAGATCTCACACTCCCCGGTACGAATGGGCTGGCCACCCATTCGTGCCGGGAGGGGCGCGGGCGATGTACCATTCCGCCTGAGCCCTGGGCAGAACGGGTCACGTGGACTCGTGCGGTTCAAGCGGAGCTACGCCCGGCGCGCATGCGCACCGAAGGTATTCTTGTGTCCTCCGAGCTTCTCGCTGACCAGGACGGCCGCGGCCTGTGTGTCATGGTGCACAACACTGGCCGCCGCGCCGTGACGCTGACGCCGTCCACGTGCATCGCCTACCTCACCATGCCCGAGACGCCGCCGGTGAACACCGCCCAGCCTGCCGCCCAGCCTGCCGCCTCGTCCACGTCCCTGCCGTCCCCCCTCGCCGACCTGTTAGCTCGCTGCAGCCAGGACCTCACCCCCGCCCAACTCCAGCAAGTAAGAGAACTTCTGTTTGAGTACCAGGACATCTTTTCCTGTGGCGGGGAGATCGGTCACTGTACGATGGTCGAGCACGACATCGACACCGGCACCACGGCCCCCATCAAGCAAACGCCACGACGGCTGGACTTCCAGAAGCAGTCCACGGCCGACAAGTGCATCGGCGAGATGCTGGAGCAGAAGGTGATCCGCCCCTCTCAGTCACCCTGGGCGTCGCCCGTCGTTCTGGTCGGTAAGAAAGACGGTACGGCACGATTTGCCATTGATTATCGACGGCTCAACTCGGTGACGCGCAAAGACGCGTATCCCCTGCCCCGCATCGACGACATCCTGGACTCACTGCGCGGAGCATCCTGGTTTTCGTCCCTGGACCTCAAGTGCGGCTACTGGAACATTCCCCTCACCGCGTCTGCCGTGGAGAAGACCGCGTTTTGTGTTCCAGGACACGGCCTCTATGAGTTCATCAGGATGCCGTTCGGCTTGTGTAACGCCCCCGCTACTTTCCAGCGCCTCATGGACCGCATTGTTCCGCACGACATTGCCCGTGTCTACCTGGACGACATCGTCGTTCCCGGCAGCACCTTCAGCGAGGCGCTTGGGAGACTTCGGCGCGTCTTCCAGCGGATCCGTGAGGCCAAGTTCCTGCTCAGCCCAAAGAAGTGCAGCATCTTTGCCCGCCAACTGGCCTACCTTGGCCACATCATTTCCGAGTCTGGTGTGGCAACGGATCCGGCGAAGTGTGACAAGGTCCGGAACTGGCCTGTACCAAAGGACAAGTCCCAGGTGGCCAGTTTCCTGGGGCTGACGCAGTACTACAGTAGTTTTGTCAAGGACTACGCCCGCATTGCCCTGCCCCTTCACAGGCTGAGAGAGAAGGACCGCCCCTTCGAATGGACCGCGGAGGCGCAGGCCGCCTTCGACGCCCTCCGGGGAGCACTGACCTCACCTCCAGTGCTGTCCTATCCTCAGCCCGACGGCGGCCCTTTCATATTAGACTGTGATGCGTCTAATTTTTCAGTCGGCGCCGTACTTTCCCAGGAGCAGCGGGGTGAGGAACGCGTCATCGCGTACTTCAGTGAGACGCTGGACAAAGCGAAGCGGAACTACTGCGTCACCAGAAAGGAGCTGTTCGCCATCGTCCGGGCCCTGGGACACTTCCACCACTACTTGACCGGCGCGCCGTTTGTCGTGCGCACCGACCACGCGGCCCTCAAGTGGCTGCGCACCCTGCGCGACACGGTGGAAGGGCAGCTTGCGCGCTGGATCGAGCGCCTCGAGGCCTATGATTTTCAAATTATTCACAGGCCCGGGAAGCTCCACGGCAACGCCGACGCGCTGTCCCGCCGTCCGTGCGACCCTGGCTGTCGCCACTGCTCTCGCAAGGAGGAGCAGGCCGCCGCCCCGGTCGGCCGTGTCCGCATGGAGGACGCCGCCGTGCCCTCGCTGCGCGACCTGCGCCGGGCGCAGCAGGGACGACCCGGACATCGCGCCGATCTGGCGGGCCATGGACCGCGGCACGCCGCCGTCCGCAGCCGCGCTCTCCAGCTGCAGCAGCAAGACGAAGGGCCTGTTCTTACAGTGGGCCGCCCTTCGGCTGGTCGACGGCGTCCTCTACCGCCGTTTCGAGGACAATTACGGCCGCCGGGTGACCATGCAGGCCGTCCTCCCGCGGGCCTTTGTCCCGGACATCTTGCGGCAGTTTCACGACCAGCCTGGCTCCGGTGGACATCTCGGCTGCAACAAGACCATCTCCAAGATTCGGGCCAAATACTTCTGGGTTGGCTTGTGCCAGGAAGTACAACTGTACGTTCTCTCCTGTCGTTTGTGCAGGAGGAAGAAGGGCCCGAACGTGCACCCCCGCGCGCCCCTACGGCTGCACAACGTCGGGGTCCCCTGGGAACGCGTCGGCGTGGACCTGGCCGGTCCCTTCCCTAGGACCTCGCGCGGCAGCCGTTTCCTCGTGGTGGTCATCGACTACTTCACGAAGTGGCCCGAGGCGATCCCCGTCCCTAGCAACCATGCTGAGGTGGTGGCCAGAGCCCTGGTCGACAACGTGTTCAGCCGCTTCGGGTCGCCGGCCGAGCTGCACTCAGACCAGGGCAGCACCTTCGAGGCCACGGTGTTCAAGGCTGTCATGGACATCATGGGCGTCAGGAAGACCAGAGCGACACCGCTGCACCCCCAGTCCGACGGCGCGGTGGAGCGTCTCATCCGCTCCGTGGTCCAGCAGGTCAGCATCCTGGCGCAGGACCAACATGCAACTTGGGACTTGCAGGTGCCGCTCGTGATGCTGAGCCTGCGCGTGGCGCCGCACACCACTACGGGCGTCTCGCCCGCCATGATGATGTTCGGCCGGGACATCAACGTCCCCGCCACCATGGCGCGCGGGCCCGTGCCGGGCCAGCAGGCTCCTCTCCTGCCCCGGGCCGAGTACCCCGCCTGGCTCTACAACCGGCTCCGGGACCTGCACCACGCGGTGCGGGAGAGGGCTGACGTCGCGTCCTGGCGCATGAAGGAGCGCTACGACCTGCGGGCCCGTCGGCCTGATCTCCGCGAGGGCGACCTGGTCTGGTTCTACAACCCTCGACGCAAGATCGGCCGAACCTCCAAGCTGTGCTCGTGGTGGGAAGGACCATTTGTTATCTTGAGCAAGCTGAGTGAAGTGACTTTCCGTATCCGGCAAGAGGACAAGCCGTTGTCAAAACCTCGTGTGGTCCATGCAGACAGACTTTCGCCTGCCGTGCCCAGGATCAGTGTGACTTGCTAGTTTTAAGTTTATCTCCGTTTTAAATGTCGCGTTTCCACCCTCCTCCTTTTTCTTGTTTTCGGTTCCGTTTGTATGTCGCGTATTACTCCCGTATTATTGTTTTCGCGTATCAGCTCTTTTCAAAAGAGGAGGGATAGTGTTATAAAGTGTGTGTTATACGTTTGGTCCTTTGTCGGCATCGCGGCCCCCCGCGCATGCGCGCCCTCCGCCTAGCGGTTGCTACGCGGCATTCTTGTTGACCGGGCTCACTCTTCCCCTGACTGCGGTCCAATAAAGACGTGTTTCTCTGACTTCCCGATTTATAACAATATTTCGTTTAATTTAGTTTTGAATCCTTGCTTGGTTCTCCAGCGTATTGATTTGTTACTGCGCCACCAAGTTAACCCCAGCTAAACAATTTCTTTAGTGCGGTGTGGATGTTTTATTGTATCAGTGGAAGTGTGCCCATTTTTGACATACGACAATAGGCATTTGTAATTAAAAAAAAAGAAAGTTTAGTTTGAAAATGGTAAACTGAATATTTTGTGTCTCATTATTCTACTAAAAATAATATACAAAAGAGTGGTTTGAGTATTTAAATGCTACTACTCTTAAACCAGTTTGGGTATTTTTTTGGTAAATTTTCTAGCATTTGGCCCCTAACCTACTCCGTATTTCCCAATGATACGGTTTCTGATTGCGCTACATCATGTGCTTACCCAACTTTTTCATTGATCCGTTATGTATGAGAATTCAGATTGAAAAAAGGTCACTCCACTAAGTCATTGATAGCGAAAAAAATTGCTTTGAAAACATGGTTATAAGATTTGACTGTTACAAATATTATAGGATTTAGATTAGGCACGGTCCTTGTAATATATTAGCTATGCCAGGAGTGTTCACATTAAAACAGTCTTTCTAAAACATTTAGAAACATACTTATTATTAATATATAGCCATATAACTATTGAAATGGCACAATTGTTTTAATTCTATCCTTTAATTTTTGAACCTTTCCTTACCATATTACCTGAATAATTGAAAATTTAATAAGCTGTCATGGGTTCTAAAAATAAATTTGAAAATATTAATTCAGTTTTTATACATACACTATTCTTTCTTTTCCTTAGGGATAAGGTAAGGTCAATGAAAGCATATTACACTATCTTCTTCTTCTTTCAATCTAAGAATTTAAAGGAGGAAAAAATGACAAAAAAATAATACTCTTTGTCTATTAGATGAATTTGTTATGAAATTACCTTAAAGTATAGAGTCAAAAAATATAAGCTCAAAAAAAGGAAATAAATGAATAAAAACCAAAAGTTTCCATTACACTTTATGAAATCGGAAGATTGAAGAAGTGTGAGTGTTGTATGAATAACAATCACACATTACCAAGACCGCATCCACAACAATCACATGAAATTGGAATTGTGCTGAATATACTTACACACCTCAATGACATACCTCACCGACAGGAATTACTAATATTGGGTGCCCGAACCGGGTGTCCCAGCCAAGACAGGCCAGTCAGTTGGGTTGCCTACGCGCTGGCCACAGGGGCTATAGGTGAGAAAGGAATGGGAGCGGGGGAGGTCTGCCTGACGCCACCGCCACGCCTCCCCTCTTGCCCATAGCCCCTGCAACCAGCGCGTAGGCAACCCAACTAACTGTCCTGTCTGGACTGGAAGAGCGGATACACTTGGTGCAAACGCGTTTAGGAATCGTTACAATGAACCATATTATTGAGAAAGATTAACGGATAGCGCCTGCGAAACACTGGGTGAGCATACCCGAAATACAAGTGTACGTAAATGGTGGCCTACACACCAAGTGTAGGGTTCGTGGAAATATAATTCTTAGTGTGCATATTTTCGCGTCGTTGGTGTGGCATGCTCGACTGGTATGCCTACTTTCTAGGCGAGCACATTCACAAGGAAACACCTCATCCCTAGTGAGGTCTATACAAAGTTAAAATTGGTACGGCAAATGTGCTATTTGGATAGAATTCAATGTAAAGGCGAAGAGACAAAGACTTTCAATAAAGCTGGGAATGAACAATATTTTTTGTTTTGTTTAACATGACTTTTTTTCGAGGATAGTATAGCTCAGCATCCAAGCCGAAGGCTTGCTGGCTAGTAAACCATATTCTAAGTGACCCATTTGTGGCTTACCATGGAATCATGTGAGTTGGTTTGAGGGAAAACTTAATTCAGAAGGATAAGGAATGAGAGGTGTGTGTGTGTGTGTGTGGGGGGGGGGACTTCAGCAGGTGATGCAGGTGCATAGCTTT
The DNA here is from genome assembly GCA_029379305.1 of Frankliniella fusca. Taxonomy (NCBI): domain Eukaryota; kingdom Metazoa; phylum Arthropoda; class Insecta; order Thysanoptera; family Thripidae; genus Frankliniella; species Frankliniella fusca. Next base: position 30,896 of record JAHWGI010001296.1, on the reverse strand, counting down.
TCTAAACATGTAAATTATAGTTATCCCCTGATCTCAGATGGGTGGGGGTAAAATGGAGGGGGTGAGGTGGGCACCACTCGAATTTCGGCGCTACCTGGCCAGCGCCTGCCTGCAGGGCGCGGGCCGACCTGCAAATGCCGTTGCTTCAATTGCGGCGCGCGAGGAGGATGTCCCTCTCCTCCCCCTCTGCCCCCCCCCTCCCCCCTCCTCCTCCGTAATTGACTGACTGACTGACCTGTGGGTTGCCTACCAAAACAGCGGTTGGGTTGGGTTTGGTATATTTCTTTTAACTCTCAATTCGCTCAGCAACTACGTGCCTGCCGCACGTACTCCTAGTTAGGGAGTGTCAATGGATGGCGTCGCCTGTGCGTCGAGGTCATTCTGCTCCGGTCCTCACCCCTCCCCCCTTCCTCAGCCGGTCGGCCGACCGGGTCCGGTGTGTCAGAGCTTGCTGCAGAACCAGCCCGGTGTGCCGACCAAGCTCCACCCACCATCCGTTTCTTCGCCGGTAAACTTCAGGTCAAATGTGTGCCCCTGGTGCACGACTTGTACGAGTCTTGACTAACTTTTACTTTCCTTTTGTCGAAGGGCCTTCAGTTAGGCGTTCGCGAGTTGCGCCCTATGCAAGTTTATTTCGCCTCGCTGATCAGTTTCACTACTTCTACTTCAAGTTTCACTCCGGTTCTAGAGATTCGTGTGATTTACTGATTTCTTTGTGTCCACCATGTCGGCGAGACAGGATTTTCTGTACTGTTTGTACCTTGTTTTGTAGACCGTGTGCCTCTGTGTTGTCAGTGTGTTTCGTTCCGTTTCTCTTGTGTGTTTTTGCGCCTCTGCGCTCCCCCGTAACCATTCAAATTTTATGACTTTAACCCCGCCCTCTCTACTCCTGGGTAACTGAGCCTGCCGGTTCCAGTTTGTCATGTATCGAATCTTACACGTTACACAACCCCTTCCGATTCTCAGCGTTTTTAATCCGCACTTCTCATCACACTTTAACCATATCATACAATACTCACCATCGCCTCGAACGACGAATCGCTTGAGGCGTCTAGTCTAAAAACGTCTTCATGTGAACTGGTAGACATTTTCACAGGACATAAAACACAATGAATAACTGCTTAAAAGAACTGTAGAGCTACCGCACAGCTCTAAAACACTGTAAACTGGTTGGTGTCGAAAGACGCCAAATTTCTGGCGTTCATAAAAAACGCCCAATACTGGCGTCGTTCGACGCCCATTATTTGCGTTTTTTCTGATCAGAACGCCAAGATTTGGCGTCGAACGACGCCAGTATTTGGCGATTTTCATGAACGCCAGAAATTTGGCATCTTTCGACGCCAACCAGTTTACAGTGAAGTCAAAAAGACAAGCGACGTTCCAGCGCGCATCAATCACTTAGTCCGGAGCGACAGCTAACTTAACAGATTCATACGATTCGATTTCATCAATTATAGTTTTATCACGGAGATAAATTGTAGGTATCTGAAACACTTTCAATTTTTCTTTTTTTACGCATCATAGTGCTATGTTGTATGAAATAACAAACATAATCACGGTCTCCACCTTACACTGTGCTCCGTTGGATTCAAACCTGGCCGAAAGGTGGTGGGGGCGTTTCACCACGGCCCGTCTCGCACTGGAAAATGTTTTAGCTATTTTAAACGTGTTTATTAATGTTTTAAAGTTGAAAAATTGTAATTTTTTATTTCATGACTTCTGGTGACTTTGAAGTTCTTCTGGGGCGTCTCGTATGGTGTTGAGAGTAAATGAAATTTTTAACCAGATCGACTGGGCTGTAGGCTAATTTTGGCGTGAAGTAATGAGCAATAATTGAGCGCCCCCACCCTTGGCGGGCGGGAACGGCGCGAGTTTTTAAAATCTATTCGGAGCAAACTGTCAGGGTGGGATTCAAACCCTCACACCAGGTATACCTGGGAAACGTTTCAGGACCGGTCCCAGGCCCGAAGCAGACGCCTTAACCCACTTGGCTATCCTGACACCCAAAAAAAAAAAGGTAAATGCTGTAGGAAAAACTGCCAAGGAGTGGGATCTGAACCCGAGCTCTTTACTGAACTAAATTTTGATGCCGTAGACGACTTGACCATCCTGACGCTGCGTGTTCACAGCATGAGACCGGCATTGATTCCGCACCGTCCCCCCACTACCTGCAAGCGGAGGTACCACCAACCTGGGTCTACCCGCGGCTCGGACGCAGCCGCTACTCGTAAGGTGCCCGGCCAACCCCCAACCACCTGCAACCTTGGGTACCTGCAACTTGGGGCTACTCGCAACTCGCCCACAACTGCTCCCCCCTACCACTAGAGATAGTTGAGCATTTTCCCCTCAGGCGTGGAAGTGGCGAGCGGGTCTCTAAAGAGTGTATCGACTTTTTGACTTACCTCATGGTTTCCTCTTGCATAACAAGGCCAGTGTTCAACAAATCTCCTCGCATGATTTTAGAACAATTTGCTGGGTCAAAGCAGACTTCAGTTTTCCTCCAAAAGTTCTGAGGAATTACCACTTTGTTTGCTTGTGTGATTGTCAATATTTTCTAGAATAAAATACAAAAGACAAAATCACATGGAAATTTTTACCGAGGGGCGGCCAACTCGAAAAAACTTGTACACAGAAATACCTGTGTATTTCTAGAAATACACTTAAAATACAAGGAAATACTCTACAATACACAGAAATACATAGATATACTCAACGAAATTACGAGAAAAATACAGAAAAATATATTAGAAATACAAGAAATACACGGCAAGTGTACACAGAAATACATGAGTTGGCCGCCCCTTGATTTTTACTTAGCATTTATTCTGCTTTAGCACGGGAGCACGGACCCGAAGCACAAAATTGCTGTACTTTAAGTATTAGCAGCTGGCGAAATGGAGGGTAGATTCCTGAAGGTCCCCTCACCGGAAGGTCCCCCCCTAATATTTTATTATTTTTTTACAATATTTTTTAAAAAATATTAAAAAATAATAAAATATGGTTAAATATTACAAAATATACATTGGCGGGCCGAGCAGTTTCTCATACCGCTCCCGACGACGCAATCGGCCGCTGCCGCGCTCCAGCGGCGATTTTGAAAACCAAGATGATCGTGGGACGGGGGATCGTCTTCAGCGCCTCGATAAGCATTAAAAATAATTTTAATTAATTGTTTTTTTGTCGGTTCCTCTCGCCTCGTCGCGGCATTGTCGATACAAATATGATGACTATGGTAAGAGCGTTTCTAATCTAGACAGCTTTAACCTGTTGGAAACTAATGATAAAGTTTCTGGACAAAACGATGAACCTTAGTCACAACCTCTTTATTTAACTCACACAAACTGTCTTTGTTGTAGGCTGCTTCCGTGCTGCTCCGATCGGTTTGGTTCACCTCGTCAGTCATCCTCTGGGAAAATGCTTTCGGTAATTTGTTGCTATGTTATTGAACTTATTCATTTCAACGCCTATCTCTACATAAAAAATAAAGCAGTGCCATTAAGAGTGCTCCTATGTTACTTTCGCTCTCCTCTGTGAGCTGTTCTGCCAGTGCCAGTACTGACCTCAACTGCGGGTCAATAGCAGAAATTCAAGTAATATGGTTTAGTCACGAATATACAACGCGTGTTTCAAGAGAAAGGGTTGAGGAAATTGGAAACACATCTGAGACGGGATGCATCTGCACTAGGGGGGCGTCCCAATTCTCGGTCGGAAAGGCCGGAATAGCCGGAGAGAGAGAGAGAGACAGCGTCCATGCGTCCATTAGAATTGTACGCATTTGTCTCTCTCGCACCGGCCGCTCCGGCTGTTCCGGCCATACCGACGTAAAAATTACCGAAAGCATTTGCCCAGAGGACGACTTTATTTTTTATGTAGAGATAGGCGTTGAAATGAATAAGTTCAATCACATGGCACCAAATTACCGAAAGCAATTGCCCAGAGGATGACTGACGAGGTGAACCAAACCGATCGGAGCAGCACGGAAGCAAAAAGAAACGCATACAACAAAGACAGTTTGTGTGAGCCAAATAAAGAGATGACTAAGGTTAATCGTTTTGTCCAGAAACTTTATCATTAGTTTCCAACACGTTAAAGCTGTCTAGATTCAAAATGCTCTTACCATGGTCATCATATCTGTATCGACAATGCCAGCGACGAGGCGAGAGGAACCGACGAAAAAAACACAAGGGTATTCCGCTGGAACGTAACCGGAACCTAAATAAGAAAAGCACGACCGACAGATCTGTTTCCTCCTGGGCCCTGATTGGTCAACGGTGACGTCACTTTAGCGATCAGCAAATGAGCGCGAAGGAGGAAACAGAGCCGACGGTCGTGCTTGTCTTCTTTAGGTTCCGGTTTCGTTCTAGTGGAATGCCCTATTAATTAGAATTATTTTTAATGCTTATCGAGGCGCTGCAGACGATCCCCCCTCCCACGATCATCTTGGTTTTCAAAATCGCCGCTAGAGCGCGGCAGCAGCCGATCGCGTCGTCGGGAGCGGTATGAGAAACTGCTCGGCCCGCCAATGTATATTTTGTAATATTCGACAATATTTTATTATTTTTTAATATATTTTGAAAAATATTGTAAAAAAAATAATAAAATATTAGGGGGGGACCTTCCGGTGAGGGGACCTTCCGGACGTTTCCCGAAATGGGCAGCAAGCTTTATATATATATATATATATATATATATATATATATATATATATATATATATATATATATATATATATATATATATATATACACACACACACACATGGTTTTTTTACGCTAATTGGAAGGTTTTTGCGAATGCAGATGATAAAATTTGATGATTCTTCAGAGAACTAAGTTACAAATATATGTTTTTCAATCCAATTCCAAAATTTTGTAGCTCTGAGTAGGGTGATCCAAAATGCCAAAAGTGTTTGATAAAATTCGGGACTGCTCGGCAAAACGTTCCAATACTCTCTACTAAACTTCTACTAAGCTTCCAGAATTTTTTCTGATTTTTAGAACAAAATTTAGGGGTCGCGCCAGAGGCTTGAAGTTAACACTGGTTTCTTATGGGGTTTTGGCCTAAGACCTGAATATTTGGTGTAGGGATGTAAATTTTTACCAAATTTAAAAAAAAACGGCTTCAGAATCGTGATCTACGTTGAAAACCGAGTTTGGAAACGTATCTCAAGTCATTGGTTTCACCCTAGATTCCAAAATAAAAATCCTAATTTTGGCCAATTTTGGCTAAAATCTGGGATTTATTTTTTCGGTTCTATAATGTACACACGTGTGTGCCATACATTATCGGACGCGGTTTTAGACGCAGATCTCGATTTTGGTGTCGGAATAAATTTTTGATAAACATTTACGGCCCTGCATCAAATTTTCAGGTTTTAGGCCAAACTCCCACAAGAAACCAGTGTTAACTTTACACCTCTGGCGCGACCCCAAAATTTTAATTTAAAAATCTGAAAAAATTCTAGTAGTTTAGTAGAGAGTATTGGAACTTTTTGCCGAGTAGTCCCGAATTTTATCACTTTTGGCATTTTGGATCACCCTAAGCTCTGAGTAGAGCTGTATTGCCGAAAGCCAAAAATCTGGTTTCCTGGCACTACCCTCACCTAAGCAATGAATGAAAACATTGTCTTGGTAACGACTACGTGTAACAAGATGGCGAATTTTGTTTCGTAAGTAATTGAAAAAAAAAATCACTAACTGTAAAAACTGTCGAGGCATTGGTTTGCAATTGCTACAATTCTATGCACTCGCGATGCATTCGGATGTCTTGCAAATCAAAGCATTCGCCTCGAACTGGGGCTGCCGGGGTTCGCAACTGAACTTTCCTCACAGGTGACAGAAAAGATTGAGAAAGCGGTTGGTAAAACTGTTTGTTTCTTTTTACTGGCAGGTTTGTTACAGAGCAATAGATAGAAGCCGTTCCCTGAAACCTCCTACCACATTTACAACTTATTGTAGCAATCACGAAATATTGTTTTCATACATATTTATTCATTCAGCCTTCAGTATTGCCCCTTTTTATTGAAAAAAAAAAAGGATACTAGATGTATTGCAAGTCACTGTTCAAAAATTTTATCAAAATTTCTTATCAAAATCGCTTGTAAAATAACAAACGTGGATGTGAAATTTCTTAAATTTCGTTTTCGATATTAAAATTCATCACAATATGTTGAAAATTTTTATTCGTTTTCGGAAATTTTGGAATTGTTGCTGAGCGAAGCGAAGCTTACTCCTGCAAGGGACCAGAAGTGTACTTGGTCGTGAGTCTGTCTGTCTGTCCGTCTGTCTGTCTGTCTGTCTGTCTGTCTGTCTGTCTGTCTGTGTGTCTGTCTGTCTGTCTGTCTGTGTGTCTGTCTGTCTGTCTGTCTGTGTGTCTGTCTGTGTTAGCCGGTTTCCCTCTTAAAGTACTCAAGTTATAGTAAAAAGCGGAAGTGTTCCGCAATCTACTAATTTCAGCGCTTTAATATTCATCCAAGCTGTCCACATTGAAGGAGTTTGAAATATTTAAAAGTTTAATTTGAAATTCACTTCTGCAAGGTTGGCAGGGCAAGTATTTTAAAGACTTTGAGAGATAGCGCCACCTAGCGGCAGTGCGAGAACTACTTCGCGTCAGCCGAGCCGAGGCGTCGGCCATGATGGCAAACTCGGTGCGCCCGGCGTACATGTCGGCTGTTTACACTATCGATACAGTATTAAATAATTAAGTCTTTTTCCCGTTATATGCAGTCTGAAGTTCCTTGAAAGGTTGCGGACGTCGCTGCACGAAGTTTCAAGTGTCGTCATTGTGTAGAAGTGTGGGTTCGAGTGATTTGTTGTTTGCTCACGTCTGCGGCTTGGGGAGGAGTGAGATGGGCAGTGCCTCAAAATACTTTTTATTGCGTTGGATTCGTGAAAAATGAACGTCACGGACTACTGAAATGACTGCCAGTATCGATGCAACGTGGTTGTGTTCTCCCTAGGTGAGTGAGTGACATAACCTAACAAAACAACATAGATAATGTTGTTTAAACTGAAGCTGTGAAACTGTTCCGTGAACATTAGAGTATGGTCTGAGCATTGAAATCAGGTAACCCCATGGCCTGACAAGTGAGAGTTACTATCATGATTTCCTTATTTTTCGTTTAATTTAGTTTTGAATCCTTGTTTGGTTCAGTGTGGCCAGACTCGAGCTGCATGATTCCGCCGCCAGAGGGCAGGTGATCCGCACCAATCCGCGGCCAGCTCTCTCCGCGGGAATCCGCATGATTTTTTAAGCTTTCCGCACGACTTTCCGCGTTCAAAAAAGTTTCAAAATTCCGACATTAGAGAGAGATTTCGTCATAGTTTTCCTAACTAAACTTCGTACTAATAAAAAACTATGAAGAACGGTACATGAAAAGTGACAGTATTTGGTTTAAGAGCAAAGTATGCAACCCAACGGCGTCAAAACCTCCTAAAATAGGTGATTTTTGAGTGCCTCACGCTTTTCCGCACGAATCCGCTAAGTTTGATTTTAATTCCGCATGAAATGCGGATTTCCGCAAATTGGGATTTTAATCCGCGACGAGAGGTGGTAAATCCGCGCAAATTGCGGAAAACCGCGGTATCTGGCAACACTGGTTTGGTTCCCCAGCGTACTGATTTCAACCCCAGCTAAATAATTTCTCTAGTGCGGTGTGGATGTTTAATTGTATTAGTGAATGTGTGCCCATTTTTGACATACGACAAGAGGCATTTGTAATAAAAAAGAATAATAAGTTTGTAAATCGTAAACTGAATATTTGGTGTCTCATTATTCTACTGTAGATAATCTATAAGAGTGTGGTTTGAGTTTTTAAATCTTACTACTCTTAAACCCAACAAGAAACAAGAAACAAGAAACAAGAAACAAGAAAAGAGTTTAGGTATTACTTTGGTAAATTATGTAGCATTTTGTTCCTAACCTACTCCGTATTTCCCAGTGATATGATTTCTGATTGAGCTACAGCATGTGCTCACCCAAACTTACTCATTGATGCGTTATGCCCAAGAATTCAGATTGAAAAAAGATCTCTCCACTAAGTCATTGATATAGAAAAATTTTTCTTTGAAAACATGATTCTTTTCATAAGATTTAACCCTTACAAATATTTTCGGCGACACTGTCGAAAGGATCTAGCTGAGAGACCGTACTTGGAATACATTAGTTGTACCAGGAGTCCTTACATTAAAACAGTCTTTCTAAACCATTGAAATCCATACATTTTATAAATATATAGCCATATAACCATTGAAATGGCACAATTGTTTTAAATCTGTCCTTATTAGGGGTATGTACTAGAGTTCCCTCTTCTAGAGCTTACCCTCCCTATTTTAATTTAAATTAAATGAATAAAAAGAAATAAATCATTTTAAATATATTGACCGGTTTCCGGGAGTTCTCCTCCACGCAAGTTTACCCCCTTTTCTCTCTTTTTTCCTGATTTAAAATTAAAAATAAAATAATTGAAATATATAACTTTTATTTATTTTTATTATGTTAAAATTAACAAAATTTAAAATTTAAAAATGTTCCTCTCAGAATTCGCGCACTGGCAGTATTTCGAGTTACGTTGAATCAGCGTTTTTAAGGGTATCTTCCAGTGATATTCCCGGCAGTTTACAGTGAACAGTTCTCAGCTTCTTACAGAACCCCATGGGAACCAAACGGGGTATCCACATGGATGCAACATAGCCGATGAGGATTGGGATACGAGGACTTGTCCATTTGATATCGACGTAGATTCCACCACGACCACACATGGAATGATCGATGTGGATTGCTCTCCGTGCCATCCTCCTAGATGATCATGTGTCGATCAGGTTCGATAACCCCATGGGAACATCACATCCTATCCGCGTGGATTCCACCTTAATTTCGTGAATAACGTGGTTGCGTATCTACCCACAAAATGTCTAGGTAGTATGCACGTGGATTTATCAGGGAGGACTCTATGTGGATACAAAAATTAAGAATCCACGTGGCTTTTCAGGGAGATGGTCGATGTGGATACAGAAATGAGTTATCCCCGTGGATATGCCCTATCGTTTTCTATGTAGATGTATCTACTATCCGTCCAACTTCTGTTCAGAGGGAAATATCTACATGGAAACGATATGAGACAAAGACATGGACTCCTTTTATTTTCATCACTGTCGACTGCCCTTACTGGCTATCTACATGGATCCTACGGAAACAGTGATACTACACTCATACTCTTTTTAGTCATGGATGCGAATGTAACTCGCTAAAATTATCGCCTCGCGTATTCGTGACCTTACCGATACTCAATAAAATGCCGGACATTATGCATTGAAAAAATCAAGGAGAGGTAATAGCAATCTGCTTGCTATCCGCTGCTATCCCCGTCGTCACTTCGCGGATTGCCTGTGGATGGAACCACGGCGCACCCTACCGCATATATAGCTCTAAGTCGGGTCTTACTAGCAGATGTCTCAGTGGCGGAGTGGATAGCAGCGTCCACTACGGAGCAGGAGGTCCGCGGTTCAACTCCCGGTAAGGTATACGGATTTAGATTTAGATTGTTGTAGAAACTAGAAGGTACTATGACGGTAGGACGATAGAACACGTGAACTCAAACAGTAAAGGAGATAATTTTTTTAAAAATGAAATTCTTGAAGGATAATAAAATTAGCCTGAATTAGCCTGTTTACGGAAAATTCAACGACGTAGATACCACGGGGAAGGCCCATGGATAGGTGGCTCTATCCCTCATCGCTCCTCATCGATACGACGTGTCTGGGCGGATCCGTCCATGGGACATCCACGTTGTATCCTCTACCGCGAGGCCCTCGATGATCGACTCGATCATCCCCGTTGCCTCCTCGTAGGTCGTCCACATTGTCGAAACGTCGAATCGACGCGGGTGTTCCCATGGGGAAGCTGCCAGCAAGTTCACCGTAGTTGTGGTACTGCATCGGAATTCACCGTAAGCGCGAGCTCGGGCAAGCTGTGGTCAGATCGGAGAACCATGAAGAAATCAGGCTGTTGGGGTGTATCTTACAGTGATATTCGGTGATGCTCTCATCGATCAGAGTGAATCAGAGCTTACACTTACGGCGAATTCCACTGTAATACTCGCACTGACCGCATAATGAGTTCACTAGAGACTGCCGGGAATATCACTGTAAGATACGCCCCAACAGCCCGATGTCTTCATGCTTCACCGATCTGACCACAGCTTGCTCGCACTTACGGTGAATTCCGATGCAATACCACTACTACAGCTCTAGAAGGGGGGGAACCACGATGTAGTTAATACGGTGTCAGCACTTGCCGTGTGAAGGGGGGCCTCGGAGTGCCCGCAGGCGAGGGGTTATCCACTCAACTTTCATGTGTACACATGATTCCTGGGAATACTGATTTCCACGATTCCCGACGATTCCCACGATTCCCCATGATTCCCGCGATTCCCGATGATTCCCGAAGATTCCCGAAGATTCCCGAAGATTCCCAGTAATTTCCAGTGATTCCCGGAGATTCCCTGTGATTCCCGGTGATTTCCACGATTCCCGGAGATTTCCACGATTCCCGATGATTTCTGCGATTCCCGATGATTTCTGCGATTCCCAATGATTCCCGAAGATTTCCGAAAATTCCCAGTGATTCCCCGTCAACTACGTTGATTCCTCGCGATTCCCGGTGATTCATCGTCACCGGCAGTGATTACCTACGATTCGCGTTAGTTTCCAATGAATCGGAAAGATTCCAATTAAACCAAACAACTTTTGATAGGCCCTATTCGAATTTTCTAGCTGCTCAATTAGCAAAGCGCCTGCCGCATAGGCAAGCCATCCTACGCTTCGCTGTAAAATCACTGATAAGCTAATATAAGGACGTAGGTCCATGGTCCATCAACCTTACTTTTACAGGCGACACTTCGTGCAGCGGGCACATCACATACCCCTGCAAACTGGGATGGAATGTGAGCGCCTGGGGAATAAGCAACCGTTCTCAACCGAGCGGGTGGCATACTTGGGGGCCAATGCGAGCAGAACTCCAAGGGACGGCAGGTCGGTTAGGATCGGCTCTCGTCGGCCCGAATCGGATCGCGTCGGCTCGGTCGGCCTGGAGCATCAGCACTAGTCTGCCCGTAGCCAATCGTAGCCGACAAGCCGCGGTCGCTCTCGCGTCGTTATAGCCGTTATACACTGTGGAAAATATTTCCGTAGATGTACAATATATTTTGTAATTCACTATGTACACATATCTCGTACATGTACGACTTTACATTTTTCAAGTATGTGGCTCACCAATCGATTCTGAGTTGATACGTATAGTTATAAAAAATTTACAATTATTAATCGTAACTGTACAAGACCTCTCATGGAAAATTTTCCCGTACCCGGTACAAGAATTTCTCACAGTGCATGGGCGATTGTTGCCGGATTTCTGCTTGTTTCTATGGTTTTGGACAGATTCCGGGTGATTCCTACGTTTTTTCATGAGTCCGCACGATTCCTACCATTTTTCGATTCCCAATTATTCCCAGTGATTCCCGCGATTCCCGATGATTCGAGGGGGCCTCAACTCCTGAAATCATGTGTACACAATCGCTAAAATCTTCAAAATCATTGTCAAAAAATGTGGATCTGTAGGCGATAAAAATTGATTTGAGTGCGTTTTTTGGGCTCATAAAGCTCAAAATACGCTTGTATTTACTTCACGAATTATTTCTTTCAATTATAAGAGGTGTAATCATGTGAAATCATGTGAAATCTTGAAATCATGTGTACAAATTTTGGGTGAGTTGAGGCCCCCTCGCGATGATTCCCCATTGATTCCCGTTGATTCCCCGAGATTCCCCGTGATTCCCTGTGATATCTCGCGATTCCCCGTGATTCCCGTGATTCCAGCGATTCCCGATGATTCCCGACGATTCCCGACATGATTCCCGGGGGTCTGTACACATGATTCCCAGGTTGGAACAACCCTTTGCCCGCAGGTTTGTAGTTCCAAAGGTGACGCCAGGGGCGCTCGCGTCGACCGACGCTGGGTGAGGAGAAGGGAGAGGGGGCGGGTGCAGTGCGCCGCTTCCCCCGTCTCCTCTCCCCTCGCCCAGCATCGGTCGACGCGAGCGCCCCTGGCGTCACCTCTGGAACTACAAACCTGCCGGCATTCCGAGGCCGCCTTTTCGGCCGCAGGAGGGCGGAGTGCCGACACCGTATTAACTATATCGTGGTTCTGTAAAATTGAAACTACTATAATGTCAACACCTTGGACTGTGGAGGAAAGCCAAAACGCAAGGAAAACTTCTCCAGATGTTCAAAATTAAATAACGCTTTTGATGGAACATATTAAATACGTTTCTAAGACTATCCCTCGAAACGTTTTCAAGACTATCTCATATGCATTCTTAAGACTATCTTTTGAAACATTTTCAGACCGAACTACGTGCACTCAAAAGACATATATGATACGTTTCAGTGGTTCGTTCTCAGGACTAATTCTAGTTCGTGCGAAACTTTTTCAAGACATTTTCAGAATTTAAAAATCCTTACTGGGGAGTCTTTGTGAATGTCTTGATCGTATTTAAAGCTACTGACGGCTACTGACCTCTGTTACAATATTTCTTGCAATGTCTTTTTAAACTATATTCTAAGTGACCCATTTCTGGCTCACCATGGATTCATGCGAGGGGCGGCCAACTCGAAAAAAACGTGTACACAGAAATACCTGTGTACATACAAGGGAATACTCTACAATACACAGAAATACATAGAAATACTCGACAAAAAAACGAGAAAAATACCGAAAAATATATTAGAAATACAAGAAATACAAGGCAAGTGTACACAGAAATACGTGAGTTGTCCGCCCCTTGGATTCATGTGAGTTGGTTTGAGGGCAAACTCAATTCAGAAGGATAAGGAATGAGAGGAGGGGGGAGAGGGGAGGAAGGAGGGGACTGTCAGCATGTAATGCAGGTGCATTCTTTCTGTAAATGATACTTACCCCCTGATCTCAGATGGGTGGAGGTAAAATGGAGGGGGAGGGGGGCACCAGTCGAATTTCGGTGCTACCTGGCCAGAGCCTACCTGCAGGGCAGGGGCCGGCCAGCAATCGCCGCTGCTTAAAGTACGGCGCAAGAGGAGGTTGTCCCTCTCCCCCTTCTCTGCCCCTATCCCCTCCCCCTCCTCCGTAACTGACTGACTGGCTGACTGACTGACTGACTGACTGACTGACTTGCGGGTTGCCTACCAAAACGGCGGTTGGGTTGGGTACACTCTAAATGAAAAAGGACAATTTTGTCCCAGAAAATGTTGCGATTTTGTACACATCATTTTCTTGGGACAAATTGTTCCACTAAATTAAGACATTTTGCATCCGAAATATTACAAATCGTCCCAAATTATTAAACAAATTTGTCTAAAGGGATTGGTGCGCAAAAAACTCAACATTTCTTGGGACAAAATTGTCCCTTTCCATTTAGTGTGTATATTTCTTTTAACTCTCAATTCGCTCAGCAACTACGTGCCTGCCGCACGTACTCCTAGTTTATAGTTTTGCAATATGTTATTGTAAAATTACGATCACTTAATGGTAAATGTGAAATCTGGCCGTAATTTTACGGTGAAGATTTGTCATTTTGCAAAGTAAAATCACACACTAAATGGAAAGGGACAATTTTGTCCCAAGAAATGTTGCGTTTTTGTGCACATTAATCCCTTTTGACAAATTTGTGTAATAATTTGGGAAGATTTGTAATATTTCGGACGCAAATTGTCCCAATTTAGTGGGACAATTTGTCCTAAGAAAATGATGTGTACAAAAACGCAACATTTTCTGGGACAAAATTGTCCTTTTTCATTAAGAGTGCACATGAGGTATTCCCAAGGATGGTAAAATACCGGTGTTTTATTTTTCGGTTCAACCCTTTAAGGTATGAGCTGGTCCAAATGAACAAAAGTTGAATATGGGACTTGTGCCGACCTAGGCTATGTCTAAGAAGCGTTTTGAGCCCACGTGGGGTTCTAGCATGTACGGGTTAGGATATCTGAATGTTGTACACCAACAACGTCATGCCTTTGGGTTCAACCGACACGATTTATTTATTTTTTTTTCCCAAAGTGAATAAAATTTTTATGACACTTCTGGGTGGTAAGAATGTTCACATTTCTGGAAAAAAAAATGATCATATTTACAAAAACAAGTGGCCACTTTGCCCCCAAAACACGTATTTTTCGGTCATTTTTGAGGGGTGCTTGTACACACTAACTGGATTTGCATCTTTTAGTTCATTTTTTGCACAAATTTGTGCAAATGATTTGTGTAAAGTTACGCATACAAAAGTTTGCACAAAGTGATACGCAACCATTCGCATGATTCCAAATGTACATTTCATTCGCATGATTCCAAATCTACATTTCTTTCGCATGATTTTGTGCAAATGAAGCGCATAGTCCAGAATCAAAATTTGTACAAATGAACGTCATCAATTTGTGCAATAATTTTTACTATTTCATTCAAAATTTTGATTAAACTGAAAACAAATTATTCTGGTGTATAGAGTATAGACTTTGACAATAGAAATCGACGGGTCCTATTAACGTTGTCCGATCTCCCAGCGACGCTTCAACGTTGTCCGATCTCCCAGCGACGCTTCAACGTTGTGCGATCTCTCAGCGACGCTTCAACGTTGTCCGATGTCCTTTTCGGCGCGCGGCGTAAACATGAAGTTTAACATCATGCCACGTCGCGGTGTTTCAAGTTTTGTAAAATATAAACTGATATCCTTATTCCTTGGTCTCTGACAAATCAAAAGCTACCAAAGTACGTCAAATTTGATCAAGATTTGACTTCCAAAATGAGCTTTTTGTAAACCAATGCACGCTCAGACCGAAAAGGAGATCGGACAACGTTGAAGCGTCGCTGGGAGATCGCACAACGTTGAAGCGTCGCTGGGAGATCGGACAACGTTGAAGCGTCGCTGGGAGATCGGACAACGTTAATAGGACCCGTCGAAATGGAGTGGGGCCAAGCATGGAAGATCCATACTGCAGCTGGGATGGAGTCAATGTCTTATCGTAAACAATAGGGCTTGTTGCACGCAAAGTGGCACACAGTAGCAAAGACGCCACTAAAATTATTTATAATCATGGGAAATTTGGATTACTATTTATTATAAAAACTTACAGTTCCAAAAAAATATTTAAACTCCTAGGCCATATGAGTCTAGAGTCTTACTAGGCAATCATGTCTTTCAGGGCTTGTCAGTAAATAACTAGTTAATGGTCATTACAACCAACCACTCTTCAAATCAAGTACTTCCCCTTGCATTTTGTCTCTTCCACAAACCATTTATGTCACCGTCCATGTTGGCCGAGTTTACATAGGCTGCGAAGAGTGCTGCAGCTAGACATGTTATTCTCTATAACCTCCATAGTAGCCGCAGCCGCGGTGCACGAGCGGGCCTAGCCCATCTCTTTCGCTTGTCGACGTTCTAGTCGACGCATCTTAACCAACAGCTGTCCTCACTGATATTCCGGGCCGGTAATATTTCATCTCGTATTTCACTCGTAGGAGCTTCTTATCAGTCGTAACTCTAAGTAGATTAGATTTATTCGCCACAGCGCGAAGTTATTTCATCACCAACCACAACGATCTGCCTTGTTTACATTCTTTTAGTAGCGTCTTCTGCTGCGATCGCAATCTTTTGTTTTAGACAGGTCTACCAACTTAATATTCCCGCACTCGTGTTCGGAGGAGCTTCCTCTACTAAACACTGTTTAAACCTTGCGAACAATCGTTGCAAAGAAATTGGATGCTTCGCATTGCGAAGAAAAAGTTTGTATTACAAACAAAATAGTTCGCAAGCTTACAAACTTTTCACGCCTTACAAACTAAATAGTTTGTAAGTTGCGAAGAAATTCTTCGCAATTGCGAAGCAGCCAAATACTTCGCAGCTTACAAACTATTTTGTTTGTAATACGAACTTTTTCTTCGCAAGGTTTTAACAGTGAAATTAGGTTGGCAGACCTGTCTAAAACAAATGATCGCGATCGCAGCAGAAGACGTTACTAAAAGAATATAAACAAAGCAGATCGTTGTGGTTGGTGATGAAATAACTGTGTGCTGTGGCGAATAAATCTTATCGACTTTAAGTAACGACTGATAAGAAACTAATACGAGTGTGTTTGTAGGTGAAATATTACCGGCGCGGAATATTAGTGGGGACAGCTGTTGGTTGAGATGCGTCGACAAGCGAAAAAGCTGTCTGGCGCTGGGCGAGGCCCGCTCGTGCAACGCGGCTACTATGGAGGTTATAGAGAATTACATGTCTAGCTCGAGCACTCTCTGCAGCCTATGTAAACTCGACCGACATGGTGACATAAATGGTTTGTGGAAGACACAAAATGCAAGTAGAAAGACTTGATTTGAAGAGTGGTTGGTTGTAATGCCCATGAACTAGTTATTTACTGAAAAGCCCTGAAGACATGATTTCCTAGTAAGACTCTAGACTCATACGGTCTAGGAGTGTCAATATTTTTTTTTACTGTAAGTTTTTATAATAAAAATTAATCCATATTTCCCATGATTAAAAATAATTTTAGTGGCGTCTTTGCCACTGTTTGCCACTTTTCGAGCCACAAGCCCTTTTGTTTACGATTAGGCTTTAGCTCCATCCCAAATGGAAAGTGACAATTTTGTCTCAAGAAATGTTGCGTTTTTGTGCACACCAATCCCTTTTGACAAATTTGTGTAGTAATTTGGGACGGTTTGTAATATTTCGGATGAAAATTGTCTCAATTTAGGGGGATAATTTGTACAAAAACGCAACATTTTCTGGGACAAAATTGTCCTTTTTCATTTAGAGTGTGGATTACTATTTATTATAAGAACTTACAGTTCAAAAAAAAATATTTACGCTCCTAGACCATATGAGTCCAGAGCAGGCGCGGTTTTAAGTCGAGCTGGGAGGGGCGGATCGGCTGACCGGGGCGTATTGCCTATATACAGGGGTTTTGTACCTCAAATTGCCTACTTACAGGCGGATTTTGGGACTGACGGGGGGGGGGGGGCGATCGCCCCTTCGCCCCCCCCTTAAAACCGCGCCTGGTCCAGAGTCCTACTATGTAATCATGTCTTTCAGGGCTTGTCAGTTAATAACTAGTTCTTGGTCATCACAACCAGCCACTCTTCAAATCAAGCATTTCCATTTGCATTTTGTCTCTTCCACAAACCATTTATGTCACCGTCCCGATCGGCCGAGTTTACATAGGCTGCAGAGAGTGCTGCAGCTAGACATGTTATTCTCTACCAGGTGGCTGACGGACGCCGTGCACTTTTTGTACTATGCAACCCGCCCGCACCGCTCCATCCGGGACTGCATACCCATCAGGCGCTGGTGACCGGCTCCAAGCGCGGACGCTCCGCGCCGCCACTGTTGTTGCAGCGAATGCCCCGAAAGGGCCCTCTCGCGGTTCGGTGCAAAGTTTGCACATTTGAAAAGCACGCCATTCTACATTTGTTTTACCAGTGTACAAAAAGTGCACGGCGTCCGTCAGCCACCTGGTATAACCTCCATAGTAGCCGCGGTGCACGAGCGGGCCTAGCAGCGGGCTGCATGGTTCCTACACCACATTTCGTACCTGGCAGTCGAGTGTTCAAGGAGGTGGTTAATAGAGGAGAAGTTCCACATTTGAGGCCCAGCAATAGTAAATTGATTCCAACTTAGGGAGGGGAGAGGGTAGTGGAAGGAGGTTAGAATAGAACCAGGAAAAGTAGCTTTTGGCAACAAGCAACCTCGCAGTTCAACTGATGGTCATGAATTTTGAGATCGGGACACGAATGTTCAATGTTCATAACTCATCGACACAACCATTTCCAGCATGTCATATGACAAAAACATTTATTAATGGTTGTGTAAACCTTTAATTCAGTGTCAGAACATGTTGTATTCCGCTTTATTCATTTTTTGAAGTAGAAGGTTTTAAAATTTTTGGGCACTGCTGGAGCGTTTACAATCCTATGCTTTAGAGAAAAGTGCAGTTTTGTGTTCCGGGCTCCTCTGCAGTACGTGGGTACGGCCTCATTACCTTGGCATCCTCCATGTGTGATAGACCCTTTTCTTCAATACGATTAACATTTGCCGTAGCCAAAAGAGATCGGTAACCCGAGTTGAAATGCAAACAAAACAATACCCATAACAGCAAAGTAATGTTAGCTTGCACGGATGTGAATCTAGGAGCAGGACTGCTTTCAAGCAAAACACCAATCACTATCAGTGCATTCTTCAACGTATCTGTATCAGTTGTGCATGACAAAAATATCACTGCAACAAACAATAAGAATTACTTTTTCAGAAGCTTTAGCTTAATTTTCTTCTAATCTTTTACACAAAATATTTTTTCCTTAAGATCGTCGGTCGCTTCTGGAAAGACTTTTTGGCACCTTTAAATGAACTCCTAAATGATCTCAGTGTTTTCTTATCCATTTTTAAGCAGATGATATTCCAAAGGTAGCATCTGCTTTTCCTCTCGATCTCGTTCATCTTCATGAGACAATAAGGTTAGGAGAAAATGGGGTTAGTATAGAGGAGGGGGCTGGGAAACGGAGCCTTTCCGTAAAAGTGGGCCTCCGCGTAAATCCGTAAAAATGTACCAATTACGTCAAAGACGTAACAGTCCTTACGTCAGTGACACGTCAGTGACACGTCAGTGACACGTCAGTGACACGTCAGTGACACGTCAGTGACACGTCAGTGACACGTCAGTGACACGTCAGTGACACGTCAGTGACACGTCAGTGACACGTCAGTGACACGTCAGTGACACGTCAGTGACACGTCAGTGACACGTCAGTGACACGTCAGTGACACGTCAGTGACACGTCAGTGACACGTCAGTGACACGTCAGTGACACGTCAGTGACACGTCAGTGACACGTCAGTGACACGTCAGTGACACGTCAGTGACACGTCAGTGACACGTCAGTGACACGTCAGTGACACGTCAGTGACACGTCAGTGACACGTCAGTGACACGTCAGTGACACGTCAGTGACACGTCAGTGACACGTCAGTGACACGTCAGTGACACGTCAGTGACACGTCAGTGACACGTCAGTGACACGTCAGTGACACGTCAGTGACACGTCAGTG
The DNA here is from genome assembly GCA_029379305.1 of Frankliniella fusca. Taxonomy (NCBI): domain Eukaryota; kingdom Metazoa; phylum Arthropoda; class Insecta; order Thysanoptera; family Thripidae; genus Frankliniella; species Frankliniella fusca. Next base: position 11,776 of record JAHWGI010001296.1, on the reverse strand, counting down.
ACACGTCAGTGACACGTCAGTGACACGTCAGTGACACGTCAGTGACACGTCAGTGACACGTCAGTGACACGTCAGTGACACGTCAGTGACACGTCAGTGACACGTCAGTGACACGTCAGTGACACGTCAGTGACACGTCAGTGACACGTCAGTGACAGTTTTATTAAAAAATATCTATCATCTGCTATCACGTAAGCGTTAGCAATGACTTTTTTTCTTTTTTTTTCACACGATATTGTCTGGCTGTCACGTCTTATACAGAACACTTTGTTGGTGTCTGTGATACTCAGGTGGTTTGTGGGGTTTGCCTCTCTCCCGTGTTACACATGTTTCCTTGTTTGTTACACGATGAGAGCAAATTTTATTTAAAAGCGACAGGACCTGACATCGACCATCTCGGATTCTGACGATATTTGGTGGGCAGGTCGCGTACTTAGGTGAGAGTCTCCAACCAAAATCTCAGATCGAAAGAAAAAAAATATTGACTGAGCTGCAGGCAATTTACGTTTTTTTACCCTTCATTTTGGGTATTTTGGATAACGTCCAGGTTTTTAGTCTGAGGTGGTTAAAACTTGGTTTCCCTATGTAAAATTGGACAAGGAACAAAAATATGGCCACGGATTCGACCAAACGGTCGTGAACGACGAATAAAGTCGATATTTTGGCCAAAAAACGTCTAAATTTGCTACAAAATACCCAAATCATGGGTATTTGAACTTTTTTTTTGGAAATTTGAAATTTCCTGGAGACCTTCTAGTAGAAAAAGAGCCAAAAAGGGCCAATGTGCTTTAGCTCATTTTTTTAGGACAAACCGTTCATGAGCCACAGCGCTGCAAAGTCGGGCCGATCTTGTGGGATCTTAACAAAGCAGGTTTTGGCGGGTTTTGGGCGTCCTGGGGCATGCAGATCTGCTCCCTGCCTCCGGCATTAGTAGCGCAGCGCGACAGAAGGCAGAAAACCGAGGGGGGGGAACAACTCTAGATTTTTGTACACCTTGTTATTCAGAAAAATTCAAAGATAGAGATGGAAATTTTCCGAAAACTTTCAAAGTGTCCGAAAAAAAAAACGGAAAAATAGGAAAAAAAAAACGGAAAAATACCGGAAAAATTGGAAAAATTGGTTTTTAAGTCCTGTAGTGGGATTTGGACATAAAACCGACTACTTTCGTATTTCATTAGGTCTTTAATTCCACTGGCAGCTCTAGATGACCAACAGGAATCACAAAAAACGCACGAGAAGGAAATGTAAAAGGGTATAAATAGGATGAGTGCACTGAGAAGCGTCTTCACATAGCGATGAAGATATGCTTTTTGCCTATTTCCAGGCGAAAAGTCGTGCTTCTTGCCTATTTTGCAGGATAAATCTTTCCAATTTTTCCGAGGCTAGAGAAAAAAACCGAAAAAAACAGTGTTTTTTCCAATTTTTTCCGGAAACTTTCCGGGCATTTTCACCCCTATTCAAAGAAATCAGGAAAATTCGGGACAATTCAGGAAAATTCTGAAAAATTCAGAGAAATTCAGGGAGCAGACCTGCATGCCCCAGGATGCCAAAAACCGGCTTTGTTAACATCCCACAAGATAGGCCCAACTTTGCTGCGCTGTGGCTCGTGAGCGGTTTGTCCTAAAAATGAGCTAAAGCTCATTGGCTTCCTTGGCTCTTTTTCTACTAGTAGGTGTCAAGGAAATTTTAAAATTCCGAAAAAAAAGTTCAAATACCCAAGATTTGGGTATTTTGTAGCAAATTTAGACGTTTTTTGGCCAAAATATCGACTTTATTCGTCGTGCACGACCGATGGGTCGAATCCATGGCCATATTCTTGTTCCTTGGCCAATTTCACATAGGGAAACCAAGTTTTAACCACCTCGGACTAAAAACCTGGACGTTATCCAAAATACCCAAAATGAAGGGTAAAAAAACAGACCACGCGACCGTGACCAAAAAGTTCCGGAGGGCCGGAACTTGAAAGCAGATGATACGTATGGTAGATGTCCCTACGCGTTGCAGGCCGCAGGGAAGCCGAGCGCTGTCGCGCTGGGCTAGGAGCGGGGAGGTGCGGGGCGGGAGCGGGCACCGGCCCGGCGGCCCAACGTCCCGAGAGGTGGCGTTGAGTGGCCGGGCGCGCGCAGGGCGCCGAGTGCCTAGTGCCGCGCGCCGCGCGAAATTTTCCCCCCTGTATAATATTATGCCACACTGGCTGCTCGCTATGCCGGTTGCTCTCTGCATGCTACTCGCTGTACGACAGTACAAGCAGGCTGATACCTTCGTATCTGCTGCTAAAAACGTAAATTGCCTACAGCTCAGTCAATTAATTTTTTTTCGATCTAAAATTTTGGTTGGAGACTCCCACCAAGGTACGCGACCTGCCCACCAAATATCATCAGAATCCGAGATGGTTGATGTCAGGTCATGTCGCTTTTAAATAAATTTGCTCTGAAAGAAGGAGAGTAAGAGACATCCGACAATAAGAGAGATATATTTTTGAATCCCCGCGAGTCATGGCACTCATGGCCCGAGAACAAATGAAGTGCCGTGCGAGGTCTGGATGGTACCCGAGAGGTCCCCCGGATGTGACAGGGGCGGATTTGGGGCAAAAAGACAAGTACCGGGCTCAGGCGCCCTCCAAAAAGAGGGGAAAAGAGGAAAAAGAGAGGGAGAAAAGTGAAAAAGAAAGGGAGAAAAAAGAAAAAAAAGGAAAAAGGAAGGGAAAGAAGGGGAGAGGGAGGCAGATGGTGGTAGACGGCAAATCCAAAGCCCCCCGATCCATACGAGGGATACCACCTCACGAAAATTTTCTACAAAATAGATCACAGTACTACGTAGATATTACGCCTAAAGTTAAATAAGTTGTGCCGTTTAAAAGCAGATTTTGCTGCATTGTGACATAATATTACGCTTATTATGGTGAAATTCTCGAACTCGGTGTATAGTTTATTACAGAAGTGAAAATCTCCTCAGATCCAGCCGAGTCTCCGTGCGACCGGGCAGCGCCGCGAGCCGGGTCGGCACGCGCAGCGCTGCGCTCTTTGTTTCTTACTCTTAAAGTCACCTTAAAATACCTTAAAATACTCGCTTCTGCTTGCGTTTCCTAAATAAGTCATTTTTAGCAGATGATACGAAGGTATCAGCCTGCTTGTACTGTCATACAGCGAGCAGTATGCAGAGAGCAGCGCAGCGAGCATAGAGCAGCTAGTGTGGCATTATATTATATACAGGGGGGAAAATGTCGCGCGGCGCTCGCCCATCACTACTCCACGCCACCTCTCGGGACGCTGTGCTGCCGGGCCGCCGGGCCGGTGCCCCCTCCCGCCCCGCGCCCCGCCCGCGCCTCCCCCCTCCTAGCCCAGCGCGACAGCGCTCCGCTTCCCTGCAGCCTGCGACGCGTAGGGACATCTACCATACGTATCATCTGCTTTCAAGTTCCGGCGCTCCGGAACTTTTTGGTCACGGTCGCGTGGTCTGTTTTTTTTTCGCTTGCTCCGCTCGCGATATGTTTTGCTCATATGATACAAAAGTTTAGCCCATTTGGTACATTTTTTTTAGCGCGGCTCGTTTCTCAGCTTTTATCAATTTCATGTATTGTTATTGTTAACCCGCTTAAGCATGCAGTTTTTGAACGATTCCTACAGGCCCCGGTCTATTTCGACACATACTACATACTATACGACACATACATAAAATCAAAAAAATTCCTACCTTCGCTCGGAACTACCTCTTTCTGCCATTCAGCCCATGGCTTTAGGTCCACACGATACGCACTGATCCTTATTAAATTGTTTAAAATGTTTAAGTTCTATTAGGGACACTAATTTCTAAAGCATTACATTTTCAGTCGATTTGTTGAGAGTCCCCTGAAAGTAGGCAACCTGCACATTTCACCCCCTCCTCAGCTGTAAGCTAGATCCGCCCCTGGGATGTGATAAGGGAAGGTTCCGCGTGGCACCCAGGTAGGGCGCAGGTGGGACGGATGCGAGAATCGGTTTGCAACTGGGTGGGGCCCGAGGGGTAAGTCACTCTAAAAAAAAAGTGTACAGAGAATGAAAACAATCACAATCAAATTTGATTGAAAATTATACCGGACGATTGTGAATGACTGCAAGTGATTCTAAATTATTGTTATGATTGGTCGTGATTTAATTGATTGTAGGTGATTGTTCGCGATTCAGAAATGATTTTCCGTGATTGTCAGTGATTTAATCCTGATTGAAATGATTCAAGGAGATTTAAGAAAGATTGTGAGTGATTGAAAATGATTCAAGGTGATTTAAATGCGATTATTTACAGGGAGGCAAAAGATTGCATCCTCTGTGAAAAATATCCTCGTAAATTTACGACATTTTTTGTAATTTTGATTTACAAAATATGTCGTAAATTTACGACTGCCCATTCTTGCTCGTCGGTCAATTCCAGGTCGATAGGGAGTGCTTGTAAATTTACAATTTCAGATTTTAATTTTACGACTTTTCGCATGGAAAATTTTCCCGTAACCCTCACGAGTATTTTTCACAGTGTGTAGTGTTTCGCAATCCTGACGAGTAGGTTAGGGTTCGTTTTTTTTGGAAAAATGAAATTGGTGGAAAAAAGCGGATTTTTTGCTGATTTTTTTCGGAAAATTTGGAAAAATTGGAAAATTTGCTTACTTTGTGAAATCTGGGTTAGTAATGACAAAAATGATTCGAAAGTGCCTAATTACGCTCTAGAAGCCTCCAGTAGCCTTCGGCATGTAAAAGAAGTTGAAAACCAGGGCATGAACATTGAAATTTCAATCTTTGATAACTGCTGTTAAAAACATCGAAATTTGGTGAAGAAAATCATCGAATTTTATAGTGAATTTCAATGATCTACACATTTTCCTCTTCCACAGTCGGCATTTGCCTTCCTTTGGGACAGTAAACACGTGCCAAAACGGGTTTTTTTAACACAATTCAAGTTATTTAATTTTTCCATTTTTCCAATTTTTCCGACCCCTAAGATTTATTTCCGAAAAAAAAGCGGATTTTTGTCCAATTTTTCGGAAAAATTTCCGGGCTGTCGAACCCTAGCGCAGGCAGACTACCTCTTGTACAAGGATGTATTGCGGGCCTGTCTACCGTGGCTTGGTAAGGGGCCAGGGTGGTGATGGAGCTGAACGAACTTCGGGACGTCGTTGCGCGTTGATATGTAGGGGAGTTCGGAAGCTTGTCGTCATCGTCATCGCTTGGTGGCGTGAGGTGCACCCGAGACGATACATTGGACATCACCCTGACCCTGCGGCCAGTACACCACTCGTTCGGGTGGCTAGACGCGCGAAATCGCGAAATACGAATTTCGGTGTATGGTGAAAGTTGATCCCCGCTCACGGCTCCTCGGGAAATGATATATAGTTCTTTAAGATTTTTGTGATTCACATCTTGATTGTCAAGATTTTAAAATGATTCATAGTGATTGTTGTGATTTATCGGCTGATTGCAAGAGATTCTAGCGATTCAGTTTTGATTGTGGTTGAATGCTGATGCTTTTTGCGATTGATTTGATTGTGAATGATTCAAAATGATTTAAATGATTGAAGTGATTTAAGATTCGATTGTTAGTGATTGAAATCAGATTGTTTTTAAAAGTGTACAGCGATTGTTCGAAGTGACATACCCCTCGGGGTCAATTGCCATTCCATGCACAAAATCAGGCATAAGCTTTGAAAGGATAGTAGGACCTTTCACTCCAAGGTGTGGTTTCTTCTCTGTTCCCTGTTTACCAGAGGCCACCATACTTTCCACTGTGCGCCGAGTCATTTGGTCTGGTTTGTAGGGAAAATACCTGACACCTGGACAATCTTTGCGAGGCGCACCAGGCTGCTCACAACATTGGCAAGAATTGGCACCATTAAACTGACACATGTTCAGCATTAAGCCTCTAGCTGGAGTATCTCCAGTACCAGAAATTGTTCTCAATTGAACATCTATCACACCATGATTTTTTGCTTCGGGTTTCACACCCTTTCCCAGAACAGACAGTTCAGGATAGTTAGCAGACAAGAGAAGTTTAACTGGTGGTTTTGTAGATCCACACCAAAGGGCAGGAAGAAGAATGTTTTCTTTCTTGAACCTCTCTTCATAAGGCAGTTCATTGAGGGTAAAAAAAAACAGGCCACACACTCACATTCGATGATTCATATAATGCAGCTCCATCAGCATAGACTTGGCAGGATAACTGACCTTCTTTGCCAAGCATTCCATTCTTCAGTATGGCAGTGTAAACTGAACCATCATAAATGTCTCGATAAGCTGGAGGCGAAGACTGATGAGAAAAATTCAACTTGCTGTAAAAACCATCTCTTTTAAACATTGTCTGTAACTGCTGAACTAAAGACAACTTGACTAAATAGCAAACTTTGCTTGACTTGCAAACATCACACCCATTTCTATCTGTACACTTCTTCAAACACTTGGAACAATAAAACTCAAAAGATTTGTCACCCTGAATATACATAAAATACTTCTTAAAAAAAGATACAGATGATTTGAAGATTTTCTTCCCACTACTTGGTATGTGAATAGCTAACAAGTTAAGAATCCCTTGCAAGGTAGCTCCAGAAAGTTTATGAGTTAAAACAAGGGTAAGAATAGATGTAAATGACTCATGGAGTGTTATAGGTGCATCAGGATAAAGCAGGAGTTCACCATCAGCTGGACCAGTATCTTCTTCACATTCGCCCTCAGGTTCCACTTCAAATTCTCTATCTTCTGGGTTTAAGAGCATACCAGAAAACATCTCTTGTAGTTCTTCTTCACCAAACCAAGGTTCAGTGAGATCAAGACCATGGAGATGAAATGCCGATTCTTGATTTACCATACCCGGTCCATCTTCACTCACAACCTCCTCTAAGATTACTTCTGATTCCAAGGATAAAAGCTCTTCTGAACAGGATTCCAGTTCACTATGTGGACTATGCAATTGCATACAATCTGATCCTAGAATGAAAAAGATTAAATTTTAATGTTTTCCTTTTCAATAGCGTAATGTTTGCATTTAAGAGAAATCAGATTTGAGTAGGAAACAAACCATTATTCGCACAATTGTCAGCATATGATGATGACACAGATTGAAGATCATACAAATGCAGTTTTTCATCAAACTCAATTTTCCCTTCAGAACAGAACTGAATTGAATCTAAAAAAAGAAAAAAAGTACTTATAAAAATTGTTTATATGATTGAATTGATGCATAGATAGTATTTACATTGCAGGACTAAAATAGACTCACCTTCCTTAGTAGTATTTGGAGAAAATAAATGTAGGTGGGATTCATGTTGGAGTTCTTTCAAATTTAGTTCATCAGATAGCGAAACGCTATCACTATAAAGGATATCCTGGGATCGATATGCATCTAGAAAAAACAACAAGCTATAAACTCACACGATTTTCTTTACAAAATATTACAGATGGCAAGGGCCATCTTCATGCCAAAATTCACATAGACGTTTACATAGTCATGTGAAAGAAATTTCCTATGGCACATTTCACATGAATATTTTGAATGTGATCACTGTCACTGTCCCCACTTCATTGAAAATAAAAACAAGAGAGTTGAACATGGTAGGGTTAAAGTACCTTCATGAGCTGTATGAACTGACGGATCTAAGTTCAGCTGCAAATCCTCGCGAATCTGTGACCCCACTTCGTCATCAGAAGTCGACTCCTTCCTGAAAAATAACAAAGCAGCGTATAATTCATGAAAAGTCAGTTAGTCACAATCTTCAACAAAATTAACAACATTGGCATTGGCTGTCTGAAGTCACACATAACCACACTGGAAAAACAAAGGTAGGACTTCTCATGCCTTTCTAGGGGCATGAAATTTTTATGCCTTTGCAAAGGCACAAAATTGTGCAAAGGCATTAAAATTTGACACCTTTGGGTCAGTTTTAATGCCTTTACAGGGCTGCTAATTTGTAATGCCTTTGTAAAGGCATGAAACCCCTTCGAGACCTACCTTTGTTTTCCCAGTGCAACGATGTTTCTATGTTTTAAAATGTGTTACAAAATTATAACAAACCTTGGGCGCTTTGCTGACATTTTAATTTCACATCATATCCAAACGGCGTGACAAAATCTCAAAAACACCGGGCGAGAGGGGCACGGCAGAGCGAGCAATGTTGCGACTCAGCTTCGTATTGCAGTTTGGATAAATTTTCGTCTGCTTCTTGACATACGGTGAAGTGCGGTGTAGACAGGTGGTTCAACAGTTGTAGAAAAATTATAGAATTATCAATTTGTTTGTTTTTTGACGCTTCTTTCGCGAAAAGTTTATATTTCGTACGCAGTTTTTTTCTTTTTCTAAAATATAGGTAGGTAAATTGGAAAACTCCCAGCCCACACTCTCTACATCTGCGTTTGTTGGTACTAGTGTGGGGTAATGGGGTAAGAGTAGGGTATGCCAAACAGCACAAAATTTGAGAAGTATTTAGAAATATTTTTTAACTCTTTACTTGAATAAAACAAATATTTGCCCCATAGTTGTGTTTTCAAGCAAATTTACTTAACGAGAGTAGAGATAGAGATGTCAAAATGAAAGCTTTAGAGAAACCCACATTTGAAGGACAGCTTCTGATCTCGTCCTATAGATAGCGCCTACTGGATTCAGCAGCGCGCTCGCGTTAAGTGAAGAAAAGGAAGAAAAGTACAGGACCAGAAAGCGACAGCAGAGATAGTTTTTCGGAGTGATTGGGTGAATTAACAGCATCATGAGTAAGAAAGGTTCAAAGAAATCTCAGAGCGAGGAGCCTCGCCCTGATTATGCGCTCGTGTTTTACCAGTCTGAGAAGAAAAAGGGGGTCGTATTAAGTTCACTCATAGCCAAAAGTGTGCGGAATGGGAGCACCATCAACGCTCCTCAACCTGTTGACTGGGAGGGCGATCCTAAACGTAGCAAGGCGACCCTTCTAAAATTCGGACGTGAGTACATTTCTTGTCATTTAAAAACTTGGTTGCGGTGCAAACCAGTTTAGTTGGTGATTGCCATTTGAATGGCTAACTTCGTAACGCCACTGTATAAAATGTAACCTGCTTCTAAATTTTCCTTCTTTTGTAGATTGATTTCTGATGCCTTATATTCTTTATTTTCAAGTTCATTTCTCATAATGTATCATTCTTTTACAGACTCAATCAACTACCTCAATGATTTGGAGGTTTACTTTGATAATAATGGAATCGTAGTTAACCCTCATGATCAAGGCACAAGTAGAACTGCCACTAGAGCTGGTAGTAAACGGAAGCTGTCCAAACATGAAGAGGAGCTTCGTTCAAAGAACTCAAAACTTCTCGATGACAACATACAGGAATTGGATGATCTGAATAATGTAAGTTTATCCCGGAGCATCATTACTTTACCTGGGCGATCAATTTTCTGTGCAGCAGTAATCACAGTGTTAATTTTATATTTCAGCTGTCTTCTGAAAAGATTAGTGATCAAATTATTCCCACTGAGGTTCATCAAGAGACAGTAATACAGGCCTCTCAAATTACAAAACCGAGCACTTCCCTTCAATCTCAAACTATTACTACTGAGGCTAATCAAGAGACAGAAGAACAGGCCTCTCAAATGACAAAACCGAGCGCTTCAGTTCAATCACAAACTATTCCTACTGACGTAGATCAAGAGATTTTAAAACAGACCACTCAAGTTGAGTCATCAATCTCTGGTGAGTATAGTATTCTAGTTCCAGAAGAATCCACTGAATTTCTAAGTTCACTATTTACTACATATTTATATATCATTATTTTTCATTAGGGGAAAGAATGGATGCAGGTAAAGCATCTTCCTCTGGAACAACCACCAATATATTGGTAAGCAATCTTTATTTTAGTAGTCAAGCTACTTTACGATAACCAAACACGCAATAATTATGCCTTTCTCAACAGTCACCCCTGGAATTTTATCACTCACTTATGCTTACTAGTCAGAAAGAAAACTTCGATCCAAATCTCCTTCTATCCACCAGTGCTATACCAGCCTCAATATCTCCAGGGGCTAGAGCGAACATAGCACTTGAGTGCTACAAACCGCATCCTCAAAAGGTATATTTTGTGACCTTATCTCTCTTTCATTTATCTCCAATCTGCAGTCAACATTATTAAATTTTGGCCCATGCTTTTGCTTGTTTAAACTCTAACAGGGGTTATTAATTGAAACTCAACCGGTATTTGTATGGAGGTCGGATTTATTAAACATCCCCTTTGTTGTGCCCCGACCGAGGGACACTCCAGCAAGGCAAAAGAAGCCCAAGGACGGGCCAGTGGGAGCGGTGTATCCCCAGGAGCTGGTAAAAAGGCTTCTGCAAATTTTAATACCGGATCAAATAATGATTACATTGACTGGCACCACAGTACCAGCTCTTGTCTACTTGGCTATCAAAGGTACATATTCAAAATGTTGTTCCCTTGTGGACTGTATTTATCTATTGAAAGTTCTAATAAAGTTCTTGCCTTTCAGATTATACAAATAATAAACTTGGGTGGAAGAATAGGCTAGATGATCCTCAATTCAATTCGTATATAACAGAGTGGTCAAAAACATTAAGAGGGAAGTACTAACTTTGAGTTTGACTATGAGAAGAAATTGTTAATTTTTTTATCAATGAAATAGAAGTATTAATTTTTTTTTCTACAAATGAGAAGAATGTATTGATTTTGTTTGCATCAATGACCAAATTTTAGAACATTTTGTGTAATAAATGTTATATTATGTTATTTCAGTTTTATATAATTGGTGTAAAAACAAGTTACTTGGTTTTTACAGCTTTTAATATCATTCTACTGTTCCTTACAAACTTTACTTTGAATTTAATGAGAATTAATCAAATGTATCAAGGGCACATTAAGGGAACACACCAACTGACAACTGACCGAAGTGACATGAGACAATGCGACATTGGCATTCAATACAAGGCAATCGAACGGCTTCTATTTTCTTCTGCGTGATATCTGAGGCCTTTTCATTTAAAGGACTAAATTACCTTGGTTTAAGTACTCAGCAGCACAGCTCGGTGTATTTCACCTAATTTTGTGGAAATTCCAGTCTATTTCTTGGACACTTTTCCTGTCAAAACACACCAAAACTACAAAAAGGCTACTAATATTATTTGGTAGAAACTTTGAGAAAGGAGGTAGTGAGAAAAAAAGTGAGAGATGGGAGGACAAGGATGTCAGATGTCATCACATGCACAAGCAAAGGATTGGCAGAAAGATGTGTCGACCGTGGTCGGTCAACGGGCTGTCATGCTCAACGGCACCGACCCACACTGTTTCAGGCACACTGAGAGCCCACGCCCTTCAGCTGTAAAACTGAGAAAACGTGCCGCCGCGCCGCCGGTCGCCGCCGGTCGCCGCCGTCGACGTCCACGTCGCCCCCACCCCCCTCCCCCTCCCACCTCGTGGCCGAGCGGGCCGAGCCTAGCGCCTGCCGGGCGGGCCGGCCCGCCGGGCACGCATGCCTGGCGGGGTTGCCTACGCCGCAGGCGCCTCCATCAGTCAGTTCAGGGTGGGCGCTGCTCAGGCCAGAGGAAGTGCCGCTGCGGAGCAGCTGTCGGTAGGCGTACCTACGGGCCTCTACTTCCCCTCAGCTTCCCCTCGACTTCCCATAGGGCCGAGACTACCCTACGGTTCTCATTTAGCAACCCCTGGCCCTTGCGCTACCCCTAGCACCCACCAGGGTTCACCTATAGCATTTTTAGGGCTTCTCTGCGGTTCCCCTGTGGTCCCTCTATGGTCACCCTATGGTCACCCTTTGGTTCCCCTGTGATCCC